>SJYX01008207.1:111522-173473 GCA_006410675.1 Oreotragus oreotragus | reverse complement strand
TGCCAAATTCAGATTTAAATTGAAGAAAGTAGGGAAAACCACTAGACCATTCACGTATGACCTAAATCAAATCCCTTATGATTATACAGTGGAAGTGAGAAATAGATTTAAGGGACTAGATCTGATAGAATACCTGATGAACTGTGATAAGCATAATACATGTCAAATGATTAATGCATAATATATGTCAAACGATTGATATATATTAAGTCAATCAATAACTCTCTCCCAAAGTAATTCTGAGTTTATACTATTACTTCTGTTTTACAGATGAGAAAACTGAGTTTGCAGAAATCCATAACTTGCCCAAAGCCATAGAGCCTACAAGAAACAAAAAAGAAAGGCAATGAATATTTTGTCCATCAGATAGGTCATAAGCCAAAGGGATCATCTGAGTCCTTGTGTTCCACTAAAAGAGGACTTACTTATCAAATATTGGGTTGGCTCCGAACTTCATTTGATTTTTTCCATCAGACGGCTCCAGTTAGTGGTTGGTCTCCTGCATTGCAGGCAAATTTTTTACCCACTGAGCCATAAGGGAAGCGCCTAGTACTGCTTAGTTATCTTTAACTTCATTAGAAACAATTTTGTTATATTGTGTTGTGACAGCTGTTGTAACAGAGTGTATTTAAGAAAAAAACTTATCTAAATTGTATCTTTGTGTATCCATTTTAATACTGAAGGTGAAAGAAAAAAAGCAACATTTTGGCATCTTATGCTTTATTATTTCAAAAAAGGTAAAAATGCAACTAAAAGGCAAAATTATTTGTGCGGTACATGGAGAAAGGTCTGTGACTGATTGTGTCAAAAGTGGTTTGTGAAGTTTAGTGCTAGAGATTTCTTGCTGGATGGTGCTCCTCGATTGGGTAGACCAGTTGAAGTTGATAGCAATTAAACTGAGACATTAATTGCGAGAAATTGATGATACACCACATGGGAGAGAGCCAACATACTCAAAATATCCAAATCAAGCATCGAAAATCATTTGCACCAGCTTGGTTATGTTCATCATTCTGATGTTTGGGTTTCACTTATGTTAACAGAAAAAAACTTTGTATTTCTGCAAGCGATGTTCTACTGAAATGTAACAAAATATTCTGTGGAGCAGGCAGAGGGACAAGGTCTGAGGTCTGCTCGCTTCCTGTACCTTGAACTGTTCTTTTCTGAAGTAAATATACATATATGAATAAATATATAAACACTGTTTAGTATCTGAGCTTGCCTCCCCCATCTGCTTGAGATTGTTCTCAAGGGAAAGAGGTAAGAGGGTTGTCCTTGGGGCTGGGGCCAAGTGGGGCCCCTGAGGCTGATAGATGCTCTGTACCCCATTATCCCCTGTAGCTTCAGGCCTAGGAACAGGACGTAGCAGCCCCTCCCCCAAGCCACACCCCCTGGACCTACTGTTGCTCGCCCTGGGTTGATGGGTAATGAAGAGCGGATACTGTACAATTATGCCGAATGGAACAGACTGTGGGGCAAGTAAAATGAACCATCAACAACCACAGCAAAGTCCAGTCTTAGAAGAAAGTGATGTATATATAGTGGGATTAGAAGGGAGTCCTCTATTACGAGCTCCTACTGGAAAACTAAACAATTAATTTCAACAAGTGCTTGCTCCCAGTTAAGAGCGGATACTGTACAATTATGCCGAATGGAACAGACTGTGGGGCAAGTAAAATGAACCATCAACAACCACAGCAAAGTCCAGTCTTAGAAGAAAGTGATGTATATATAGTGGGATTAGAAGGGAGTCCTCTATTACGAGCTCCTACTGGAAAACTAAACAATTAATTTCAACAAGTGCTTGCTCCCATTTTAGGCCAACTGAAGGCAGCACGCGATGGAAAAGCGTCCGGAATTAGTCAACAGAAAATGCATCATCTTCCATCAGGATAACGCAAGACCACATGTTTCTTGGATGACCAGGCAAAAACTGTTACAGCTTGGCTGAGAAGTTCTGATTCATCTACCATATTCACCAGACATTGTACCTTTGGATTCCCATTTATTTTGGTCTTTACAAAATTCTTTTAGTGAAAAAAAAAAAAAAACTCAGTTCTCTGGAAAACTGTAAAAAGCATCTGGAACAGTTCTTTGCTCAACAAGATACAAAGCTTTGTGAAGACAGAATAATGAAGTTGCCTGAAAGATGGCAGAAGGTACTGGAACAAAATGGTGAATAAGCTGTTTAATAAAATTCTTGGTGAAAATGAAAAATGTACCTTTTAATTTTTACTTTAAAACTAAGGGAACATTTTGGCCAACTCAATCTGCAGGTGACATAAAACTGGACGTGAAAGCTAATAAAATTTAAAATGAACTTATCAAGCTACAAAAAACAGATCCAAAATCAGCAAGACAAAAGCAGTATAAGGATGGATGTAGTAGTTTAGAGTTACCTCTAGAAGACATCCATTGAGTAGTGAGGGAAAAGCGACTGATTTGGGGTGATGCCCCATCTTTTAACACTCGTTGGTTATGGGTAGCTTACCACTGTCACTTTATCAGGTGCCTTAGACCACGGGGGTCACGTGGCGTCTACATCAATTCTCTCTTCTATCAACCTAGAAACCCTAGCAGAAATAAAATTGATTTGTTTAGCAAGACTTGTTCTTTCGGAACTCATGTTGGATTCTCACTGGAAACTGTATTACTTAAGTTTTCCTAGGCTATCCATTTAATGATATATTCTACAAACTCGTACCAAGGGTTGATGTGAAATTGACTACTCATAAATCTCCAAGCTCTATCATCTTCCTCTTAAAAATTTTAGATTTTGGCTATTCCTACACAATTTTCTTGAAGACAATCAATAGAGAGCTTTATGGTCACATCTCAAGTACTTTCATAAACCAGGATATTATTCACTTGTTCCTATACCTGAACACAGTATAAAGTTAATTATTAGTTACTAGGCTAGGAAATGGAGAAGATCTAAACATCCAGTAAGTTTCATGTATTATTTCATTTGATCCTACTTTACTAATCTTCCAGTAGGTATTATTTTCACATTAAAAATGAAGAAAATGAAATTTTAGATACCACTCAGCTTGAACAGATCAACTAGCTTGCCTAGTCATGTACCTATTAAGGCATAAATTCAAACTTTGCTTTAACACCATACCTTCTATTTTGCCATTACTACATGCTGGCATTTTCCCTCTTTGTCCCCTTCATCAAATTTTAATTTTCTCTTTATAACCACTAGTTAACATATGTCAGTTTAAATATTATTTTCTTAGAAGAAGATGAATGCAAAATAGTAATAGAATAGTTCTGTTTTCTTTCTGTGAGCTGTTAAATTTAGTTCCCATCCCAAAATAGTAGACCTATCTCTGTCTTATTCTTCTTGCTCTGAACATAAAGAAAGAGGTAGGGGAGAGGAGGAAGGAAGGGACGAGGGGAAAGAGAGAGCGAGAGAGACGGGCAGAGAAGAGAAAGAGAAGAAACAGAAATTTTTGTTCATCATCTCTTCGCAGTTCTCCACTATCATAGACATATTCTCTCAAATTACATGTTATTAATATATTTCACAACCAGTTTTTCCCTCATCATTATTAAACCCAGAGAGTTTCTCTTATCAATTCCAGGTAAGATATCACATTTTTTTTTAAAAATCAAGAATTTTTATAAACTACTTTAACTCTATTTTTTCCCCAAGGTATTAAAATGATTTACTTTGCCTCGCTGTGCACCACGTGGGATCTTAATCATGACACTGGATATCCAGTTTCGTGAACATTGCCCATAAACACTATTTCTTGTTTATAGAAAATAGAGTACCTCAATGTAGAGATTTTGTTTCAAAGTCCTTTTAAAAATAGTCAGCTCACTCAAAGCATGTTTTTACTTCCAAAATCCAGACACAGCCAAGAAATGCTGGTGCTAATAGTCAGGAAAGTTAAACAGGCCATTTCCTAAGAAAACATTTGTGATTAGTTAGTCAGTACAAATTTTCCCTTAAAATGTATCTTGTTAAAATGTTTTTGTTTATGCTTTTAAGGAAGAATTTTCCCATCTTGTCACAAGATTATTTTAAAACATCTGTTTTAAAGCAACATTGATTTAACACATCATTTGAGACTGGCTAATATTTAGCATATGAACAGGAGAATAGCTGGCCATTTAAAAATAACGTCAATGTTGAATAAAATCTGAAATATAATTTGAAGCCAGTGTTTCGGGAAAAAACAAAACAAAACAAAAAACAGTGGTGTTTCTTCTTTTCCTGTGTGTCCACTCTAATTTATTAAGTTTTATCCTGCCCCAAGCCACATCTCACATTAGAACAATACCTCCTTCTCACTCCCTTCTTCCAACAAGCAAGAAACAAGAAAGACTATCCTGTTTTTATTGTGGAATTTTCCTCTGTCAGAACTTCTTTCCCACTGCCTTGTGTTAGCCCTCTCAAAATCTCTCACCAGGATAACAGAAATGGTCTTTAGTTAGACTCCTGCTTAACAGTATGCACCCACTGCTGTCCCATATCTACACTGTCATATCTGATAACTTGCTTATTTTCACCCTCCATTGGATCTCTATTGCCTTCAAAATAAACTGGTGTTGGAATTCATAACTGGCTTCCATCAATAGCTCGACCTTCCTATGACTCCAGCCCTAGCCCTGGATAAGAAGCAGATCACATTCTCAGGAGCTGTGAATGCACCCTCCCCTGAACACCTCATGCTCTTTTGCAGTCAGCTACCAGTGACTATTCACTTCACTCAAGCTAGAAATTTGTTCTCCTTCTTCTTTTCTAGATAGATCTTCTGATTCTTCCATCTCACCATAAATGTCCCTTCTGATAATGATTTGACGTTTTTCCTCAGTAAAAACTAACCATACTCTCATCTTAGCCCACGGCACTTTATTTACAGTACTTGTATAATATTAATTTCAAAATGATAAGAAAAGCATTCTGAGAAAGACAGATAAATCATACAGGGTGGAAAAGAGAAAGGAAAACTTAGTGCCTGATATCCTAAGTCCTATGAACTACGATGAGTTCACTGAAGACAGCAATTTGGATTTATTCATTATCCATTCAGTTGGACTTTTATATTGACTCATGGTGAGTGTTCAATATATTTTTCTTAAATAAATAGTCTCCTTTAAAAAAGAGCTAATTACTAATCTTAAACATTGCTTTAATGTTGGGAGTCATATATTCACACTTTTTTTTTTTTTCAAACTGTTTAAGGTATGCGATATTACTCTACCCAATAGGAAGCCAGTAAGGTCCTAGAGATGAGGCATCCAAAAGACTCATACTGAATTAAATGGTAATCATAATAAACTACCTTTACAACAGACTTAACTTCCTGAATTACATTTTCTATCATTTCCATATAAAAATACCAAAATACCAAAATTTCGCATCATCTGTTGTGTGGTCACTACTCAGACTACTTGGAATGTGATTTGAATATGTTAATAATTGGGGGAATTTTTTCCACAAAGATGATACATGTGGTGGATGAGTATCACAGTGTTGACACAACAAATCGAACTCACTCATTTAAAGGTGAAGTGAAGTGAAGTCACTCAGTCGTGTCCGACTCTTTGTGACCCCATGGACTGTAGCCTACCAGGCTCCTTCTTGCCATGGAATTCTCCAGGCAAGAGTACTGGAGTGGGTTGCCATTTCCTTCTCCAGGAGATCTTCCCAACCCAGGGATTGAACCTGGGCATCCTGCATTGCAGGCAGACGCTTTACTGTCTAAGCCACCAGGGCTCATTTAAAGGTAGAGTGGAAATATTATTACTTATTTTAATCTCATTAATGGCAATCCACTCCAGGACTATTGCCTGGAAAATCCCATGGACAGAAGAGCCTAGTAGGCTACAGTCCATGGGGTCGCAAAGAGTCGGACACGACTGAGCGACTTCACTTCACTTCACTTCAGTGATATGATAATCAAGAATAAAGCAATAAAAGTAGCCAATAAACCTCACCATTTTAGAGTTTCCAATGTTACCATTATTTATGCTGTGCTGTGGAAAGCTGCTCAGTTGTGTCCGACTCTTTGTGACCTCATGGACTGTAGCCTGCCAGGCTCCTCTGTCCATGGGGATTCTTCAGGCAAGAATATTGGAGTGGGTTGCCATGCCCTCCTCCAGTGGATCTTTCTAGTCTAGGAATTGAACCAGGGTCTCCCACATTGCAGGTGGATTCTTTACCATCTGAGCCACCAGGGAAGCCCACCATTACTTATACCAATTTTAAAAACATGAATAAAATCCTAATACTCTGTGTATGCTTTCAGTTGGTTCTTAAACAATATAAAATCAGATAAATTCTATTTTCTTATGAACTTTACCTAAAGTTAATAGATTTTAATCTTTTTTAAAAATAATCACTGGAAGTAAAGTGACTCGCAATGGGGCTTGAGCATTTTCAGCTGCTTTGATACAAATCTATGAGAAATGTTATTTTTAATAATTTAGAGTTTTTGATTGCTTAACTTTGGCTAAAGAATAACTTTGGCTCATAACTATGGACGGAGGTTCATGACACTGTACAGGAGGCAGTGATTAACACTATCTTCAAGAAAAAGAAATGCAAAAAGCCAAAATGGTTCTCTGAGGAGGCCTTACAAATAGCTGTGAACAGAAGAGAAGCAAAAGGCACAGGAGAAAAGGAAAGAATGCAGAGTTCCAAAGAATAGCAAGGAGAGATAAGAAAGCCTTCCACAGCGATAAATGCAAAGAAATAGAGGAAAACAACAGAATGGGAAAGACTAGAGATCTCTTCAAGAAAATTAGAGATACCAAGGGAACATTTCATGCAAAGATGGGCTCGATAAAGGACAGATGGACCTAACAGAAGCAGAAGATATAAAGAAGAGGTGGCAATAATACACACAAGAACTATACAAAAAAGATCTTCACAACTCAGATAATCACAATGGTATGATCACTCAGCTAGATCCAGACATCCTGGAATGTGAAGTCAAGTGGGCCTTAGGAAGCAACACTATAAACAAAGCTAGTGGAGGTGATGGAATTCCTGTTGAGCTATTTCAAATCCTAAAAGACAGTGCTGTGAAAGTGTTGCACTCAACATGCCAGCAAATTTGGAAGACTCAGCAGTGGCCACAGGACTGGAAAAGATCAGTTTGCATTCCAATCCCAAAGAAAGGAAATGCCAAAGAATGCTCAAACTACTGCACAGTTGCACTCATCTCACATGCTAGTAAAGTAATGCTCAAAAGTCTCCAAGCCAGGTTTCAACAGTACATGAACCATGAACCTCCAGATGTTCAAGCTCGACTTAGCAAAGGCAGAGGAACCAGAGATCAAATTGCTAACATCTGCTGGATCATCAAAAAATGCAAGGGAGTTCCAGAAAAACATTTACTTCTGCTTTATAGACTATGCCAAAGCCTTTGACCGTTGGATCACAATAAACTATGGAAAATTCTTCAAGAGATGGGAATACCAGACCTCCTTACCTGCCTCCTTAGAAATCTATATGCAGGTCAGAAGCAACAGTTAGAACTGGACATGAAACAACAGACTAGTTACAAATTGGGAAAGGAGTACATCAAGGCTGCATACTGTCATCCTGCTTATTTAACTTCTATGCAGCGTATATCATGAGAAATGCTGGGCTCAAAGAGGCACAAGCTGAAATCAAGATTGCCGGGAGAAATATCAATAACCTCAGATATGCAGAACTAAAGAGCCTCTTTATGAAAGTGAAAGAGGAGAGTGAAGAGTTAGCTTAAAACTCAACATTCAGAAAACTAAGATCATGGCATCCAGTCCCAACACTTCATGGCAAATAGATGGGGAAACAGTAGTTAGACTTTATTTTCTTGGGCTCCCAAATCATTGCAGATGGAGACTGCAGTCATGAAATTAAAAGATGCTTGCTCCTTGGAAGAAAAGTTATGACCAACCTACATAGCATATTCAAAAGCAGAGACATTACTTTGCCAACAAAGATCCATCTAGTCAAAGCTATGGTTTTTCCAGTAGTCACGTATGGATGTGAGAATTAGACTATAAAGAAAGCTGAGTGCCGAATAATTGATGCTTTTGAACTGTGGTGTTGGAGAAGACTCTTGTGAGTCCCTTGGACTGCAAGGAGATCCAACCAGTCCATCTTAAAGGAAATCAGTCCTGAACATTCATTGAAATGACTGATGTTGAAGCTGAAACTCCAATACTTTGGCCACCTGATGCAAAGAACTGACTGGTTTGAAACGACCCTGATCCTGGTAAAGATTGAAGGCAGGAGGAGAAGGGGACGACAGAGGATGAGATGGTTGGATGGCATCACTGACTCTATGGACATGAGCTTGAGTAAACTCCGGGAGTTGGTGATAGACAGGAAAGCCTTGTGTGCTGTAATCCATGGGGTCACAAAGAGTCAGACATGACTGAGCAACTGAAGTGTACTGAATTGAAAGAATAACTTGACACCTAACAATTTTAAACAGTCATTTGTAATTCAAAGTATCTGATTACATATCTAAAATTTTAAAAATAAAGACTGCTATCTATCCTAAGGAAACAATTCCAAATTATTAAAAAATACACAAAGTTGTTTATCACATCATGGTGTATGCTACAAAGTCAATACAACTTCAATTTCTAAAAATAAAGTACATTTTATAAATATTAGACTGGATATAATGTTACAGAGTTTAAAAGACTGTAGCAATATAACAATGCATGTGAACTAAATTTTAAAGCAGAAAATATAAAATTGTATGTTTATTATGATTACAAACAGGTAAAAAATTAAATATTTGTAATGAATGGTTGGTGAACTTTGAGGAAGAGAGTGCAAAATGTCAGCAATGTTCTCTCAGTTTATGATTTGATGGAGATGGTTTTTCTCCCCTTATTTCCCAAACTCTCTCTTGTGTAGTTTCATTATTTTAAAAAATTTATGGTGGCTCAGAGGTTAAAGCGTCTGCATCCAATGTGGGAGACCCGGGTTCGATCCCTGGGTCGGGAAGATCCCCTGGAGAAGGAAATGGCAATCCACTCCAGTATTCTTGCCTGGAGAATCCCATGGACGGAGAAGCCTAGTAGGTTACAGTCCACGGGGTCGCAAAGAGTCGGACACGACTGAGCGACCTCATCATCATCATCATATTTATAATACTATTTGAAATATTATATTATCAGCAAGCTATTTTGGCAAGAAATTTTATTGGAACCTGAATTTACCAATTAGTTTATTACTTTTCAGTGCTTCAGCTAACATAAAAGTTTATTATCTACACAGTATTTATTGAGTACAGATGCTGTAAACTCACACATGTCCTTATTTTATTTGCAAAAGAGCACACCACCACCAAGTCTATGCTGCTGGTTCTCACATTTCCTATTCTGCTGCTTCTCCAATTTCAGTGTATTTCCTTAGGTTCACCTTCCTCTCACTGCGGACACGCGTGGGTCAAGGCCTGGCAAACGGAGAGGATCCAGCCTAGCTCAAGATCCTCTCCTGGACTTTCCTAGTGGCCCAGCGATAAAAGAATCTGCCTACCAATGCAGGGGCGTGTGTGCATGCTAAGTCAACCCCATGGACTCTAGCCCGCCAGGCTCCTCTGCCCACAGAATTCTCCAGGCGTGGATGCTGGAGTGGGTTGCCATACCCTCCTTCAAGGGATCTTCCAGACGCAGAAACTGAACCTGGGTCTCCCGCATTGTTGGCAGACTCTTTACCACTGGACCACTTTAGCCATCTGAGCCACTACAGAAGCCCGCCAGCGGAGGGGACACGAGTTCGACGCCTGATCTGGGAAGACGTCACGTGCCGCCGAGCAACTCAGCCCACGCAACACAACTACTTAGCCTGCACACCGCAACTGCTGAAGTCCAAGCACCTGAAGTCCACGCCCCGCACGCAGAGAAACCAGTGCAACAGGAAACCCGTGCACTGCAACTAGAGAGTGGCCCCCCTTTGCAGCAACCAGAGAGAGCCCAGGCACAGCGACGAAGACCCGACACAACCAATACACAAACAAACAAATAAATAAGTTCCTCTCAATGCATAGCTACACTGATTATTTTTTTAAATCACCTAANTGGCCCCCCTTTGCAGCAACCAGAGAGAGCCCAGGCACAGCGACAAAGACCCGACACAACCAATACACAAACAAACAAATAAATAAGTTCCTCTCAATGCATAGCTACACTGATTATTTTTTTAAATCACCTAACGGGGCCCTCATTTATGTTTCAGGCATAGTGCCAAATATTTAAATTCATTACCCTCCAAGGAGAGTTATGAAATGAGTTTGACTGCCCCTATTTTAGGTATGAGAAAGCTGAGTGTCACACTTGAGAATGCAACATTCATGTAAACCTGACTCTGGTAAGGGCCTCATGCCTTCAGCTGTAGCGTTGTCCACTAGTCCACAGGCCCTCATTCTATGCTGTCTGTGTCTCTGCCCTTCTTCCAAAGCTCAGACGCAAAAAGCAAGGAAGGCAGTCTGAAGCCTGATACTTCTCAAACAGAGTCAACCAGCTTACTGTTTTCCGCTCTCTATCTTCACCCTCACTTTCACAGGTACCTGATATCAATAATTTCTGAGCCTTTGGGGATCTACAGCTTTTTTTTTTTTTTTTTTAATTCTTCTTGGATTTTCTCACTGCTAATTTACGATTCAGGTTTTTTGGGTCTACTAAACTAGTTACCATTCATATTTCATTAATTCAACTTTTAAAATATTCCGCTCCTCTACCACTTTCTTCTCCTGCTTCTTCTTTCCACTCCCTCTCTTCACTCCCCCCAAAATATATTGTTGTGAAATATAATATGCACACCGAAGTAAACATATATCTGTGATAGGCAAGATAATGACCCCAAGACATCCATTTTCTAATCACCAAGAACTGTGACTATATTGTTACTTTTTTGCAAAAAAAGGACTTTGTAGATTTGATTTAAGAATCTTGATATGGGAGGAATTCCCTGGAAGTTCAGTGTTCAGGATTCTGTGCTTTCACTGCCAAGGGCCTGGGTTCAGTCCCTAATAGAGAAACTAAGATCCTGCAAGCTACACGACACAGCCAAAAAAAGAAAAGAAAAAAAAAAAAAANAAAGATGTGCATGGTCTCTAACCTCATGGAATTCATAAGAGTCTGATAAGCATGATGAGTCAAAAAAGGTATGATGAATGTTACAAAAGGAACAGTGAGCGCTGCTCTAAGAGCTATAAAGCAATGGAATTTAACTATACAGGGACTCTCCTGAAGAGATGAGAGGCTAAGGCGGAGGGAGATGGGGTAATGAAAAGAAGAACTAGAGTCTTGAAGAATGAGCAGGCTGGCTCCCTCCAGGAATAATAACAGCAAGCAGAACATGATTTATTGACTTTTGGAGTGCTTAGAAAAACAGTTGCCAGCATTTAAGAACTTGGAGATTACACACACACACACACACCAGATTTCTTGAAAAATTAGATCTAACACATGGCAACTTTCAGCTGAACCAAGAAGCAGTTGCTTCTATGAGTGTGTGTGTGATTCAATTTGCACAAGATACCACCACTCTACACTTGACTTGTTTCACTTTACACTTGACTTGTTTCACTTTCCATTACTCTGCTTAAGTCTGTATTTGAGATTTAAATATCTGACCTAGAAAGAAATACACTGAAGAACAGAAGTAAGTCCTGTGTGGCTGGGTATACAGAGATAAAAAGGAATCAGACTGGGAGTCCCAGCTGGAGTGGTAAGTATGTGCCAAATTGGGGCAAGTCTGGTAGGTTTTTAGATCAATGGAAGAATCACTGAAAAGTTTTAAACAGAGAAATTACATGCTCATACTTGAGTTTTAAAAATATTCTTCTAGATGCAAAGTGAAAAGGAGACTGCAAAAAATACTTTGAAAGCTGAAGACTAGAAAGTATCAACGGGGAAGGCAATGGCACCCCACCCCAGTACTCTTGCCTGGAAAACCCAATGGACGGAGTAGCCTGGTGGGCTGCAGTCCATGGGGTCGCTAACAGTCGGACAGACTGAGCGACTTCACTTTCACTTTTCTCTTTCATGCATTGGAGAAGGAAATGGCAACCCACTCCAGTATTCTTGCCTGGAGAATCCCAGGGATGGGGGAGCCTGGTGGGCTGCCGTCTATGGGGTCACACAGAGTTGGACACGACTGAAGTGACTTAGCAGCAGCAGCAGCAGCAGAAAGTATCAATGTGGCTTATCTTGTCAAGTTTCCGATGAAAACCAAGAATGAATTTTAAGTTTTGTGTAGAATAGGTTCCATTCTGATAAAAGAAAGCCATTATGACTCTTTTAACTTTCTCTAAGGACAAAAAAATAAATGTTAGTCATACTTTGAAAAAAATAAAAATAAAAACATTGACCAAAATTATTCTAACGTGAAAGGGGGGAAAAACTTGCATAAAAAGTGAAAAACCAGATGATAAAACTTGAATGATAAAAGAAAATTTTCCCGTATGTTACAGAAAAGTATTCCCCTTGCTCAATACAGTACATCCTAGTATTATACAAATAAACACAAACTCATACAGACACACTGAAAGTTATAACTCAGAATGACCCATGGGGCTTATTTCCTGTTAGATTCTGTCCCTGGTTCTGCTCTCTAATTCTCTTTGAATACATTTCAGCAATGATTCATTTTGTCAGTCTGCCAATAGTCTTTCCTACTGAGCGAATAGCATGTACTTCACGTACATTAGCAGAAACACCAGGGAAGGCAATGGCACCCCACCCCAGTACTCGTGCCTGGAAAATCCAATGGACGGAGGAGCCTGGTGGGCTGCAGTCCATGGGGTCGCTAACAGTCGGACAGACTGAGCGACTTCACTTTCACTTTTCTCTTTCATGCATTGGAGAAGGAAATGGCAACCCACTCCAGTATTCTTGCCTGGAGAATCCCAGGGATGGGGGAGCCTGGTGGGCTGCCGTCTATGGGGTCACACAGAGTTGGACACGACTGAAGTGACTTAGCAGCAGCAGCAGCAGCAGAAAGTATCAATGTGGCTTATCTTGTCAAGTTTCCGATGAAAACCAAGAATGAATTTTAAGTTTTGTGTAGAATAGGTTCCATTCTGATAAAAGAAAGCCATTATGACTCTTTTAACTTTCTCTAAGGACAAAAAAATAAATGTTAGTCATACTTTGAAAAAAATAAAAATAAAAACATTGACCAAAATTATTCTAACGTGAAAGGGGGGAAAAACTTGCATAAAAAGTGAAAAACCAGATGATAAAACTTGAATGATAAAAGAAAATTTTCCCGTATGTTACAGAAAAGTATTCCCCTTGCTCAATACAGTACATCCTAGTATTATACAAATAAACACAAACTCATACAGACACACTGAAAGTTATAACTCAGAATGACCCATGGGGCTTATTTCCTGTTAGATTCTGTCCCTGGTTCTGCTCTCTAATTCTCTTTGAATACATTTCAGCAATGATTCATTTTGTCAGTCTGCCAATAGTCTTTCCTACTGAGCGAATAGCATGTACTTCACGTACATTAGCAGAAACACCAGGGAAGGCAATGGCACCCCACCCCAGTACTCGTGCCTGGAAAATCCAATGGACGGAGGAGCCTGGTGGGCTGCAGTCCATGGGGTCGCTAACAGTCGGACAGACTGAGCGACTTCACTTTCACTTTTCTCTTTCATGCATTGGAGAAGGAAATGGCAACCCACTCCAGTATTCTTGCCTGGAGAATCCCAGGGATGGGGGAGCCTGGTAGGCTGCCGTCTATGGGGTCACACAGAGTCAGGCACGACTGAAGTGACTTAGCAGCAGCAGCAGCAGCAGAAAGTATCAATGTGGCTTATCTTGTCAAGTTTCCGATGAAAACCAAGAATGAATTTTAAGTTTTGTGTAGAATAGGTTCCATTCTGATAAAAGAAAGCCATTATGACTCTTTTAACTTTCTCTAAGGACAAAAAAATAAATGTTAGTCATACTTTGAAAAAAATAAAAATAAAAACATTGACCAAAATTATTCTAACGTGAAAGGGGGGAAAAACTTGCATAAAAAGTGAAAAACCAGATGATAAAACTTGAATGATAAAAGAAAATTTTCCCGTATGTTACAGAAAAGTATTCCCCTTGCTCAATACAGTACATCCTAGTATTATACAAATAAACACAAACTCATACAGACACACTGAAAGTTATAACTCAGAATGACCCATGGGGCTTATTTCCTGTTAGATTCTGTCCCTGGTTCTGCTCTCTAATTCTCTTTGAATACATTTCAGCAATGATTCATTTTGTCAGTCTGCCAATAGTCTTTCCTACTGAGCGAATAGCATGTACTTCACGTACATTAGCAGAAACACCAGGGAAGGCAATGGCACCCCACCCCAGTACTCGTGCCTGGAAAATCCAATGGACGGAGGAGCCTGGTGGGCTGCAGTCCATGGGGTCGCTAACAGTCGGACAGACTGAGCGACTTCACTTTCACTTTTCTCTTTCATGCATTGGAGAAGGAAATGGCAACCCACTCCAGTATTCTTGCCTGGAGAATCCCAGGGATGGGGGAGCCTGGTAGGCTGCCGTCTATGGGGTCACACAGAGTCAGGCACGACTGAAGTGACTTAGCAGCAGCAGCAGCAGCAGAAACACAATTGAGAGGTTTTGCCCAGGATTGCCTTATTTGCTTCTTAAAAGTGTCAGATTTTTTTTTTTTCATATTGGTAATATGCCTCTCTAAGACTACATATCATATGACAAACAGAACAAGTTGTTTAAAACACCAAAGGAACATGTCTCTAGAAATGACTTTGACCTGCATTTGGTCTTGCCCTAATATATTTATGAGATTCTAATAAAATCTTTTATTTCATTATTTTTTTCTCACCTACTCCTTGCCACCTCTATCTCCTCTTCAAAGCTCAAGTCTGAAGTCCATGAAGAGCTGAGCTAACAATATTAGCTAATATTTCTTGAGTCACGTGTCAGAGATTAAAGTGCTTTATACAGACTACTTCATTTTATCCTCACCACCACCGAATCAGACAAGGAGGAAAGTTATTCTTTTTACAGATAAGGAAACTGGACCCATACAGTGGTGAAGCTGGAATTTGTTAGTAACTATCATGCTATATAACTCTTTGTTGTTCAGTTACTCAGTTGTGTCAGACTCTTTGCGATCCCATGGACTGCAGCACGCCAGGCTTCCCTGTCCTTCACCACTTTCCAGAGCTTGCTCAAACTCATGTCCATTGAATAAGTGATGCCATCCAGCAATCTCATCCTTTGTCATCCCCTTATCCTCCTATCTTCATCTTTACCAGCATCAGGGTCTTTTCTTTCTTTTTTAAAATTAATTTTAATTGGAGGCTAATTACTTTACAATATTGTAGTGGGTTTTGCCATACATTGACATGAATCAATTTCATGGCTGCAGTCACTATCTGCAGTGATTTTGGAGCCCAATAAAATAAAGCCTGCTACTATTTCTATTGTTTCCTCATCTATTTGCCATGAAGTGATGGGAACAGATGCCATGATCTTCGTTTTTGAAATGTTGAGTTTTAAGCCAGTTTTTTCACTCTCCTCTTTCACTTTCACCAAGAGGCTCTTTAGTTCTTCTTCACTTTCTTCCATAACGGTGGTGTCATCTGCATACCTGAGATTATTGATATTTCTTCCAGCAGTCTTGAGTCAAGCTTGTGCTTCATCCAGCACAGCATTTCACATGATGTACTCTGCATATAAGTTAAATAAGCAGGGTGACAATATACAGCCTTGATGTACTCCTTTCCCAGTTTGGAACCAGTCCATTGTTCCATGTCCAGTTCTAACTCTTGCTTCTTGACCTGCATACAGGTTTCTCAGGAGGCAGGTCAGGTGGTCTGGTAGTCCCATTGTTTTAAGAATTTTTACAGTTTGTTGTGATCCACACAGTCAAAGGCTTTAACATGGTCGTTAAAGCAGTACTAGATGTTTTTCTCGAATTCTCTTGCTTTTTCTATGATCCAATGGATGTTGGCAATTTGATCTCGATGTCTGGTTCCTCTGCCTTTTTTAAATCCAGCTTGAACACCTGGGAGTTCTCAATTCACGTACTGTTGAAGCCTAGCTTGGAGAATTTTGAACATTACTTTGCTGGCATGTGAAATGAGTGAAACTGTGTGGTAGTTTGAACATTCTTTGGTATTGCCCTTCTTTGGGACTGGAATGAAAACTGACCTTTTCCAGTCCTGTGGCCACTGCTGCTGAGTCTTCCAAATTTGCTGGCATATTGAGTGCAACACTTTTACAGCATCATCTTTTAGGATTTGAAATAGCTCGCCTGAATTTCCATCACCGAATCCATANATTCTTTGGTATTGCCCTTCTTTGGGACTGGAATGAAAACTGACCTTTTCCAGTCCTGTGGCCACTGCTGCTGAGTCTTCCAAATTTGCTGGCATATTGAGTGCAACACTTTTACAGCATCATCTTTTAGGATTTGAAATAGCTCGCCTGAATTTCCATCACCGAATCCATATTTTTAACCTCTACGTGATAAACATTTTATTATACTTAAATTAACCTGTTTTCTGTAATATTTAATACTATATTAAATGTACTGTTTTCTAGGAGGCTTTTAGGCTCCTGGTGGACACATCTTATCAGTCCACAAGTCCTACCAGATATAGCTGGATAGCAGTAGCCCCCACCTATGCTCAAGTTGGGATCCCTACTCTCCCCACCTCCTGGATAAGACCACCTACAGATCTATCTTTGTCATCTCTTCATTCCATCAGGGCAAATTGACAGCTTGATTTTTCCCCTTCTACTTAATGCCCATTTGGGGCTTCCCAGGTGGTGCTGGTGTTAAAGAACCTGCCTGCCAATATAGGATACATAACAGATGCAGGTTCCATCCCTGGGTGGGGAAGGTCCCCTGGAGAAGGCAATGGCAACCCACTCCAGTATTCTTGCCTGGAGAATCCCATGGACAGAGGAGCCTGGAGGGCTACAGTTCATAGCATCACAAAGAGTCAGACATGACTGAAGCGACTTAGCCCACACACAACAATGCCTGTATAGGAGANTCCCCTGGAGAAGGCAATGGCAACCCACTCCAGTATTCTTGCCTGGAGAATCCCATGGACAGAGGAGCCTGGAGGGCTACAGTTCATAGCATCACAAAGAGTCAGACATGACTGAAGCGACTTAGCCCACACACAACAATGCCTGTATAGGAGATAGCATTCCTTTTTCAACTAGGGATGAGCAAGCAAAAATCCTCTTTCTTTCCTGAGTCAAAGAAGAAACAGAAGGAAAGCCTATTATCCATTCAAGTATCTTATGGAAGTTTGGTTGGCAGCTAGGACCAAGTGTTCCTGAGATCAAATTTCCACAGGATTTATTTCCCTCTAGAAAGAACTGATGAAGCTAAATCCAAAGTCATCTCTTGATCCATTATTTTCCTAAGCCTTCTCACTTCCTTATAAGAATCACTTTTAGGTTGTTGGATTCATCCATTTCCCTCAATGCTCTCTCACCTGAATTGCTGAAAATACATTACCTAGTTTCCCAGACTCCCCTATCTCTGCCATTCTCTTTCATTTTTCACATTCTAGCCAAAGAATCTTCGCAAACTGTAAACATAGTCAAATTACCTTCATAGTCATTGTAACAGTCCTTCAGTGACTCTCCATTGCTCTTTGTTGTTGTTGTTGAATCACTAAGTTGTGTCCAACTCTGCAACCCCATGGACCACCACACGCCAGGCTTCCCTGTCCTTTACTGTCTCCCAGAGTTTGTTCAAGTTTGTGTCCCTTGAGTCAGTGATGCCATCCAACCATCTCATCCTCTGTCACCCCCTTCACTTCCTGCCCTCAATCTTCCCCAGCATCCGGGTCTTTTCCAATAGTAGGCTCTTTGCATCAGGTGGCCATAGTATTGGAGCTTCAGCATCGGTCCTTCCAATGAATATTCAGGGTTGATTTCCTTTAGGATTGACTGGTTTGATCTCCTTGCTGTAAAAGGGACTCTGAGGAGTTTTCTCCAGCACCACAATTCAAAAGCATCAGTTCTTCACCACTCAGACTTCTTTATGGTCCAACTCTCACATCTGTACATGATTATTAGAAAAACCATAGCTTTGATTAGATGGAACATCGTCGGCGAAGTGATGTCTCTGCTTTTTAATATGCTCTCTAGGTTTGTCATCACTTTCCTTCTATAGAGTAAGTGTCTTTTAATTTTGTGGCTGTAGTCACTGTCCAGAGTGATTTTGGATCCCAAGAAAATAAAATCTGCCACTGTTTCCACTTTTCCCCCATCTATTTGCCATGAAGTGATGGGACTGGAGGCCATGATCTTAGTTTTTTGAATGTTGAGTTTCAAGCCAGCTTTTTCACTCTCGCCAATTGCCCTTAGGATAAATTTTAAAGTTTCAATATTGCTTTCAGTTACCAGGCCTTAGTACCATTCCAGATTCATCTTTCAGTATCTTTCCCAAAAGTGGCCCTGGATTCTCTTCAATTCCATTAGTCCTAACTTCTCTGTGTCTCACTAAGGTGCTAGATTTCCCTGCTTACTGTTGTTTACACACATTTTCTCCAACACCTCTCACTGTTCCTTCTCCTTCGTTAGGCTAACCTCTTCACATTTTGCGTCCTTCCACATCTCCCTGTATTTCTTCATTGTTTTCATGGCTGGTTGAATTTTCATTGCTACTGCTTGGATAGTTCGCATCTCTGGCTAAACAGTAAGCTATGCAAGAACAGGAACTACTTTATTTTGATTATTACTGTGTCCCCAGCAACCTTTTATAGTGCCTGGGAAATAATAGGTACTTGGTAATCATTTATTGAATAAATGAGCATATGCGTAATCTGCTACATTATAAGTTAAATAGGTTCCCATGTTCCCATCAGTCACTTTGAAAGTTAAGCTTTCAAATTAACTTCTGGAACAATTTGTTAATAATTTGGGATTTAGCTCTATTTTGTCCATTTGTTTTTACGCAATCATCTCTCCTCTTCCTCTCTGATGACTGCTTCTAAATTCCCCATTTTGTTATTCAATCAAACAAGAATACAGAGTAAGACCATGATCTGAGGGAGAGAAGTTAGAAATGGCAATGAGGGAACTAGAAAGATTGGAAAATAAAGTAAATGTTGTTTACAAAGTTCTGTCAAATTAACAAGTATTGATTGTTACTAACGAGAACAATGTCTGGTACTTAATAGGCACTGCAAAACTATGTGTTGATTTTCTTAATGAATGAAGAAATTTTTCAGAGTTTTATTCAAATGTTCCTGGTAGAGAAAGATTTTGATAGTCAGCAATCTGGAGAAGGCAAGGGCATCCCACTCCAGTGCTCTTGCCTGGAAACTCCCATGGACGGAGGAGCCTGGTGGGCTGCGGTCCATGGGGTCGCTGAGTCAGACATGACTGAGCGACTTCACTTTCACTTTTCACTTTCATGCATTGGAGAAGGAAATGGCAACCCACTCCAGTGTTCTTGCCTGGAGAATCCCAGGGATGGTGGAGCCCAATGGGCTGCCGTCTGTGGGGTCGCACAGAGTCGGACACGACTGAAGTGACTTAGCAGCAGTAGCAGCAATGCAGATATCTCTCTGCCTAGAAATCAAGACAAAGCATTGATACTTAAGAATTTTCTTTCTTTCTTTCATGCATTGGAGAAGGAAATGGCAATCCACTCCAGTACTATTGCCTGAAAAGTCCCATGGACAGAAGTGCCTGGTAGGCTACAGTCCATGGGGTCGCAAAGAGTCGGACACGACTGAGCGACTTCACTTTTCACTTTTCTTTCTGGGAGGAGGAGGCGTTGTGGATAGAGCTACCTGTGGCCAGAGCTGGGAGCTAGGAGTAGTAGACGGCCAAGAAGGATTGGGCTCCCCTGAGAATATGAGGGCAGAAGCTGGTAGAAGCACTGCTTTTGGAACACTAGGCTTTAGGACAGCACTGAAACATCAAGCTGAGCCTCAGCTCTCAGTGATACAGGATTCTTAAAGGGAATTAAAATGACCCTTAGCTGTTGCAACTCTTTGGGTGTCAGCAGAAGCACAAGAAAATCCTCTCCACTAACATACTTGTCTAATTTAGACTCACTGGAATGTCACATAGTTAAGATTAGGCAATTAATCACAAAGACTACAAAGAAAACATCAGTTAACATTACTCAAACTGAGAAGCTTTATTATTAAGAAATCTACATTATATAAACTTTTAAAAATAGGAAAAATTAACCCAGAAGCATGGTCTAAAATGCAAAAAGAAATGATGAGCAAATGAGTAGTAAATGTGTTTGTGTGTATGTGTGTTTGTAAAACAAAGCAAATATTGACTATATAATTTAGAAATAGCAATGTTAAAATAGAAATAGCAATGTTGAATTTACAGGGCTAAAGAAAGAATGTGCTTCCCTGGTGACTCAGTGGTAAAGAATCCAATTCCTAATGCAGGAGACGCATCCTGGGTCAGGAAGATCCTGGAGAAGAAAATGGCAACCCACTCCAGTATTCTTACCTGGGAAATCCCATTGATAGAGAAGGCTGGTGGGCTCATGTCCATGGGGCTGCAAAAAAGTTGCACACTGTTTGGCGACTAAATAACAACAACACAAAAGAAAGGATAGGATTAAAATCCTGGACAAAATTAGCATATAAGTGCAGGAAGAAATAGAGTTAAAGTATTCTAGGGTTTTTATATTTTAGGGGTTAAGATATTGATTAAATCTGATTTCTGATAATGATTTGTTAGGTTACTCCTACAGAATTCCTGCTAAACATAATGGAAATTGTTCAATAAACTATAAATAAAGCAACATATTTTAAGCATTGAATTTCTTCAAGACAGTGACTAATTTCTGGAAGAAAGACTCTAATCAGAGAAGTTAAAAAAAACTTAGATCTGCAGAAACAAGACAACAAAAACAAAAAAAAAAACATGCAAAACCTTCAGATGTTGAAATAATCAGATTTTTAAATAACTACACTTGACATATTTAAGGAAATAACTCACAAAGCTACAAATTATCTATAGGAATCAGGAAATCATGAAAAGTGATATATCAGATATGAGAAAAAACAAAACAGGGTCTATAGGGGTGAAAAATAAGGGAAATTTTATAAGCAATGGAGGTGGCTAATAAACATAGGAAAAGCTTTTCCACACTATATGCCTTCAGGGAAACATAAATTAAAACAATGAGATAGTACTACCTAAGAGAATGGCCAAAATCTGAAACACTGACAATACCAAATGCTGGTGAGGTTGTGAAGCAGCAAGAACTCTCATGCTGGTGGGAATGCAAAATGTCACTGCCACTTTCAAAGACAGTTTGTCAGTTTCTTATAAAACTAAACATACTGTAACCATATGAGCCAGCAAAACATATTCCTTGGTACTCACCCAAAGGAACTGAAGACATCCCACACGAAAACCTGCACATGGGTATTTATAGCAGGTTTTTCATAACTGCTAAAACTTGGACTGTGGTGTTGGAGAAGACTCTTGAGAGTCCCTTGGACTGCAAGGAGATCCAACCAGTCCATTCTGAAGGAGATCAGCCCTGGGATTTTTTTGGAAGGAATGATGCTAAAGTTGAAACTCCAGTACTTTGGCCACCTCATGCGAAGAGTTGACTCACTGGAAAAGACTCTGATGCTGGGAGGGATTGGGGACAGGAGGAGAAGGGGATGACAGAGGGTGAGATGGCTGGATGGCATCATGGACTCGATGGATGCAAGTCTGAGTGAACTCCAGGAGATGGTGATGAACAGGGAGGCCTGGCGTGCTGCGATTCATGGGGTCGCAAAGAGTCGGACACGACTGAGCGACTGAACTGAACTGAACTGAAAACTTGGAAGCAATCAAGATGTCTTTTAGTAGATGAATGGTTAACTAAACTGTGGTACATTCAGACAATGGAATGTTACTCAGCATTAAAAAGAAATGAGCTATTACACTGTGAAAAGACATGGAGGAAACTTAGACACATAGCATTAGGTGAAAGAAGCCAATCTGATTACATATTGTATGAATCCAACTATATGACATTCTGGAAAGGGGAAAATTATGGACAATGGAATTACAGGAAATTATTAAGATCAATGGTGACCAAGGAGATGAGGAGGAAGAGCTGAATAAGTAGAGCACAAAGGATTTTTAGGGTAGTAAAAATATTCTGCATAAAACTATAATGATGAATATGTGCCGTTACACATTTGTCCAAACCCATAGGTTGCACAACACTAAACATGAACCCAAGATAAACTACAGACTTTTGGGTGACTGTGACAGCAGACTCTATGCATCTATATATATTTGCTTGGCACAGAAAAAGAGATGAAAAATACACACCAGACTCTTAATGTCGATTACCTGAGCCTGGGTTTAGAGAAAAGGAGAGAGATGAAGAGGATAAACTTTTCTTTATATAGAAAAAACGCATAGCTAGCAATGATTGGATGCAACAGAAGAAATAACTAGTGAAGTAAAAGAGAAATTTGAAGAGATCAAGAACACAGGATGAAGAGGCAGAAATATAGAATAAAATAAAAGTGAAGATATCGTAGTAGGTGTGAGGAGACAGTGAAGATGTCCATCCTATGCTTGATTGGAAAATCACTAGAAGAGGAAAGCAAAAATGCAGCAGATTAAGGGCTTGAAAAGATGAGGAATGAGAACTTTATTGTTCTAAAGAATTATAACATACCACAAATTCAAGAAGCCCAATAAATCCCAGAAGGTAATTATTTTAAGACCCACACTTAAATGCATCATCAATCAGTTCAGTTCATTTGCTCAGTTGTGTCTGACTCTTTGTGACCCCATGGACTGCAACATGACAGATTTCCCTGTCCATCACCAACTCCCAGAGCTTGCTCAAATTCATGTCTATCAATTAAATGCATCATAACAAAATATAAAAACTCAAAAACCATAAAAAGTTTTATAACCAGTTGGAAAAAATAAACAGTTAACTTCAAGGAGTCACAGGGCCCCTGAATCTGACTTATCACCAACAATAATGAAAGGAAGAAGATAGTATCATTTATCTCCAATGTAATGAGAAAAAGATTATCAATCAGGACTTACATAGGAAAAATACAAGTGACAGAGTTGTTGCCAGCAGGTTTTCAGCACATGAAATTTTAAGAGATGAAATTCAGACTGAAAGAAAGTAATCCTAGATGGAAAGTGTGGGATGCAGGAAGTAATGGAGAGCAAAGAAATTGGTAAATATATGAGCAAATTTGAAAGAACGTCTATTGCATTTTAAAAGATAATTATAATATATTATAACTTTTGAAAAAAATATTAAATATCAAACAGTAATGTAGTAAGTGGAAAGTTCAGTTCAGCTCAGTCACTCAGTCGTGTCTGACTCTTTGCAACCCCATGAATTGCAGCACATCAGGCCTCCCTGTCTATCACCAACTCCCGGAGTTCACTCAGATTCACGCCCATCGAGTCAATGATGCCATTCAGCCAAGGGTCCTAAATGGCATTAAAACATTAATTGAGGAGCTTGACTCCTATGTTAACCATTTCTAAACTAGTGGAAAGAAAAAAAATAAAAGTATAAAAATAAATTTGACAAATTTAAAAATTAAAAATATAAATGAGAATATAAAAAGTAGAACATATAATGGCAAAAATTAAATTATATCAATAATTACATTCAATGTACATAAGCTAAATACCTTAGTCAAAATAAAGTTTGAAAATTGGAAAATAAAATCCAATTATTTTCCTTTATAAAAAGATTAAGGGCTTCTCTGGTGGCTCAGTAAAGAATCCACCTGCAATGAGGGGGACCCAGGCTTGACCCCTGGGTCAGGAAGATCCTCTGGAGAAGGAAATGGCTGCCCACTTGCTGGAGAATTTCATGGACAGAGTTGCCTGGCAGCCTACAGTCCATAGGGTCGCAGAGTTGGACACGACTGAGCGACAAATACACATAGAAAGACTGAAAGTTGTAGGATTGAAGAAGATACGCTGTACAAATTCTAACTAAAAGAAAGCTAGTCTAGCTATTATATGGCACCCCACTCCAGGACTCTTGCCTGGAAAATCCCATGGACGGAGGAGCCTGGTGGGCTGCAGTCCATGGGGTCGCTGAGAGTCGGACATGACTGAGCGACTTCACTCCCACTTTTCACTTTCATGTATTGGAGAAGGAAATGGCAGCCCACTCCTGTGTTCTTGCCTGGAGAATCCCAGGCACAGGGGAGCCTGGTGGGCTGTCGTCTATGGGGTCGCACAGAGTCGGACACGACTGAAGCGACTTAGCAGCAGCAGCAGCAGCTATTATATAAATATGAAATAAAATAACTTTAAGTCAAAATATTAGCACATAAAAAGAAAGTCCAAATGATAAAAAAGGTTTAATTCATAAGTAAGATGCAACAATTCTAATTTTGTATGCTTAAATGCTATGGTCTCAAAATACATCTTCTATGAATAATACCACTTTTATTTATTCTTCCAAATCCGTATGCCTTTTGTTTGTTTTCATGTCTATTTGCACTAACTAAAATATCTAGTAGAAAGTTTAATAGAAAGAGTGAAAACAAATACCCTTTTCTGATCCTGGGTCAAAAACAGGAGGTCTTTAAAAATGTCCCTATCAGCTATGAGAGTTACCATATGTTTCCATAAAAACTCTTTATTTAATTAAGAAAGTTTCCTTCCTTTATAGTTTAGTTGAATTTTAATCATGACTTGATGTTGAATTTTAACAAAGTTTTAATCTGCTTATATTGTGAGGTTCATGATATTTTGCCTTTAATCTGTTAATGTGGTGAATTATAGCAACTCATTTTCCAATATTGCGTTCCTGGAACATAACCAACTGACTGTGATGTTTGATTCCTTCTATAAACCACTGAAGATGGTTTGTTAAAATTTTTGTTTTGAATTCTTGTCTCTATGTATATAAGTGTATTTAGTCCATAATCTTCCTTGCCTTTCTAATATTGTTTCTGTGAAATTTTAGATACAATGTTACATTAACCTCTAAAATGGCCTTAATGTTCCCCTCAGCTTGACAAAACTTTAGACAGGATTCTTCCTAAGTAAATACCTCTGACCTTCTTTTCCTTTTTTCTTTTGTTTTTTCTTTTACTAATTTATTATTTCCTATTTTTAATATAATTTTTAAAGATTACACTCCATTTACAGTTATTACAAAATATTGGTTATATTTCCTGTGTTGTACAATATATCCATCCCATCTTACACCCAATAGTTTTTACCTCCCATCCCCTAACCCCTATATTGCCCCTCCTACCCTCTCCTCTGTTAACTACTAATTTGTTCTCTATAACTNAAAAAAAAAAAAAAAAGACACTTAAGAAATACTGACAAGAAGTCAGTCACATAAAACTGATTGTCTTAGATGTTTTGATCCAAGGCCAATACATACTGAAGACATCTGTCCCTCACCAACCTTCATAATTCAAAAGCCCTATACCCCACTTATAGCAATTTTCTCATTTTCCACCTATATATATTATTTTAATTCTATTAATCATTCCTCCTTGTGCCACCCACAGCATTTTATATATTGCAGACAAACATTTGATAACAATATACTCTATGCCTGCTCAGTCACGTCCAACTCTATTGGACCCCATGGACTGTAACCCTCCAGGCTCCTCTGTTCATGGGATTCTCCAGGCAAGAATACTGGAGTGGGTGGCCATTTTCTCCTCCAGGGGATCCTCCTGATCTAAGAATTGAACTTGTGTCTCCTGTGTCTCCTGAACTGGCAGGCAGATTCTTCACCACCGAGCCACCTGGAAAGTCCAGTAACACTATACTACCTGCTGTCCATTTCACATAGCAAATCTGGTCATGTGTCTAGAACGAAAAGTTTTATCTTCATAAACTTATATGCCAAGCATGTCATGCATATCGTCATTCATAGCTCTTCTCTAAAGAGCTCTCAGAAATTCATTCTTCTCATAAGTGAACAAAAGAATTCCAAGAAGTGAAGTGGAACAAAGGAGAGAATCCAAGTGAAGCATGTTCACAAAACACTCACACATCAAAGGACAATTATGCCCTCAGATATATATAATAATTAGCTCAAAAGCAAAACAAAAAACTCAGATTAACTTCCCTTGAAGTAATATCTTAGAAATCCTATCAATTTTCCCCCAGAAGTATTTCTATTACAGAGCCTAATAAAATTCCATGTTCTCTTTCATTAAAATATGGTAAAAAAAAAAAATCGTTATACATTGAGACAAAAACTTTATTATTTCTCTTTTAATTAAGCATAGTGAATATTTAGCAAGAAAACTATTTCAAATTATCCCAGTGATAGGATATCATAAATAACTTTTTGAAATGTAAAAAAGAATAATTCAATTAAAAAGCATTTAAGGCAAAAAAGAGGTATGAAAGCAGATGCCTAATAAGCCAAAGCTATATTCTATAACTCAATAAACAATACTTTTTTTTTAACTTTATTTTACTTTACAGTACTGTATTGGACTTGGCATACATTGACATGAATCTGCCACAGGTGTACATGAACTCCCAAACATGAACCCCCCCCTCCCACCTCCCACCCCAAGTCCTGAATTAATAATGATATATCAGAAATAATACAAATAAACCTAATAAAAATCAACTATACCTAAAAGGATAACTAAAACTGACAGTCAAAACTAGTGAAACGTTAAGCTAAAGGCATTTACATGTTCCCATATTGAAGATCTAACCTGATGTAAGGACTATGACACCCCAAGGCAAAGGAATCTCTGTTCCTGAAACTTCACATTTAGTAATAAAATTTTGTAGCTAGAAAAAGACTAGATGCCAAGCTAAAACAATCTACCAGAATTCAAAGCAGGATATTCAGCCTGTGCTTTTAATGGATATTTGTATTTTGTAAAATAGACAAATGGTTCTTATTCTCCATTCATCGGGGAAATTTCAGAAATTAAAGTCACTATAAATTCCCAAATTAGAGAACATGTGTTTTCAATATAAGGAACCTCTGCCAATGTTCCCAGAAGAATTATATGCACACGTAATTGCTTATACTGTCTCACACTGTTTAAGATGTGTATAAGAGACAGACCCTCTCCTCTGTTAACTACTAATTTGTTCTCTATAACTGTAAGCCTGCTTTTTTTTTTTTTTTTGGCTATATTCACTAGTTTGTATTTTTATATTCCACCTATGAGTGATATTATATAGTATCTGTCTTTCTCTGTCTGACTTATTTCATTAAAAAGCATAAAGCCCTCCAAGTCCATCCATGTTGCTGCAAATGGTAAATATTCTTTTTTTTTATGGCTGTGTGGTCAGTCAGTTCAGTTCAGTCACTCAGTCATGTCTGATTCTTTGTGACCCATGGACTGCAGCATGCCAGGATTCCCTGTCCATCACCCATTCCCAGAGCTTTCTCAAATTCATGTCCATCAAGTCAGTGATGCCATCCAACCATCTCAATCCTCTGTCATCCCCTTCTCCTCCTGCCCTCAATCTTTCCTAGCATCAGGGTCTTTTCTACTGAGTCAGTTCTCTGCATTAGGTGGCCGAAGTACAACTTAAGCGTCAGTCCTTCCAGTGATTATTCAGGACTGATTTCCTTTAGGATAGACTGGTTGGATCTCCTTGCAGCCCAAAGGACTCTCAAGAGTCTTCTCCAACACCACAGTTCCAAAGTACCAATTCTTCAGGACTCAGCTTTCTTTACAGTCCATCTCTCACATCCATACATGACTACCAGAAAACCACAGCTTTGACTAGATGGACGTTTGTTGGACTAGTAATGTCTCTGTTTTTTAATATGCTATGTAGATTGGTCATAGCTTTCCTTCCAAGGAGCAAGCATTTCTTAATTTCATGGCTGCAGTCACCATCTGCAATGATTTTGGAGCCCCCCAAAATAAAGTCTCTCACTATTTCCATTGCTTCCCCATCTATTTACCTTGAAGTGATTGGACCGGATGCCATAATCTTCATTTCTGAATGTTGAGATTTAAGCCAACTTTTTCACTCTCCTCTTTCACTTTCATCAAGGGGCTATTTAGTTCCTCTTCACTTTCTGCCATAAGGGTGGTGTCATCTGCATATCTGAGGTTATTGATATTTCTCCCAGCAATCTTGATTCCAGCTTCATCCAGCCTGGCATTTTGCATGATATACTCTGCATATAAGTTAAATTAGCAGGGTGACAATATGCAGCCTTGACATACTCCTTTCCCAATTTGGAACCAGTCTGTTGTTCCTTGTCCAGTTCTAACTGTTGCTTCTTGACCTGCATATAGATTTCTCAGGAGGGAGGTCAGGTGGTCTGGTATTCCCATCTCTTTCAGAATTTTCCACAGTTTGTTGTGATCCACACAGTCAAAGGCTTTGGAGTAGTCAATAAAGCAAAATTAGACATTTTTCTGGAACTCTCGTGCTTTTTTGATGATCCAGTGGGTGTTGGCATTTTGATCTCTGGTTCCTCTGCCTTTTCTAAATCTAGCTTGACCATCTGGAAGTTCACAGTTCACGTACTATTGAAGCCCGGCTTGGAGAATTTTGAGCATTACTTTGCTAGCATGTGAGATGAATGCAGTTGTGTGGTAGTTTGAGCATGGCTAAGTGGTAGTCCATTGTGTGTGTATATATCTATATATATACACACACACACACAACACATCTTCTTTGTTCATTCATTTGTTGATAGACACTTAGGCTGCTTCCATACAATCTTGGCAATTATAAACAATGCTGCTAGGAACACTGAATGAACATATCTTTTTAAATTAGTGTTTTTGTTGTTTTAAGACATATATCCAAATGGAACTGCTGAATCATATGGTCAGTCTTGTTTTAGTTTCTTGAGAAACCTTGATATTGTTTTTCACAGTGGCTGCAGCAATTTACATTCCCACCAATAGTGTATGAAGATTCCTTTTTTTCTCCACATCAACAATTGCTATTTTGGTCTTTTTGATAACAGTCATTCTGGTAGGTATCAAGTGATATTTCATGATGAGTTTGATTTGCATTTCCCTGAGGAGTAGCAATGTTAAGCACCTTTTCTTGTGCCTATTGGCCACCTGCATTTCCTCTTTGGAAAAATGTTTATTTAGTTCTTTTGCCTATTTCTTAATCTGGTTGTTTGGTTTTTTGATGTTAAGTTATGTGAGCTATTTATATATATTGGATATTAATCCCTTATCAGTCATATCATTTGCAAATATTTTCTCCCACTCAATAGGCTTTTGGTTTTGTATACAACTTTCTTTGCTGTGGAAAAGCTTTTAAGTTTAATTAGATACCATTTGTTTCTTTATTTTATTTACTTTAGGAGATAGATTTAAAATATTATCGCTGCAATTTATGTCAAAGAGTGTTCTGCCCATGTTTTCCAATTTTAGTTTATGTGCTGCCGAAGTGAGCACCTGCCTAGGTTTTCCTCTACTAGTTTTACAGTATCTGGTCTTACATAAATACTGTGGTCTTACATTTATGTCTATAACGTATTTTGAATTTATTTTTTAATATGGCATTGGAGAATGTTCTAATTTCATTCTTTAATGTGTAGCTGTCCAACCACTAAAGAGGCTGTTTTTTCTCCATTGTATATTTTTACCTCCTTTGTTGTAGATTAATTGACCATAAATGTATGGGTTTATTTCTGGGCTGTCTATCCTGTTCCACTGATCTATGTGTCTGTTTTTGGACTTCTCTTTTCTTAAAGCATTTATTTTAGAAAATCTGCGATCATGAATGTTTACTTTGCCATTCAGAGATGTAAATCTACTGCAATCCAGAAATGTCTTTCTCTAGAACCAGGGAGTTGTCCTTTTGAAATGCGATCATCAAGAAAGATGAGGCCCCTGTCCTCCAGTCTTTGTGAGAAATTAGCAAACACATAGCCTAGTCACATTGACCTACCTCCCCAGTAACATCCTCCAGTACTTTCCCATTATCTCATTCCAGCTATTAAAAATCCTCCCACCTGTCATTTTGAATCACTCTACTCTATTGCAGTCATCTTGAATAAAGTCTTCTTTGCCTCTTTAACTGCTTTGGTGTGATTTTTCTGTTACATCTCCTAACATGAATTGAAAGATAGACCCACTTTTTGTATTTTCTGGAAGGGTTTGTGTAAGATTGGCACTATTTCTTCCTTGAATGTTTAGCAGAAGAACTCAGAAAAAAAAAATCTGGAACTAGAATTTCCTTTGTGCCAAGTGTTTTAACTCCTTGCATGAGGTGGCCAAAGTATTGGAATTTCAGCTTCAGCATCAGTCCTTCCAAAGAACACCCAGAGCTGATCTCCTTCAGAATGGGCTAGTTGGATCTCCTTGCAGTCCAAGGGACTCTCAAGAGTCTTCTCCAACACCACAATTCAAAAGCATCAATTCTTCAGCGCTCAGCTTTCTTCACAGTCCAACTCTCACATCCATACATGACTACTGGAAAAACCATAGCCTTGACTAGACAGACCTTTGCTGGCAAAGTAATGTCTCTGCTTTTAAATACGCTGTCTAGGTTGGTCATAACTTTTCTTCCAAAGAATAAGCGTCTTTTAATTTCATGGCTGCAGTCACCATCTGCAGTGATTTTGGAGCCCCCAAAAATAAAGTCTGACACTGTTTCCACTGTTTCCCCATCTATTTCCCATGAATTAAAACACTTTAAAATATCAGAAACCTTAATAACAGGATGTATAAAAACTGTTCCTACAAACCATAAGAACAAGGTAGGCAACTCAACAGTAAAATAGGGAAAAGAATAGAATAAGTACTTATCTAAAGAGTAAATTTAAATGGCTAGCAAGCAAATGAAAATACGCCTAATCTTTATTGACATTTTAAAACCACAGTGAGACACCTCTACCCAGTCTCCAGATGGGCAAAAAGTTTACAGCACCAACAATGCCGTGATGAAGACACGGAGCCACAGGAACTCTTAACACACAATGGATAGGAGTATAAACTGAATCAACGCGACAGTTTGGAAACTGTTGGCATTATCTGCTACACTTGGCATTTTAACTGCCTTGGACACAAGTATTGCAGTCTTAGAAATTCAATTGTATGGCGTATTAGAAGACAGATGTGCAATAATGATTTCAGTTGTATTATTCAGAGTTATCAGAAACTGGAACTATCACAAATGGCCATCAATAGTTGAGTGAATAAACTGTCATGTAATCATACATGGAGTACTATAAAAGGAATGAAAATGAGCCAGCTAACCGTGTAGTTTCATATGTAGTAAAGCTACATACAAAAACATTCATGGATTTTAGAAATAAAGTTGAAAGAAGCAAGAAGCAAGGTATATAAGAAAATCATGCAGTATGGCTGCACTTGTATAAAACTGAAAAAGACTAAAACTGAACTTTACTTGTTTTTGATAGATATGCAACTAATAAAACAATGAAGCTATTATTCTAAGTTAAGAATAGGTTTCAGTCAGTTCATTTCAGTCACTCAGTCGTGTCCGACTCTTTGCGACCCCATGAATCGCAGCACGCCAGGCCTCCCTGTCCATCACCAACTCCCAGAGTTGACTCAGACTCACGTCCATCAAGTCGGTGATGCCATTCAGCCATCTCATCCTCTGTCGTCCCCTTCTCCTCCTGCCCCCAATCCCTCCCAGCATCAGGGTCTTTTCCAATGAGTCAACTCTTCGCATGAGGTGGCCAAAGTATTGGAGTTTCAGTTTACTTCTAAATAAAAGAAAAGAAATTATGATTGGAATAAAATACACAAGAGGTTTCTAGGGGGTATTGCTTATGGTGCTTAATCTCAGTGGTTCACAGGTATTTGCTTTGTAACTATACATTAAACTGTACCTATGGTTTTCATGCTTTCCCATGTGTTATACTTCATAATATCAAAATTGATTTTAAGAAAATATTGTAGAATTTGTTAAGTGTCGATAGTAAATTTTGAATACAATCAATAACAGCATAGAATAAAATGCAAAAATACCAAGTCTGTTGAGAGAGGAAAAAATGGTCCTAAGAAAAAAACAAACAAAAATTAATCAGACAAAAACAGAAAGATAAGAATGCTGAAGAAAATGAGTATAGAGAAAAGAGGACATATAGAATTGTAAAAAATAAGCAAGATGCTAGAATTAGGCCCAAATATATAACAATCAAATAAACATAAAGGAACTTATACAGAAAGCATCAGTTAAAAGATGGACATGGTAAGAATAGATTAATAAGAAAAATAAAAACCAAATGTTGCTGTATCTTGTATGTAAGAAAGAAGGTGAAAGTAGAAGGATAGAAAAGGTTATAGCAGGCAAATACTAGGGCTTCCCAGGTGTTGCTAGTGGTAAAGAACTCAGTTGCCAGTGCAGGAGACATAAGAAATCTGGGTTTGATCCCTGGGTTGGAAAGATCCCCTGAAGAAGGAAATGACAATCCATTCCAATATTCTTGCCTGGAGATCTATGGACAGAGAAGCCTGGTGGACTACAGTCCATAGGGTAGCAAAGACACGACTGAAGCGACTTAGCACATATGCATGAAGGCAAATGCTAGTAAAACTGATAAAACCACATTAATAAAAAATAAATAAAGGAGGCTGTAATACAAGAAATGCTATCAGGGACAATCAGAGTAGCAGTGGAAATTCATGCTGGGCCAAAAAGTTTCTGTCTTTTGCAGATTATATCTCCTCCCTTCCCACTTTGCTTGCTCACTCTTCTGACTAGCGTAGTATGGTAGTTCTCAATCTTTCTCGAATTAGAATCTCAAGGAGAGCTTTCATCAAGTTTCAAGATTATGATTCATTGGTTCCTGGGATAGGACACAGTCATTGGTATTTTCATATAGGTCCCTGGGGAATTCTAAACCTGAGTGTAAGATTGAGAAGTTCCTGAGGAGGAAGCACTGGAATCTTCTGCTCCTCTGAGCCTCGAGGACTGTACTTCCTGAAGCCCTTTGAGTCATTAAGTTTTGCTGCCTCCAAATTTCTCATAACCTACCCTCAACTCCACCACCATAAACTTGGGGAAATTTATGGGGTTCTGTATGGGATTTCAATCTTTCCCAGGTGAGTCCTGCCTTTAGATTAAGTGAATTGGGAGCTGGTCTAATTTTCTTTAGTCTTACTCTACACATCTCAGCCAGAGCATTCTTTGTGACCTCCATTCAGTCTTACTTCTATCCCATAATCCCACTTGAACCCTTTGGTGGTCTCCCACAGCCCTGAAATATTAACAAGATGTAAACATTTGGACTGTCTTTCAAGGCCCTTCTTGGCAGGGGCCCTGCATTCCTATCCGTCCTTAGCTTCTGCTACTTGCTCGTTTAAATGTTATGAGCCAGTAGTACTGATCTTTGTCTTTACCTTTGCACCTTCTAGTCTCCTGTCTTACATGTGTTATTCCCTCTCCTTAAAACATTCCCATTGGCTCTCATCTCTCCATTCCCTTGAAATTCCCCTCACTTTCTACCTACATAATTCTAATTGCCTCATCAGGTCTTAATATGTATTTCATTTTCTTTCAATGCCCCTGAACCCCTACGATAAATTTGACTGTTATGAAGCAACTCAGTGTCTGTATTTTAGAACATTAACTTGTTGTTAGGTCATTATGTCATGTCTGACTCTTTGCTACATAATTTGGCATTGCTTAAATTATCGTAAAACACTATTTGTCTCTCTTCCCTCCTAAACTCTAAGTTCCAGGAAGGGATGAGTGTGACTTGCTCACTACTGTCTGTTTAGCAAGGAGCACAGCACTTTTGATGAGAACAATGCTCCATAAATACGGATTGAATGAATAAATACATGATATGTAATGATTCACCCTTCATCTACTCAATCTCCCTTCTCCATTCCTAGCTCTTACAAATACTGAATCTAAGGTAAAAAGGTAAAGAACTTAAAATGTCACTCAGACTGGAGGAGATACACTCTCTGCAAAAAAAAAAAAAAAAAGACACTTAAGAAATACTGACAAGAAGTCAGTCACATAAAACTGATTGTCTTAGATGTTTTGATCCAAGGCCAATACATACTGAAGACATCTGTCCCTCACCAACCTTCATAATTCAAAAGCCCTATACCCCACTTATAGCAATTTTCTCATTTTCCACCTATATATATTATTTTAATTCTATTAATCATTCCTCCTTGTGCCACCCACAGCATTTTATATATTGCAGACAAACATTTGATAACAATATACTCTATGCCTGCTCAGTCACGTCCAACTCTATTGGACCCCATGGACTGTAACCCTCCAGGCTCCTCTGTTCATGGGATTCTCCAGGCAAGAATACTGGAGTGGGTGGCCATTTTCTCCTCCAGGGGATCCTCCTGATCTAAGAATTGAACTTGTGTCTCCTGTGTCTCCTGAACTGGCAGGCAGATTCTTCACCACCGAGCCACCTGGAAAGTCCAGTAACACTATACTACCTGCTGTCCATTTCACATAGCAAATCTGGTCATGTGTCTAGAACGAAAAGTTTTATCTTCATAAACTTATATGCCAAGCATGTCATGCATATCGTCATTCATAGCTCTTCTCTAAAGAGCTCTCAGAAATTCATTCTTCTCATAAGTGAACAAAAGAATTCCAAGAAGTGAAGTGGAACAAAGGAGAGAATCCAAGTGAAGCATGTTCACAAAACACTCACACATCAAAGGACAATTATGCCCTCAGATATATATAATAATTAGCTCAAAAGCAAAACAAAAAACTCAGATTAACTTCCCTTGAAGTAATATCTTAGAAATCCTATCAATTTTCCCCCAGAAGTATTTCTATTACAGAGCCTAATAAAATTCCATGTTCTCTTTCATTAAAATATGGTAAAAAAAAAAAATCGTTATACATTGAGACAAAAACTTTATTATTTCTCTTTTAATTAAGCATAGTGAATATTTAGCAAGAAAACTATTTCAAATTATCCCAGTGATAGGATATCATAAACAACTTTTTGAAATGTAAAAAAGAATAATTCAATTAAAAAGCATTTAAGGCAAAAAAGAGGTATGAAAGCAGATGCCTAATAAGCCAAAGCTATATTCTATAACTCAATAAACAATACTTTTTTTTTTAACTTTATTTTACTTTACAGTACTGTATTGGACTTGGCATACATTGACATGAATCTGCCACAGGTGTACATGAACTCCCAAACATGAACCCCCCCCTCCCACCTCCCACCCCAAGTCCTGAATTAATAATGATATATCAGAAATAATACAAATAAACCTAATAAAAATCAACTATACCTAAAAGGATAACTAAAACTGACAGTCAAAACTAGTGAAACGTTAAGCTAAAGGCATTTACATGTTCCCATATTGAAGATCTAACCTGATGTAAGGACTATGACACCCCAAGGCAAAGGAATCTCTGTTCCTGAAACTTCACATTTAGTAATAAAATTTTGTAGCTAGAAAAAGACTAGATGCCAAGCTAAAACAATCTACCAGAATTCAAAGCAGGATATTCAGCCTGTGCTTTTAATGGATATTTGTATTTTGTAAAATAGACAAATGGTTCTTATTCTCCATTCATCGGGGAAATTTCAGAAATTAAAGTCACTATAAATTCCCAAATTAGAGAACATGTGTTTTCAATATAAGGAAGCTCTGCCAATGTTCCCAGAAGAATTATATGCACACGTAATTGCTTATACTGTCTCACACTGTTTACAACCTATTCATTCCCCCTTTCACTCACAGCTCTCTTCCAGCCCTGAGCATTAATAATAGCTCAACAGCATTTTACATTTTTGGCCTAGGGCATTTTTTCTTGCTGTGGGCCTCAATCAAAGTTGGCAGCTTTTCAGGTTACCTGGTAAATGGCTAAAGCAGGATACCTAAAGCAGGTGTACGTTCCTTCCAAGGTGTGCCAAGCATTGGGCCTCCTTCTTGGTGTTGCAGGGCCAAAAAGCATAGCAAGTCGTCTTTCCCTGGCAGGGATATCCTGACATCTCCCAAAGGCACTGCTAGTGTTACCTCAGGATCTGACATCAAGGTTGTCTGGTCTTCCCTTCATTCAAGGGGATCTGACATTGTAAACAATTAGGTTAAGTAACTGGCTAAAAGATTTGATCATGATTTCTTTTCATGGCTTAAGGCATACCTCTGTAGACTTGACTTGGAGTTTTTATTCTGTTTTGTATTAGGTGGTTGCTCCACTACTACATTTTTTTTCTAAAGAACTCACTCATAGTAGGTGGGCATAGCCCATAGCTCTGCCAGGTAGGCCAGCCTGACTGTACCAGGCTCAGTGCCTATTATGGTCTTGCCTCGTCTCTGCCACCCCCATGCTGCTTCTCCTTCCCAGCGCAGTATTTCATACCAGCATTTCTGGTCTGGAGAGAACAGATGTTTTAAATAGATGTTTCAAAACAGGTGTTTTAAAGATACTGGGAAAACTTCCCTGGTGGTCCAGTGGTTAAGAATCTACCCTGCAATGCAGGGGACTCGGGTTCAATCCCTGATGTGGGAACTAAGATCCCACATGCCTTGGAGCAACCAGAGGGCCCGTGTATCACAGCAAAAGATCCCACATGACACAGCAAATATCCTGGGTGCTGCGACTAAGACCTCATGCAGCCAAGTAAAGAAATAAATAGTTAAAAATAAAGATACTAGTGATTCCTGAATACGTACTGCAGGTGTTTGTTGAAGAGACTGTTATCTAAGACCCCCTAGATTTGGCTACCTTTATGCTTTCTAAAATAAGATATTTCTAAGATTCTAGTATCCAACTTTCTTTGATTACTGAATGCATTTTTAAGTGTGTGTTTGTTGTATGTGTGCTAGCCAAAAAAAAAAAAACTTAGTTTTTTCAACCCAGCTTACCTAGTTCATATAGAATCTCTGATATGTAAACCACATTGACAAATTTCGTAAAACTAAAATCATGCTGTATTCTGTTTAGTCAAGCATTCACAAAATCAATTCCCCACATACATTTCCTGCTTTAGGGTTAATATACATTGGCATGTTCCAGCCTGCTATTCTTTTGTTATGTAAAATTTTAACTTTCTAAGATTGATCTGAGGCATGCCAGGGTATAATTCTGATTAATGGTCTATGGATGAAAAGATACAGACATGAGGAAGACTGTCAACTACTTTCTTCATGTGAATTCCCTCAGATGAAGGTATACAGGCATCTACAAGCATGAAAGGAAATAGCTTTTCATACAGACAGAGAATTGCTCTTCTCTCAAAGAAAGGTTCAGGGGCTATTTAGAGGGGCTTGGAGGTTCAAATTACTCTGATGCCTCCAGTTCATATTTTCCAAATGAATATTCGAACTTTCACATACAAACTCTAGCAAAGTTGTGATAGTGGTCATTAGTGCTATCCGCCAAGTATTTCCAGTTTTCATGCTGGGCAAAAAATGGTATCTCCTTGTCCCTTTGAACTTATGAAAGGCCATACGACTTGCTTTGGCCAGACATATATGAGAAGTGAGGTTTTTCATTTCCCTTTAAAGACTTTAAGAGTTAGTTCACAATGCATTACATTTTCTTTCTTCCCTTTGCCACAATCACCAGCAGTGGTCCAGACAGCAGAGGCTATATCAGCCTGAGTTGTGGAGTGAAGGCTATGCAAAGCAGAACTGCCAACCAACCTGCAGTGACCGTGCAGTACAAGTGAGAAACAAACCCTTAGGGTTTGTTTTGTTACCGCAGCATAACCCAAGCAACCTACTCTGACCAATACAACTCTGCATTCAATTAGTGGTTAAACACTGAATTTAAATCTTGTCTATCTCAATTCAATATGTACAAGATACGGGAGACTCTTTCAATATATTCATCTAAAGTCCCTGCATTTACATCCATTTTTTAAAAAACTGATACTTAATTTTAAGTCTGTAGTTTCTTTGTTATCATGCATCCAATGCCATCAGGAGCCTCCTTTCCCTGCCATCCTTGAATTCTGCACACTCTTTATATTGTTCCATGATGGAAACTATTCTAAGTTCCCAAACTTTATCTTTTGTTGAGATTTTTTTTCCCCAGATGACATAGGTGATAACTCTCTTAGCTTCTTCATCAAAGGGCACCAAACTTGATATTTTACCCTTCCCTGAGGATCTATATCCTGAGACTAGTCATCACTTACATTCTTTGGTTGAAAGCAGCAGACATAGACTCTGTCTAACTTTTAAAGGGGCAGGTTATGGGAAGGATATCAGGGTTTTGAAGACAGGAAATTGGAGGACCAGACTTGGCAAGGGCAAGAAATTGAAGCAGCTCTAGAAAGGAAGGAATGAAGAATCAGGAGGAAATAACTACCCTCATGTTAGATCTTTTAAGGCAGTCTCTGGCTGTCCTTTCTGACCATGAGCCACACAGATTTCAAAACCTTCCAGTTAGAGAGGCTCTTAGATCACAGTCTAATCTATTAGCAATTCTAGCGAGTGGGAGAGGAATGGTCTGATCTTTCAAAGTTCCGTTGGTAGAGGCAGGGGCTTAAAATTCCCTTCCACATGATTATACACAGGAGGGGAGAGATAAATCCTCAAAGAAATCACGCTCTACCAGGGAGAAGAATGGATGCTAGTCAACACCACCACCAAAATAAGGAAGTGAGAGAAGGATAGAATAATGTGATTTGTTTTGTTTTGGCCAAGCCACACAGCTTGTAGGATCTTAGTTCCCAAACCAGGGATTAAACGCATACCCCCTGCAATGGAAGCATGGAATCCTAATCACCAGACCACCAGGGAATTCCCTATAAATTTTAATAGTGACAATTCACCACTATAAAATCAGGGCCTTGAGAACAGTAGAACGGCTATTAAAGATGATGCTGGTGCAAAGAATAATATGTATCATACATAACTATACAATGGAAAAATCTTTCTTCTTTCTTGCAAATAGGACAAAAGGTTTGGTTAACAAAGACAAGATTCTTTGAGGGCAAGGGTTGGGGTTTGGGAGAAAAAAATGTAGCTGTACAGGTGCTTGTGTATGTGTCGGTACCAGAGTGTGTGTTTTCATGTGTTTAAGTGTATTGTGTATGTGAGTACTTATGTATCAGTTCAGTTCAGTCGCTCAGTCATGTCCGACTCTTTGCGACCCCGTGAATCGCAGCACGCCAGGCCTCCCTGTCCATCACCATCTCCCGGAGTTCACTCAGACTCACGTCCATCGAGTTCGTGATGCCATCCAGCCATCTCATCCTCGGTCGTCCCCTTCTCCTCCTTATGTATATGGGTGGCTATATATGTGTGTGTTAACTATAGGTGTAGGTATAGGTATAAGTGAGTAAAAATTTTTGGTAATGATATTAGCAATATTACAAAGAAGAGAAAACCTAGGCCTAATCATCTTATAAGTCTACGTGCCATACTAGGCTTCCCTGATGGCTCAGTGGTAAAGAATCTGCCTGCAATACAGGAGACGGGGGGTTGATCTCTGAGTTGAGAAGATTCCCTGGAGGAGGAACTGGCAACCCACTCCAGTATTCTTGCTTAGGAAATGCCATGGACAGAGGAGCCTGGCAAGCTACAGTCCATGGGGTCACAAAAGAGATGGACATGACTTAGTGACTAAACAACAAACAGCAACAGGTACTGTACTGACTAGGTATATGTGAGATAATCATTTCCAGTCAGGATATAAGCGAGATTCCAAAGACAAAGGTTAAGGCTCATCACCTCATTTCTGTAGATGTAGGTGCCATCCTAAGGTCTCCTCTGGACATTCAAGACAGTTGCAGAACTGAGAAACATGGAAAGTAGACTGACATCTGAAATAAGTCCATCTCCACTCTTTCACCTCCCCCTTGCCATTTCTTTACTCTCTCTTTTCTTCCTCTCCTTTCCAGAAGTATGGGAGAAGGGAAAACCTTTCATAAGGCAGATGCTGGTTGTCCAAGAGGAGAAGCTGCTCCTGTTCCAGTTAATTCGCAAATTTTGCATCTGCTCCCTTGGCTGGTGACATCTGGAAACTGACACCCTGGTTCCTCCTGATATATGAAACCTGATGAGATTTACTAGTTTACCTGCTTTATCAGACTCATGTGTGTGTGTTTTGCCACACAGCTTCCAATTTTCTTTAGTTGTGTATATTCCTTTTAAATAAAATGCAATATGTAAATTATTACATTAATCAACTGGAAAAGAATAATTAATTCTGTAAAGCCTAAAGGTTTGAATCTAAGGAATTCTTAAGGATTGTATCATATGTTTCCTCAAAGAACTTATCATCCATGCTTATTACTTTACAAAGATCTTTTCAGCTTTGCAAATATCATTCAGCAACTGAAAGATTAGGTTCTGGGAAATAGAGGATGGCCAAAGTCCAATTAACTATCCTTGATCAGGATAACTCTATAATGTTTTGGAAACAGTACAAAGAAAAATGCACAATACTAGTATTGGACTACAATGTCCACATTATAAGCCTGATTACTGCCTTAATCAGCTCATGTTCAATCATACTATTAGAGGATATTTGACAAAAATGAATTTGAATTAATACAAGGTATAAAAAATTCAAAAGAGCAAACTTCCCTTTTAATTAACAAGTATTTAGCATCTAATATATACCAACTGAGACTTCCCCACTGGCTTAGCCAGTAAAGAATCCGCCTGCAATGCAGGAGACACAGGAGATCCCTGAGTGGGGATGATCCCCTGAGTGGGGAAGATCCCCTGAAGGAGGAAAATGGCAGCCCACTCCAGTATTCTTGCCTGAAAAAATCCCATGGACAGAGGAGCCCAGTGGGCTACAGTCCCAAAGGTCACAAAGAGTCAGACAGGACTGAGCGAGTATGTATGCACACACATATGCCAACTAATGCTGGAGAAATGAAATTAATATAAGAGAGTAAAGCTTTAAGGAGTTCAGAATGTTCTCTGGGAAGTGAAAATTCCACATTTGGTAGCATCCCTATAAAGGCTTGGTTCAAGAAGTTCCAACAAAGCTAGACATTCCAACATACTTAACTCATGGCTTTTGAGACTACTTTAAAAACACCTATGCCCGGAACATGAACACACCTATGAAAGAAACAAGGAAAGCAGCCATCAGAGAAACCTTGTGGACCCCTGCTTGGGTACTGCAGATATTGAAAAAACAACCACCTTGAGTTCAGGGAGACGGAAATGAGTGTTCTCTGAACCAGTCTGTCCCAACACGTAGGTGTTCCAACCCCAACCTGTTCTTGCAACTTTCCTTCCTGTGGTCATCATGATCCCGGATCCCAGATCACTCAGCCAACACTGCCTACCCGGAAATCAGTCCTCTTCAGCATAATAGGCTAACAGGACTTGGTTGTGCTACTACAGGTTTCTTCTCCCTTTTGATTTCACAGATTCCCGTCACAGCATCTGATTCTACTTGAATGAGCATGCATTGTTAGAAATTTGACACTGGAGGCAAAGAAACAGAGATGGCCTGATGCCTTGTCAACAAAACTAACAGTTGTCCCTGAATAAAAAGAACAAAAGAAACTGAAGATTTAATTTTCATCCTTGAGCCGACCTATAGAGGAGAAAAATATATATACAGGCACTGCTTTATATTATATATAAGTGTAAGAAAACTCGAGGATAATTAGAAGAATAAGAAATAACACTGCACAGAATAAAAAGTGTCATGGAAAAGGGGGTAAAAGAATGATGACAATGATGTGAAGTAAATATGAGAAGGCTTCCTGAAGGAAGAGAAGTGCATTCAAGATAAAGGAAATGGGACGGGCAAGAAAGCATGGGAAAAGATTTCATTAAGGTTTAGGCAATCATAATTTCTATAATTTTAAAAAGCATATAGCAGTTCTAGAATAAAACAAATTCTGGAGAAGGATGTTTATTTAATCTCTTTGATTTTATGGGGAAGGAAAACAGAAATAATACAGCTATAGAAGAGATTTTTGATTTTGAGTAGTAGGTTATGGATTCTAGATTTTAAATGAAATCAGTATCAGCATTTTCTAAGTCTAAACTCATAAATGTCACTAACCTTATAGCACTGACACAACCTTAATTTGGGAAGAATTCTTGGATTTTTTTACTCTTCTCCCTTCTTTTTCAATAGTACTTTAAAAATCTAACAAATACTAGTGTTATATGTTTTAGAAAAAAATAGGTGGTTACATGAGGAGCACGAATTTTATCTCATTATATGGATGAACACTGTAATGCTTGGAACAGTACAAAGTAAGGTTGCACAGTCACAGGACTGAATGCATTTCCATGACTGGAAATGCTCTAAAATGAACTAGCCAGACATTTAGAAGAGTCAGACAAATTTTTAAGAGCATTTCTAACTTTGATTCCATGATTTCATGGCTCTCGCTGGGAGATTTCCATATGAGCAATCAAATTTATTCATGCAGAGTCTTCAGTAGAGGTAAAACTTTCACTTTATTCTAGCAATGAGCTACATAACTATGCCCTTCCCAAGACCATCACCAGGGATCCATGGCGTTTCCTAGCATTTCACAAAATCTGGCTCTAGAAGCATCTATGTCACCATTGCTGGAATGATTACTAAACTTTTAGATTTTTAGGTGGCACCTCAGACCTACAAAAGAAGAATGTTTATGGGTGAATCTCAGAAATCTACATATTTAACAAGCTTTCCAAGTGACTATACGACACTATAATTTGTGAACCACTGCTCTAATCCTTGGCATTTCTGCTGAAAGGGGAGACCAGAGAAGACTATTTGCAGTTATGACTGCAGTTAAAGAGTCATCTGTTCCTTAAGGAGTGAGTTAAGCTTTCAAACATCTCAAATACTATTTAAGCATTCAACCACCTTTGGAGACTAAACTTACAGCATATAAAATCTTCCATGACCTTTTCCTTACAAGAGACAATTTTCTATTTTTGTGGACATTACAATTACTAACAGTAATCTTTCTCCAAATTCTTTGTCTCACCAAAGAACACTGAGTGAATAAGGCCTCAGTTATCAGCAGGGCCTGGTCAAGATTCGAATCTATTTTAGCCTTTTTCTTTTCTGTTTGATATCAGAAAAGAACACAGTATTCAGATTACATTTGCAACTGAAACCACAGAACATGAGTTAAAGGAATCCAAGGGAATTATCTCACTTGTCTCCATTTTACTGTAAACATAATTTGCTATTTGGTTATATTACCAAACCATAACTGCTTTACCATCTGTCCTATAGATTATAATGGCATTAGCAAAATTGAAGATCCTAGAATCTTACCTACTATTTTTCCATTACTATTTTTAAAACTGCATGCCAAAGATTTAACTATTTTTTACAAGGAATTAGTAGTAAAAAAAAATGGCTAAGTTGGGCTAATTGAGAGAAAGCTAGTCAAATTAATTTAAAAATTGATCATTAAGGCTTTTACAAAATATTTTCAATAATACATAGGATGTCAAATTTCAAATATGAAATGCTAATAGTGAGCATATATAACCTTTTTAAGTCCATGAAAGTAAAGAAAAATAATTAATAATATTAGTTAAATTTTTATAAAAGTTTTATACAAATAGACCAGGTTCGAATCTGGTCTAAATTATGATGAATTCCAAATAAAAGGTTTTAAATGTATACTATGAATCGGTTTTTTGGATATTAATAGTCAAATGATTGTTAGATTAGTTTCCTTTCATTCTTCCAAGTATCTTCTAAGGACATTGGTTTTTTATTAGACTAAGAGTTAAAAATTGTCTTTAGATATAAAATACATTTTTATTCTTAAAGTAATTCCTGTAATATCCCTTAGGTACAAATTAACATAAAGATAATGTTAACATTTAAAGTTTTACAAAATTTTCCCATGGGAAATATTTGCAAAGATCACTTCAATTTACAAGAATACATTTTACGAAAGTTAGAAACATCTTATAACTTACAAATTATGCATATTAACTGGCTGCTAAAAGCTAAACTTCATGTATTCTAGAAAAGGAGTAGTTTTTGGTTTGAGGCTGTCAGGCTCCTCTGTCTGTGGAACTCTCCAGGCAAGAATACTGGAGTGGGTAGCCATTCTCTTCTCCAGGGGATCTTCCCAACCCAGGGATAGAACCCAGGCCTCCTGCACTGCAGGCAGATTCTTTACATCTGAGCCACCAGCTCAGACAAGATCAAAAAAGAACCTCATTTTAGAGGGACCAGTGAAATAAAATATTCTTAAAAATACATATATTTTATTAGAAATGTGTTAAAATAGGTCCTAAGTAAATAACTAGTTTTCTTTGTTGATATACCTTGATTTAATCACTCAGATAATTACAGAACCAAAATGGGGTGGAGACTTATTAAGAAGTGCTGTACAATATGAATGACAAAATTCACACAAACCATGGAAGCAGAAAGCCCTTGTTCATAACCCTACTCAGTCACATGACAGCTTATCACTTTGGACAAGTTACATAATCTCTCTGAGCCTTGGCTTTCTCCTTTGTAAATCAAGATAAACAATATCTGCTTTCTAGGGTTTTTAATAATAGCTCAGCTGCAATGCACTTAGGACCAGAATTATTATATATGAAACTTTTAATATATATTAATACTTATGTATGTATAGATATATAATTTATATATGCACATATATTCCTGGGTGTGAAAACTCCAGAAAAAAATATAAAGGTTTACACCATAAATTGTTACTAAGTTCTGACCAAAAATGGATTCTAAATAAATCCATATAATGGAACGTTATGGACATTATGGGGTCATTAAACACTATATTTTCAAAAAATAATAAATAACATATAGATAAATGGTGAAGCTATAATTTTAAGTTGAAAAGCAATATATAAAACCATAGATTGTGTGAAAAATGTATGCATAGAAAAAATATTGGAAGGAAATTCCTCAAAATATCTAATGGTACTCTCTGTTTGGGGCATTACAGACAGTATTATACACGGTTGGAATTCTATCATCATGATTACTATCTTTCTGATAAACTCTTATTCTTTCATGTCCTTTTAAAAGTATTGACTTTTGAAGCCCCTAATTGATCATAATATTCCCCATGTGCTTTAATACAATAGGATGATCACTTAGTGTGATCTGCAGACATTTTAGACAGACAATAACACATACATTTATTGTGCATTTATCAAGCACATACTCTGTGCCCAGCCCTGGGGACACAAAGATTAGATATAGATTCTTCCTTAAAAAATTTACAGAGAAAAAGAAACGTAACAGTATACCCAATATACAGTATTATTTTAGCAAAGGACGGAGGGAAGGTGAACAGAAGAAAAAGTATGGTGAATATTCTGATAAAGAGTATGAAAGCTGCTGTAGAGGCACAGATGAGAGCAATCAATTTTTTTCTTTGATTTGGGGTGAATCACCTGATTTTTGACATATGAGTAAGAATGGCTTTGATTTCACACCTGCTAAGCTAAGACGGGCTTCCTTGATGGCTCAGTAGTAAAGAATCCATCTGCCAATGCAGGATATGGGAGTTTGATCCCTGGATCAGGAAGATCCCCTGGAGAAGGAAATGGCAACCCACTCCAGTATTCTTGCCTGGGAAATCCTATGGATGAGGAGCCTGGTGGGCTACAAGTCCATGGGATCACAGAAAAGTCAGATACAACTTAGCAACTAAACAACAGGTTAAGAATGCATGTGATATATCCTTATGGAATTATCCAGTTATCAATGGGATATATGAGAGTAGAAATCAAGAAAAAGTTCTGGAATAGAGATGAGAATTTGAGAGCCACCAACACACAGGTTGAAACCATGAAAGCACAAGAAGTTGGTAAAAGTGAGGATGAAAAAAGAAGCAGGACTATGATCCACAAACAGACAAAGGACTAGGCCCTCAAAATGATGACTGAGGGTAAAAAGCAAGAGGGGCACACAAATAAAGGCTGAAAAAAATGGTCAGAGATGTAAAATAAAAACCGAAACAGAACTGATGAGAAAGCCCGGAATGGAGTTTTTAAAGAAGGAAGGGGTTAACGGTGAGTAAGGTAAGTGTGTGCTTAATCGTTCAGTTGTGTCCGACTCTTTGTGACCCCATGGACTGTAGCCCACCAGGCTCCTCTGTCCATGGAATTCTCCAGGCAAGAATACTGGGGTGGGTTGCCATGCCCTTTTCCAGAGGATCTTTCTGACCCAGGAATCAAACCAGGGTCTCCTGCACTGCAGCTGGACTCTCTACCAGCTCAGTTACCAGAGAAGCCGCGCAACTAATCCGCAGGACTTAGGCGTGCAGTTCGTGGAATGACATTTGCCAACGCAGTTTCAGCTCATATCTGTGAGTGTGCACGTGTGTATTTGTGTGAGTGGGAATGCAGAGGCTGGGGGCACGAAGTTTAAAAATGAACGAGGATAAAGGGCATAACATACTATTCACAAAATGAAAACAAATACTTTAAAGTCTGACCTCTCCACATATAAATGCAAGCTAAAAACAAGCTATCTGTTTTGCTTGCCAATTAACAAAATATTCTAAAAAAGTAACACTCCATGCTGGCAGTGATACACTGAGGGAGCACACAGTGCTGGTAGAAATAGGACATAACGCTCACTTTTTCCTATCTGCCTGGCATAACAGATCTTTCCTTCCTTTGCAGCCCATTGTACACATCCAATAACATTTAATTGCACTTCATACTCTTCATGTATAACTCTCCCTCTCTTTGGCTTATAAAGTATCTGAGCATAGGGACCCAGTTTGACTAATCTCTTCTAGTCTCCTTAGTCTCTAGCTTCCATCCAGGGCCTGATTCACAGTAAGTACTTAAGAGATGCTTATTAAATGAATTAGTAAAGACTTCCTATTTCTATACATGTTATTTCAGCTAAAACTGACAAAATTCACCCCGTTTGAATATTACAATGTGAAGAAACTAAGCCTGAAGAAATAATTTCCTTTCTGAAATTCTGATAATGTCTGTGTGATCAGGTATAAAGGTGGGTGTATATATTATGCCTATCATGCATATCCACAGATATTTAAGCTGTCCAGACTTTCCTCCTATTTTGTTACTTTTAGTTCTCTCGGGGTATTTTTCTTTTTTTTCAAGTTTCTTTTTATCACTTTATCATTCTTTGAATATACGTTTTAAAAAGCTATCCAAAGCTGCCAAGTCAATTTAAGACAGTCATACCCTCTACTGTTAAGCTGGACATGACTAACAAGTTTATTGAAATTGGTGAGAGTGGAAAAAGTGTAAATTCAGTTGGTATTTGAAGTGGGAAAGTAAAACATGAGTAGGCTTTAAAGTGTGTTTTTAATGTGCTTCATATTTCCTAAACTGTAATTTTAATGAATCATCAGAAATTATTGTGTCTGTATGTACTATTCAGGGAACCTCAGGAAAAGCACAGTAATCACTGGGCCGTCAGGAAAGCAGGTATAAAATTTTATGATGCTTCTTCCACGAGTGCCAAAATACCTCCAGTGTCAGCATTATATGGTGTTATTCTTCCAGGACTGAACACATCTGAAGAGTAAACCAAGCCACCTCCTTAAAAAAAAAATTGACAATTTTCTTCAAATATGCCAAAATTGCAGCATTATTCTTTTGCTTGCTTCTAAAACTATTGGAATGAAGTATTTCACAATAAAGTATTAGGCAATTTCTCTAATTATGCACTACTACCCTTCATGTGCTAAATCAGTGGTACTCAGCCAGGGCAATTTTGCCCCCCTGTCCCTCAGGGACATTGGCAATGTCTCAAGACATTTTTTACATTTGTGATAATCAAACCTTTCTGGTGGTGAAAAGGACTGCCACCAGCATCTAGTTGATAAGGGCCAGGGATGTTTTCTAAACATCCTGCAGTATACAGGATGCCCACACCCCAACCAAGAGTTATCCATCCCAAAATGTCACAACAATGTTAAGATTAAAACACCTTGTGCTAAAAAATAGAACACATACAACTTTCAGAGAACCCTGTCCATCTTTGGAGGCTCAGCTAAGCTACCAGTCCCATCATGAGGCTTTCTCAGGTCAACCCGCAACGACACCTTCATAGGTTAGGCTTTCCATCGTTTAGGTTTCATTTGATGATAAACCAACCTCAAAGAGCTCTTGAGGAATCAAATGTTCACATTCACTGCTGATACTTCTTACTCTCCTGTTTTGTAATTTGCCTGTGTTCAACGGCAATAGTTCTAGAGAGGTTTGTAAACCAAAAGACTCGCTTTCATGTTACTTTCTCTTTCCCAATTGTCTGTTTTGTTTATTTATCTTTACTGTAACACTGGTATCAGAGATAATAGGTTTTAAATTGGGAAAGAATAACTAATTATCCCATTGTTTTTCCAGCTAAAATATTTGGGTAATATTTCTAGTAACTCATATTGTTAATGTCTATTGTTTGGTGATTCTAATAAGAATAAAAACAAAGAAGAGGGCTATGATTTTTGGCTTCTGATCAATCATGTAATTCTCTTCCAATTTAAAGCTTGAAGATTTGGTGTGTTATTTCAAATACCAGGAATTCATACCCCCATGAGCCAGTAGAGGTAGGAATGGGAGACATGGAAAAAAAAAAAAGTTCTGAATTAAAGTTATCAGTTAAATAGAATTCATGAACAATACTCTTAAGAAACATGTGATTTTCTTGAAAAAGAAAGCTATTTTAATAAGTCACTGCCATACTGCTCCTTTTTCCCTCTGATTCTTGAGGGTCCTTTAATATTTTGGTTGTGTACAAACACGGAACCTATAAGTACACGTGGAAGTTCATCAAGGATATAGATTATTATACAAAGTGATAGTAAGACTTATAATAATTATCCTCAATTGACTTACCCATTTTTTTTTAAGCTAGCTAGATAGGTAGGATACTTGGTTGTATGTTTCTAAGAAAAGAAAGGCCAGGATGGAAAGATCTCAATTTTGCCTAAGACTGAAGGGGATGATGATATGACGATGTCACTAGCAGAAGCCAGTTAGAAGATTTTAGTTTTCAAACTAAACTGAAACCTACCTTCCTGTTATTGCCATATTGCTCTCCTGAAGAAACCCAAACCAAGTCCAATCTATCTTCCACAGAAAGTTCCTTCAGATACTTAAGACAGCTGCCCTATTCATCCAAGTCTTCTCTTTGAACTCATTTTTATGTAAATGTCCGTCCTAATGAAAGACAGAACAAATTCAGGGAGCCAGTGCTCTATGGTGCCAACACCTGAGCTAACCAAGAAGTTACAGCCTGTCTTTAGAGATTTAAATGCAATTTACTTGAACTCTGGTCCCCATGTGTTGGGGGATGCCACCTACAGCTGTCTTCAGAGATTTTTAGGTGGGGAGAGGAATTGCTTTTTCCTGGTTACCCCTGGCTCAGAGCTTGTGTTTTCAGTGAGTATTCAGTCTTCCTTGATTACAACATTTTGTGGATGCTCTCTTCCTCCTCTGTGTTTAGCAGTAACTCTAAAATTAAATAGAAGACATTCTTGTTCTTAAAAGTCCTTTCACCCTCCTGTTTAATTCTCTGCCCTACTCAGAGCTTGTATTTTCAGTGAGTATTCAGTCTTCCTTGATTACAACATTTTGTGGATGCTCTCTTCCTCCTCTGTGTTTAGCAGTAACTCTAAAATTAAATAGAAGACATTCTTGTTCTTAAAAGTCCTTTCACCCTCCTGTTTAATTCTCTGCCCTTTTAAATACTCTCCCATAGATTCCACTTATTCTTTTGGCTCCAGCATTGACACATGCCATTTTCAGCCTTGATTTTCAACCTGTGTTATTACCTCCTATGGAACAGGGTTGGTTTCAGCACATTTGCATCAACACTGGTGCCATTATCACACTCTTTAGTTTGGCTCAAAAGCATGTTAGTGCATTCAGGTGTCGCTTTCACAGTGACAAACTGCCCCTTCTCACTTTAAATTATAGTTTATGTATAACCTGATGGCTTCATTTGCAAAGGCCGGTTCTCTTTCACCACATATGTGGCTTCTGCTTTCAGTCTTCGTCTGATGGAAACCCTCATACCACTGCTGGATTCAGCTTTGAAAGCTAGAGCATTCAAGGTCCACCCCTGCTCTAAATCTCTGACCAGATCCTGCTGGGTTAAGTCCCACCTTTTTCAGGACAGCATCTTATAAGCTTGGTTTTCCAAGAAGCCAGTGAAACATTTTCTAATACCAATCCACTGTTTTCTTATTATTAATAATTCTCTTCCGAGGAAACACATATTCCTGCTTCCATGCTTGGTTCACAGTTTCCCCTGCTGTGTTAGCTTACTAGCACCACCACAACAAAGGACCATGAAATGGGTGACGAAAGAACAGAAAAGTATTTTCTCGTCATTCTGGAGGTTAGAGTCTTCTTATAAGGATAGCAGTCTTGTTGAATTAAGGTCCACCCTGATGGCCTTGCTTTAACTTCACCTCTTTAAAATTCCCATCTCCAAATACAGTCTCATCTCTGAGGTTCTGGGGATTAGGATTTTAACGTATGAATTTAAGGGGGACATGGTTCAGTCCATAACAGCCACCTAAGTTTGCTTCTTCCTCCTTCTCCTTTCCAAATCCAAACCAATATTTAAGGCCACATTCAAACCCCACTTTCAGTTCTTTACCACATACTCATTCTAACTCAACTTTCTTTTTACTCTGAGCGCATTCACTCTGACACTTGTACAGCTTCACCTTCTAGGGTACCTGTCTTCTGTCTCCAGAAAGTTTCAGCTCATTTAAGCCCTCTAAGTTCTTGGTAAGACTTACTGAATTTGGATTTGGGACTCAACAAGAATGAGTTTCCTCAGTTTGAATTGTCATCTTTTTTTCTTTTTTTTTTTTTTTCACGACTTTTCAAGGTCTTATTTACTGTGCTGTCGCTTTCATGGTAACAGATAAGTTCCTAAGCAGGAAAGAGTCACTGCTCCATTACTGATTAAAAAGGAATGGTTCGAGACTGAGAAAAAGAAAAATGTTTCTTCCATATAAGCATATGTGAGATCTCTTCCCTAAGTGACACTAAACCTTAAACTTCTTCCTGTTAATATTTTCCTTCTTCTCTTCAACAGCTTCTTCAAACACATTTTTCCAGGATCATTATCATCAAAGACCATAAAATACAGTGTAAGCAGCTCACTCAAATTCTTTCTTGTGTTCTGATACTTAGTTAAGATCTTTTAACTTGAAAAGATCATCATTTACCTTAAGAATATAATCAAAACTAACATTTAGAGTGCATTTACACGTACTCTAATGCGTATTAAAATTGGTCATTTAATCCTTTATAAAACTATGAATGAATACTATGATTCCCCTTATTGTGTACTTGAGGAAATTAAGCATAGAAATGTTGAATATCAAAAACTTGCCCAAAATAGCCTGGTAGATTAAGACAAAGTAAGTGCTAAATGGCTTAACTACTACGTAAAATTCCATCCACAAACAGGAAAGACATCATTCATTCTCCCACATCCCAGCCCCACTTAAACCCTAAATTTAAAATTCATAGTTACAAATAATTTTCTAATGCAAAGCATAGATTCTTTAGATAAAGATTTTCAATTATAGAAAAATAACTGACTCTGACCAGATCCTGCTGGGTTAAGTCCCACCTTTTTCAGGACAGCATCTTATAAGCTTGGTTTTCCAAGAAGCCAGTGAAACATTTTCTAATACCAATCCACTGTTTTCTTATTATTAATAATTCTCTTCCGAGGAAACACATATTCCTGCTTCCATGCTTGGTTCACAGTTTCCCCTGCTGTGTTAGCTTACTAGCACCACCACAACAAAGGACCATGAAATGGGTGACTAAAGAACAGAAAAGTATTTTCTTGTCATTCTGGAGGTTAGAGTCTTCTTATAAGGATAGCAGTCTTGTTGAATTAAGGTCCACCCTGATGGCCTTGCTTTAACTTCACCTCTTTAAAATTCCCATCTCCAAATACAGTCTCATCTCTGAGGTTCTGGGGATTAGGATTTTAACGTATGAATTTAAGGGGGACATGGTTCAGTCCATAACAGCCACCTAAGTTTGCTTCTTCCTCCTTCTCCTTTCCAAATCCAAACCAATATTTAAGGCCACATTCAAACCCCACTTTCAGTTCTTTACCACATACTCATTCTAACTCAACTTTCTTTTTACTCTGAGCGCATTCACTCTGACACTTGTACAGCTTCACCTTCTAGGGTACCTGTCTTCTGTCTCCAGAAAGTTTCAGCTCATTTAAGCCCTCTAAGTTCTTGGTAAGACTTACTGAATTTGGATTTGGGACTCAACAAGAATGAGTTTCCTCAGTTTGAATTGTCATCTTTTTTTCTTTTTTTTTTTTTTTCACGACTTTTCAAGGTCTTATTTACTGTGCTGTCGCTTTCATGGTAACAGATAAGTTCCTAAGCAGGAAAGAGTCACTGCTCCATTACTGATTAAAAAGGAATGGTTCGAGACTGAGAAAAAGAAAAATGTTTCTTCCATATAAGCATATGTGAGATCTCTTCCCTAAGTGACACTAAACCTTAAACTTCTTCCTGTTAATATTTTCCTTCTTCTCTTCAACAGCTTCTTCAAACACATTTTTCCAGGATCATTATCATCAAAGACCATAAAATACAGTGTAAGCAGCTCACTCAAATTCTTTCTTGTGTTCTGATACTTAGTTAAGATCTTTTAACTTGAAAAGATCATCATTTACCTTAAGAATATAATCAAAACTAACATTTAGAGTGCATTTACACGTACTCTAATGCGTATTAAAATTGGTCATTTAATCCTTTATAAAACTATGAATGAATACTATGATTCCCCTTATTGTGTACTTGAGGAAATTAAGCATAGAAATGTTGAATATCAAAAACTTGCCCAAAATAGCCTGGTAGATTAAGACAAAGTAAGTGCTAAATGGCTTAACTACTACGTAAAATTCCATCCACAAACAGGAAAGACATCATTCATTCTCCCACATCCCAGCCCCACTTAAACCCTAAATTTAAAATTCATAGTTACAAATAATTTTCTAATGCAAAGCATAGATTCTTTAGATAAAGATTTTCAATTATAGAAAAATAACTGTTTTTTTCTATAAAAATATCAGACTTTGTGTTTCAATCAGTTGAATAGTGTATAAAAGTGAAAGTCGCTCAGTCGTGTCCGACTCTTTGCGCCCCCCAGACTAACTATACAGTCCGTGGAATTCTCCAGGCCAGAATACTGAAACGGGTAGCCTTTCCCTTCTCCAGGGGATCTTCCCAATCCAGGGATCCAATCCAGGTCTCTCACATTGTAGGCGGATTCTTTATTAGCTGAACCAAATACTGCATATATATATATAATTGACCTCATCTTCATGTTCTTGGGCAGTATCATTTGCTTTGTAATCAATTCCTTAAGGGCAAACCTGACGCTGGACTGGAAGAAACACAAGCTGGAATCAAGATTGCTGGGACAAATATCAATAACCTCAGATATGCAGATGACACCACCCTTATGGCAGAAAGTGAAGAGCAACTAAAAAGCCTCTTGATGAAAGGGAAAGAGGAGAGTGAAAAAGTTGGCTTAAAGCTCAACATTCAGAAAACAAAGATCATGGCATCCGGTCCCATCACTTCATGGGAAATAGATGGGGAAACAGGGGAAACAGTATCAGACTTTATTTTTTGGGGTTCCAAAATCACTGCAGATGGTGACTGCAGCCATGAAATTAAAAGATGCTTACTCCTTGGAAGAAAAGTTATGACCAACCTAGATAGCATATTCAAAAGCAGAGACATTACTTTGCCGACTAATGTCCGTCTAGTCAAGGCTATGGTTTTTCCAGTGGTCATGTATGGATGTGAGAGTTGGACTGTGGAGAAGGCTGAGCACCGAAGAATTGGTGCTTTTGAACTGTGGTGTTGGAGAAGACTCTTGAGAGTCCCTTGGACTGCAAGGAGATCCAACCAGTCCATTCTAAAGGAGATCAGCCCTGGGATTTCTTTGGAAGGAATGATGCTGAAGCTGAAACTCCAGTACTTTGGCCACCTCATGAGAAGAGTTGACTCATGGGAAAAGACTCTGATGCTGGGAGGGATTGGGGGCAGGAGAAGAAGGGGACGACCGAGGATGAGATGGCTGGATGGCATCACTGACTCGATGGACGTGAGTCTGAGTGAACTCCGTGAGTTGGTGATGGACAGGGAGGCCTGGCGTGCTGCAATTCATGGGGTCTGAGCGACTGAACTGAACTGAACTGACAGCCACCTGTATATATGTGATTATGCTGCCCTCACGTGACAGACATTGTGAACTGCAAGAAGGGTGAATTTTTTTTTTTTTTTTTTTTAGCTAAGACTGTGAAGCTGAGAGTAGCTACCCCTCAACTGTTGACTGATCACTTTCAAACTCACTTTTACCTGTGACTTCGTAAAGCCAATGTAGTTTTCATGAGTGGTTAACTTACATTACAGAAGAAAACCAGTGGGAGACTATTCAATTAACGCAGATATTTACAGTACTGTGTACTTATAGGTTTCATAAGCATTTTCAATTCGGTAATAGGAAATATCAGACATACTCTCCCTGGGAATGCAATATGCTAATAGAGAAAAAATATATATATATAATATTGAAAACTATATTTTTAAAAACTGGAAAATTTTTGAAGTTTCTCCCAGGAGGTGTGTATAATTTACTTATTTGACTGTACATCCTGAAAAGACTTGCCATTTTTAAATCTTTTCAATATTAATCTTGGAAACATGGAATTTAAAACCTTAAACTTAAATCCTCTATCCATGTTTATAAGTATGGAAATAGCCTGTGTTATTAAATAAAACAGCAGAGACTTTGCCCTACAACAAAACTCAAGGCAGATCTGAAAAAGATCCTCTTTACTCCTTGATAAACAGTCTGTTGGCTTGCAAAGGCAGTGGCTAGAATTTTCTTTTGGTTATAATTTCACATGATTGTCTCACTGAATGTGGAGTTAAAAACCAAAAAACAGAGCATCAAAATTCCACCCCAGATGATGCAGGCTAGAAAATGTGAATATGAGGCTAACCAAAGGCCTCCAAAATCTCTCTCAAAGTGGCCTGCCTTCAGCTGAGGATTCCTGCCACTAATACATTTTTTCCTACTTACAATATGACGTTTCTGGGAGTTTCTCTGGTAGCTTCATTTTGAAACATCAAAATACAACATTATCTGGAGAAATATGACACTATAAATTACAAACTCTTTAGACTAGATTAATCCAGCAGAATACTTACTGTCAAAGGGGAAGCAGTAAATAACGAGGGAAGAGGAGAAGCTGCAGGGAGCGCTGAGTGCCCAGGAGGCTGGCGGAATGGCACACACAGCAGACAGCAGGGCAAGAACGGCCAGCGTGCGCTCTACCAGTGGGAACAAGGCAAGATCAGTTAAAGCACAGAAGCCAAACAGGCAAAGGGGAACGGAGCAGAGGCTGAACACAAAACTCTGGGCAACTTGGGAATTTTATGCGGGACTTGGCTTTGGTGACCAAAGCTAAGATATAGAGAGTATCCGAGAAGGAAGGAAATTTTCATCGGAGCTTACAAATTAATTGAAGCAAATAAAGGGCAGTGTGATGACTGACTTTGTTTCAAAGAATTTTAAGATTGACAGCTTTACTACAAATAAATTCTCACCTTTTTTTTTTTTTTTTGAGATAAAATGTTCTGCACCTAAAGATACTGAAATGCTAACTTCTTTTCTGTAAATATTGAATTGGTTGTTTCACCTCTTCTCAGCCAGAATTAGGAAAGGCCCTTATTGTGTTGTGAAATATTTTATGCACTTTCTATCTTGAAATGTTTCTAAAAAACTAAATAAATGTAAAAAAAGGAGGGTGGGGCAGAGGGGAGGAAGGAAGGAACTATTAACTAAAGTAACATATTGCCAAATAAGGATTATCTAAACTCTTTTAAACTCTAACTCAAATCCTTCCAAACTGTGAAAAATGAGTGCTATAGAGTGAGATAAGTTAAGTGATAATGTCATTTTTCCCCCCCTGTATATCTGAGAAAGCAGTTATCAGTTGGTCCTTTTCTGGTGACATCCTTTTTCAGGTTATATGCTTATTTGCATCATAATAGATCTTTCCAAGGAAATACTGATACCAATCAATATCGATACCAATCTTCTCCTTACCGGGTGAACTGTGTGTTTCTCTCAGTGAGTATGATAGCTCTTTAACATACAAAGACATTCTGAGATCCTTTCTGCCTAAATTCTTCTCTTTCATGGCCCTTCATGACTCTCCTTCAGGAGCGATGCCAAGAAGTAGTAGTGTTACAGACTTAAACAAGGGGAAATGGTGTCAGATTCCTTGAACTAGCAGCTGGACTAGGACAAAGATGGCAGCCACCAGCGGGCAGCGCTGCTCCTTCCGAAAGGGGCAGTCGCGATGTCCTAAGCAGGGTTCTCGTTTAGTCTCTGCCATTTCCCCCATGTAAAAGACAATATACCTTAGGTAAAGAATCAATTTTTTAAATCTACAGTCCCGAAGGATGATATTCAAAATATTTGTCTTTAAAAAAGGAAAGGCAGAACAGACCCTTGATGGAAACAGGTGCTTGGCTGCCTTATTGCTTCCTGCTCAACCTCAGTTCCATATTTCATTTGTGTTCGTTTTCAGTGTTGATAAGATGTAACTGTCATGATAAAATGCATCAGTTTTGAAAATAAAGCCAAAATAGGTGTTGTCTAAAATTACAGCCAAAATCTACCATAACTCAGTTAAGCTTAACATAGTCACGCAGCTACATGAAAAGACAGAAAGAAAAAAAGAATGAAAGAAATCAAACAAGAATCAACAACCCTCACCATGAGGAAGGATGGCTGAAGGGATAGTTAAGGAGTTTGGGAAGGTCATGGATAACCAGCGAGGACCTACTGTATAGCACATGGAACCCTGCTCAGTGTTATGTGGCAGCCTGGGATGGGAAGGGAGTTTGGGGGAGAATGGATACATGTATATGTATGGCTGAGTCCCTTCACTGCTGCTGCTGCTGCTAAGTCACTTCAGTCATGTCCGACTCTGTGTGACCCCATAGACGGCAGCCCACCAGGCTCCCCCATCCCTGGGATTCTCCAGGCAAGAATACTGGAGTGGGGTGCCATTTCCTTCTCCAATGCATGAAAGAGAAAAGTGAAAGTGAAGTCGCTCAGTCTGTCCGACTGTTAGCGACCCCATGGACTGCAGCCCACCAGGCTACTCCGTCCATTGGATTTTCCAGGCAAGAGTACTGGGGTGGGGTGCCATTGCCTTCCCCAGAGTCCCTTCACTATTCACCTGAAACTATCACAACATTGTTTGTTAATCGGCTATACCCCAAAACAAAAATATAAAGTTTTTTTTTTTTTTAAATCAACAATCTTAACACTATCAATATGATGAATTAACACCCAGATTTCTTCCTAAGGTGTTGGTCACATTTTAATAGTACATTTACTGTACTGAAAGATACATCAAGAATTTTTAAGGTGAAAAACTAGAATATTTACAGTTTACTTATTGGAGACGACACATGGATGAATATTAAGTATCAGATGTAGAAATATGACTAGAGAAATAGAGATGTGTAATAGGAATAAGAAGGCCCATCTGGAGTCGAGTTAAAGCCCAGGCTCCGGTCCCAACTCTTACTGGCTCTGGGATCTTGAGCAAGTTACTCAACCTCTCTCAGTCTGTTTCTTCACCTATAAAAGGTAACAACTTTGCCTCCACTTGAATAATTATGAAGATCAAAATGAAACCATGTCAGTGAAAATGTTTTATAAATTATTAAACTTTATTCAATGTAATAATAATGTAGTATCTTAGTATGGTGACACGCATCAGTTCAGTTCAGTTCAGTTGCTCAGTAGTGTCCGACTCTGAGACCCCACGAATCGCAGCACGCCAGGCCTTCCTGTCCATCACCAACTCCCAGAGTTCACTCAAACTCAAGTTCCATAGAGTCAGTGATGCCATCTAGCCATCCCATCCTCTGTCATCCCCTTTTCCTCCTGTCCCCAGTCCCTCCCAGCACCAGACTTTCCCAATGAGTCAACTCTTCGCATGAGGTGGCCAAAGTAATGGGGTTTCAGCTTCAGCATCAGTACTTCCAGAGAACACCCAGGGTTGATCTCCTCTAGAATGGACTGGTTGGATCTCCTTGCAGTCCAAGGGACTCTCAAGAGTCTTCTCCAACACCACAGTTCAAAAGCATCAATTCTTCGGCGCTCAGCTTTCTTCACAGTCCAACTCTCGCATCCATACCTGACCACATAACTATACTTATTACAGTGATCATTTTGAAATGTATAGAAATATCAGATTACTATGTTGGTGACATGTGTGCACAGTCACTCAGTCATGTCCGATTCTGTGATCCCATGAACTGTAACCCACCAGGCTCTTCTGTCCATGGGATTTTCCAGGCAAGAATACTGGAATGGGTTACCATTTCCTTCTTCAACTATGTTGGTAACCTGTCTCTTATACACATCTTGTATATATGTGATTATGCTGCCCTCACGTGACAGACATTGTGAACTGCAAGAAGGGTGAATTTTTTTTTTTTTACACCACAGTTCAAAAGCATCAATTCTTCGGCGCTCAGCTTTCTTCACAGTCCAACTCTCGCATCCATACCTGACCACATAACTATACTTATTACAGTGATCATTTTGAAATGTATAGAAATATCAGATTACTATGTTGGTGACATGTGTGCACAGTCACTCAGTCATGTCCGATTCTGTGATCCCATGAACTGTAACCCACCAGGCTCTTCTGTCCATGGGATTTTCCAGGCAAGAATACTGGAATGGGTTACCATTTCCTTCTTCAACTATGTTGGTAACACAGTTGGGTTAGTTATACTTCAAAAATAAACTCAAGAAAAAAGAGATTAGATTTGTAGTACAGGTGGGGAGTGGAGGAGTAGATTGGATGAAGGTGAACAAAAGGTACAGACTTCCAGTTATAAGCTAAATAAATACTAGGAATGTAATGTACAATGCAATCTCAAAAATGACAGAATGATTTCTGTCTGTCTCCAAGGCAAACCATTCAATATTACAGTTATCCAAGTCTATGCCCCAACTAGTAATGCTGAAGAAGCTGAAGTTGAATGGTTTTATGAAGACCTACAAGACCTTGTAGAAATAACACCCAAAAAAGATGTCCTTTTCATTATAGGGGACTGGAATGCTAAAGTAGGAAGTCAAGAAACACCTGGAGTAACAGGTAAATTTGGCCTTGGAATATGGAATGAAGCAGGGCAAAGACTAATAGACTTTTGCCAAGAAAATAAACTGGTCATAGCAAACACCCTCTTCCAACAACACAAGAGAAGACTCTACACATGGACATCACCAGACGGTCAACATCGAAATCAGATTGATTATATTCTATGCAGCCAAAGATGGAGAAGCTCTATACATTCAACAAAAACAAGACCAGGAGCTGACTGTGGCTCAGATCATGAACTCCTTATTACCAAATTCAGACTCAAATTGAAGAAAGTAGGGAAAACCACTAGACCATTCAGGTATGACCTAAATCAAATCCCTTATGATTATACAGTGGAAGTGAGAAATAGATTTAAGGNCCCAGGAACTGAACCCACATCTCCTGTGGCTCCCACATTGCAGATGGATTTGTAACCCACTAGTCATTTGGGAATCCCCTTTCCTATGCTTAAGAGCCACTTATGTACGTATATATTTTATACACAATATATATGTGTTATAAATATAAAATCTATGGTATTAGGATAATGGTTACTCTTGGAAAAGGAAAAGTTGAGGGAGACTGGTAGTTAAATGTGAAAATTAACTGACCTTCCGGTATGTGCACCTTTTGAATATATTTCAGTAGAAGATATATTTTAGAGTGAATACCTTATATATGCCTTTCAAATTAGAGGAAATAATTACAAGGGAGTAGATGTGCACACATGCTCAGTCGTATCTGACTCTGCAACCCCATGGACTGTAGCCCACCAGCTCCTCTTGTCCATGGAGTTTTCTAGGCAAGAATAGTGGAGCGGGTTGTCGTTTCCTACTGCAGGGTATCTTCCCGACCCTGCGATGAAACCCATGTCTCCTGTATCTCCTGCATTGGCAGGCAGATTCTTTACCACTAGGAATATCCGGGAATACAAGAGATTAAAGAAAGTATAATCAACTTAAAGATTTGGCAATAAGTGAAAAGGGTAAAAATAAAGTCATGAAAATGTTATTAAAACAGCAGAATGCATGGAAAGCACAAAATAAGATTAACGTTAAATATATCAATAATCACAACAGCTGTACATGGACTAAATTCTCTAATTAAAAAAGAAACATTGGTAAACTGGATACAAGACAGTATACACCTATATGCTACCTAAAAGAGTCAAGCATGAAACAAAGATATTAAAAGTAAAAATATAAAAAAAGACGGCACAGATGAAAACTACCAACAGGCATTACAACAGAAAGTGAAAGTGTTAGTCACTCAGTTGTGTCTGACTCTTTGTGACTCCATGAACTATAGCCCACCAGGCTCCTCCATCCATGGGATTTTTCCAGGAAAAATAGAGTAGGTTGCCATTTCCTTCTCCAGGGCATCTTCCTGACCCAAGGATTGAACCCGGGTCTCCTGCATCACAGGCAGACTTTTTATCATTTGACCCACTGAGAAAGCCCCAGACAGAAAAGAACTGTTATATGTATAGATGGTAAATACATATGATTAACAATAATTAGATGGGAAGCTTTAACAATTTAAAGTCTATCTACATCTAAAAACTAAAGCCTCAGAATAATATTGACAAAAGTGTAAAGATGTTACATTCATAATCATAATTGTGATAATAACAGATCAAACTAACAAAAGTAATAAGTATATGAGAAATATGAATAACTAGCAAACAAGAAAACTTGATCTCATGGTCATACAGAGAATGTAGCACACAACATTTATAGAAAACAGTGCTTTCAAGGATAGGAAAAAGTTTACTGGGTCATAAATGAAGTCTTGGTCTCAATACGTTCCAAATTTTGTCATATAAACCACATCCTCTGACCAAAAGCAACATTTCAAAAAGAGATAACTTTTTAGAAGTCCCCAATGTTTGAACATGAAAATGATTGATTTACTGATACCATAAAGTTGTAATCTCTCAGTAAAAACTGCAATATGGTCCAAGGGGTTAAGCAGAGGGCATCATTAGAAGAACTGAGGTGTAGATTCAGATGATTAGAATGACAGCCTAATATTATATCAAACTGATAAAATAAAGAAAAAAAAACTTAAAAAAATTAGAGTCCCTCTGTCAAGAGATTTTGGAAATAAAATTCATTGATACATTTTGGCTAAAATAATGCAGAAAATATACAGTCCATATAGTCTGGGTGGGCACAAGGCAAGAGACAGTCATTGAGTTTCTGGTTTAACATCTCTGTTGACCAATTAAACAGACTTTCTATTTCACTAATACTTGGGATGAAGGGATATAAAAATTGCCTCTATCAAATATCAGAATAGTGACTTTTAAATTTGGAAGGATATTAGAAACATAGGGGAAATTTTTTTTTTTTTAATGTAGGACTGACCCAGAACTCACTGACTTATAATCACCAGGGGCCAGAAATGTGTATTTCCAAAGTCTCCAAGGACAATTTTGATGTATGACCATGATTCAGAACACCAAAAAGACATGTTAGAAAAACTTTACAAAATATTATTTCAAATGTTCGTTCAGTTCAGTCGCTCAGTCATATCCGACTCTTTGCGACCCCATGAATCACAGCATGCCAGGGCTCCCTGTTCATCACCAACCCCCGGGGTTCACTCAGACTCACGTCCATCGAGTCAGTGATGCCATCCAGCCATCCTATCCTCTGTCGTCCCCTTGTCCTCCTGCCCCCAATCCCTCTCAGCATCAGAGTCTTTTCCAATGAGTCAACTCTTCGCATGAGGTGGCCAAAGTACTGGAGTTTCAGCTTTAGCCTCATTCCTTCCAAAGAAATCCCAGGGCTAATTTCCTTCAAAATGGATTGGTTGGACCTCCTTGCAGTCCAAGGGACTCTCAAGAGTCTTCTCCAACACCACAGTTCAAAAGCATCAATTCTTCAGTGCTCAGCCTTCTTCACAGTCCAACTCTCACATCCATACA
>SJYX01008207.1:94731-106508 GCA_006410675.1 Oreotragus oreotragus | reverse complement strand
TTCTTCATTAAATGCTTGGCCGATTCACCAATAAAGTCATCTGGCTTTACCTTTTGGGAGATTGTTGATTACTGATTCACTCTCCTAAGAGTTACAGTTTATATTTTCTATTTCTTCATGATTTAGTCTTTGTAGACTGTATGTTTTTAGTAATTTACCAATTTCATTCAGACTATCCAATTTGTTGGTATATAATAGTTCATAGTAATCTCATATAATCATTTTTATTTTTATAATATCAGTTGTAATGTCTCTGTTTTCATTTCTGATTTTATCTCAGTCTTCTCTAGGTTTTTAGTTACAATTTTATGTTTAAAAAATGGCTCTGTTTTGTTAAATTCTTCTATTCTTAATTTTGTTTACTTCTGCTTTAGTTTCTACTATTTCCTCCCTTTTGCTAACTTTGTTCTTTTTCCAGTTTTTGAGGTATAGTCAGGCTTTTCATTTGAGGTTTTTCTTCTTTTTTTAAATGTAGGCATTTATCACTATAAACTTCCCAATTAACATTTCTTTTACTGCATCTCATAATTTTTGGCATATTATATTTTCTTTTTCACTTGTTTTGAGATATTTTGTAATTTATCTTTTGATTACTTCCTTGATCCATTGGTTATTCAAGAGTGTGTTGTTTAATTTCCACATCTCAGTGAATTTTTCAGCTTTTCTTCTGCTTTTGATTTCTAGTTTCATTTCACTATGGTCAGAAAATATACTTTGTATGATTTTAACCTTCCTAATTTTTTAAAGATTTGGCTTGAGATCTAACATGTTCTGTGTGTGTTTGAGAAGGATGTATATTTTGCTGTTGTTGGAGAGAATGTTCTTATATGCCCATTATTGGTCAATTTAATCTATCATGTTGTTCAAGTTGGCTGTTTTCTTTATCGATTTTCAGTCTAAATGTTCTATCCATTATTAAAAGTGGAGTATTGAAGTCTTCTACCATTATTTTGAAATCCAAAAGAGAAGAGGGAGGCAGAGGATGAGACAGTTAGACAGCATCACCAACTCAGTGGATATGAATTTGAGCAAACTTCGGGAAATAGTGAAGGACAGGGAAGCTTGGCGTGCTGCAGTCCATGGGGTCACAGAGTCGGACATGACCTAGTGACTTAACAACAACAACCATTATTTTATTGCTATCCATTTCTCTCTTCTGTTCTGTCAATGTTTACTTTATATACTTCCGTGCCTTAATGTTGGTGCATATATAATTGTTATCTTTCTAACAAGGTGACTCTTTTATCATTATATAACATCTTTCTTAATCTCTTGTGACAGTTTTTTACTGAAAGTCTATTTTATATAAGTACAGTCACCCCAGTTATCTTTAGGTGACTATTTGCAGGGAATATCTTATTTTTATACTTTCACTTTCACCTATGTATGCCCACAAATCTAAAGTGAGTGAGATTCCTATAAACAAAATGTAGTTGAATATCTTTTATTATCCATTTACCTACTTGATGTCTTTTGATTGGGCAATTCAGTCCATCTACATTTAAAGTAATTATTAATTGGGAAGGACTTAGTGTTACCATTTTGTTAATTACTTTCTGCTGCCTTACAATTCTTTCATCCACGCTTTCTTCTCTTGCTCGTTTGTGTTTTATAATTCTTTTTTATTAATAAGTTTTGATACCTTTCTCTTTTTCCCTTGTGTGTCTCCTATAGGTGTGTTTGGTTACTCTGGGCCTATGACAAGAGTATAGCCACAGGATTGCAAAAGCATTTTTTTCTGGAGATTTCACAATCAAATCAATGAAAATTTAAACAATTTTAAAAAGTAGAAAAAAATACAATCAGTTGTAAAGTATAATTTCTTGAAAGCTTTCAGGAATACAGTTGAAAGAGGAGCAGGGTTAAAGATTCATGGGAATTCAAAGAAAATTCAAAATAATTGGGAATAAGCTGTAAATAATGATAGCATATTTAAATGGGACTTTAAAAGTTGTGACACTAAATTATATCTAATCCTCACAAAAATATGTGAAAGCAACTATTCCTTTTACTGAGAATGCTATTTTAGAGAGGTTTACCAGCTAATTAATGGTCATAAAACCAAGAAATGACAATCAGCATTCTAAGTCCACTGCTCCTCCACTGTACCAGACGTAATCTGTTTCTATAAACTGTTATATGGAATATAGGTAATAAGTTAAATTTAAAATTTCAATAGAAGCAAGTAAACATATCTTGGCATTTTCTACCAACATTTGCTGTAACAGAACTCAGGAAAGAAGTAATAATAAAACATGCTTAAAAACATAAGTTATTTTGAAGGTGCAGAGATCATTCTACATGTCCCCCCAGAAAAGAAGCATTTGGAAATCTATATGCCTAACTATCTTATGGCATAAGCAAAAAAGTAACAGAAATAAGGTGATGGTGATATTAACATGTACAGCACAGATAAAGTGAGAGATTAGAATGTTCCCTATAGAGATAATAAAACTAACATAGTCTAGTTATGGAGCATCTATTTCTTAGTTGCTTCCTTCAGTGCAAATGAAAATGTCTTGACTACTTTTGTTGACAATATTTTCAGAAGATAATGGATGAAACTTAAGTGAATTGCTACCCCAGAGTTAATTCTGGCCAGTAAAGAAAAACTAGTAAGCAACAAGGAAATGTTGGGAACCTTCAAAAGGAAATAACTAAGGGACTTCAGAACTTACCAAGGAAAAGAAAGGAAAGGCTGAGTACAAGAGAATACATATTGCAGATTTATAGAAAAGAGTCAGACATCACTCAATGGCCCAGGACTCTAAAAGGGAAAATAATCTGGAGGTGACAAAATAAAATTCTGACAATAATCCTCTCCACTTATTACAAGGAAAGGTGAAAGGTAAAGTGGGTAATTGTGCAACATCATGGGAAGTAGTCAAATGAATTCAGATTTGTTAAAGAGTATCTTTGGAAAGTAAGCATGCAATTAAGTATGATAAATTAATCTTAGAAATATTACAGTCCAAAATAGACTAAGTTTCACAAAAAAATTCTGAGAACAGTCTCTAGGTCTATCCACATCTCTTTAAATGGCCCTATTCTCTCCTTTTCTATGGCTGAGTATTGTTTCATTTAGGGGCTTCCCAGATGCATCAGTGGTAAAGAATCTGCCTGAAATGCAGGCGATGTGTGCAGAAGATGCAAGTTCGATCCCTGTGTCAGGAAGATCACGACGAGAAGGAAATGGTAATCCAGTCCAGTATTCTTGCCTAGAAAATCCCATGGACAGAGGAGCTTGGCAGGCTATAGTTCGTGGGGTCACAAAAGAGTTGGACACAACTTACTAACTTAACAACAACAACAATATTTCATTAAGGGCTCCCCTGGTGGCTGAGGGTGTAGACGAACCTATTTGCAAAGCAGAAATATCGACACAGATATAGCCAACAAACATGAATACCAGGGGCCAGGAGAGGCGAGTGTGGGCGGGATGAATTGGGNCTTACTGACTTAACAACAACAACAATATTTCATTAAGGGCTCCCCTGGTGGCTGAGGGTGTAGACGAACCTATTTGCAAAGCAGAAATATCGACACAGATATAGCCAACAAACATGAATACCAGGGGCTGGGAGAGGCGAGTGTGGGCGGGATGAATTGGGAGATTGGGACTGGTATATACACACTACTACGCATAAAACAGATGACTAATGAGAACAGACGGTATAGCACAGGGAACTCTACTCAATGGTCTGCAGTGACCGAAACAAGAAGGAAATGCGAAAAAGAGGGGATATATGTATATGTGCAGCTGATTCACTTTGCTGCACAGCAGAAATTTACACCAACTTTTTCACTCTCCTCTTTCACTTTCATCAAGAGGCTCTTTAGTTCCTCTTTGCTTTCTGGCATAAGGGTGGTGTCATCTGCATATCTGAGGTTATTGATATTTTTCCTGGTAATCTCGATTTCAGCTTATGCTTCATCCAGCCCAACATTTCACATGAGGTACTCTGCATACAAGTTAAATAAGCAGGGTGACAATATACAGCCTTGCCGTACTCTTTGCTCAATTTGGAACCAGTCCATTTTTCCATGTCCTGTTCTAACTGTTCTTGACCTGCATACAGGTTTTGCAGGAGGCAAGTAAGCTGGCCATTAAAAGTAGTGTGACCTATTTCAGGAACAAGGCCACAAACAAATGGCCCATTCCAAGTTGCTTTTTAAAAAACATTCAACAATTGGTTTTACTGGTGCTAAGAGAATTTATTTAAGATTTTTTCCCCAAACAAGCAAACAAAATGAAGCCAGAACAACAGATGAGAAATGATAGTAAGAAAGTTTTTCATCAATTTTGCTCTTCTATGCTCCTAATTTTTTTTTTAAATTCCTTGGAGGACTAAGGAATACAAAGCTTTTAGGAGAAAAAATGCCCCTCAACTGATCATGTCTTATCATTTGATTTGCTGACACTGCAATTATTATTATTGTAAGAGCATTTAACATAAAATCTATTCTAACAAAATTTTAGGTGTGCAATACATTAAACTATAGACATAATGTTGTATAGCAGATCTATAGAATGCAATTATCTGACATTTTACACCCTTTTAATTGCAACTCTCTATTTCCTCCTTCCCCCACCCTCTGACAATCCCTGGTCTGCTCTCTGCTTCTATGTGTTTGACTATTTTGATGTCTTGTGTAAGTAGAATTATGAAGTATTTGTCCTTCTGTGACTAGAAAATTTCACTTAGCATAATGTCCTCTATGTTGTCATGTATGACAGGATTTCTTTCTTTTTGTAAGGCTGAATAATATATTATTGTACATGTACACCACATTTTCTTTATCTGTTCATCCATCAATGGCCATTTAAGCTGTTTCCACATCTCAGCTATTATGAATAATGCTGCACTGAACATGGGAGTACCAATAGCTCTTCAACATTCTGACTTCAATTCTTTTGGCTAAATATCCACAAGAAGGGTTGCTGAATAATCGAATATTCCAGCTTTTAATATTTTAAGGAACCTCCAGAAGAGGACGACAGAGGATGACATGGCTGGATGGCATCACTGACTCGATGAATGTGAATCTGAGTGAACTGCGGGAGTTGATGATGACAGGGAGGCCTGGCATGCTGCGATTCATGGGGTCACAAAGAGTCGGACACGACTGAGCGACTGAACTGAACTGATACTGTCTTTCACATGTGGCTGTGCCATTCAACATTCCCACCAACAGGATACAAGGATTCTAATTTCTCTACACGCTCAATTACACTTATCTTTTTTTAAATAATAGCCAACCTAATAAGTGTGTCTGATATCTCATCATGATTTTTATTTGTATTTCATTGATGCTTGGTGACATTGAGCATCTTAGCACACACCTGTCGGCCATTTGTACGTCTTCTTTAGAGAAATGTCTACTGATGTCATTTACCCATTTTAAAATCCAGTCATTTGCTTTTTCCTGTTGAATTGAAGGAATTCCTTGTATGTTTTAGATACCAATCCCTTATCAGATACGTGGATTACAATTATTTTTCCCCATTCTATAGGCTGTATTTTAGTTCTGTTGTTTCCTTTGTAATACAGAAATGTTTTAATTTGATATAGCCCTACTTGTCTATTTTTGCTTTTGCTGCCTATGCTTTTGATGTTATAGCCCTGAAATCACTGCCAAGATCAATGTCATGAAACTTTTATGTTTTCTTACAGGAGTTTAATAGTTTCAGGTCTAAAATTTAAGTCTTTAATCAAATTTGTGTTGATTTTTGTGTATGGTATAAGGATCTAATACCATTCTTTTGCATGTAGATATTCATGATTTGTTGAAGACATTATCTTTTCGCTATTTTGTATTCATGGTACCCTTACTGAAGTTTAGTTGAGCATATATGCATAAGTTTATCTGCTGGCTTTCCATTCCTTTTCCATTGGTCTATAAGTCTGTCTTTTGCCAGCACCATATGCTTTAATTACTATAACTTTTTAATATATTTTTAGATCAAAAGTGTGATACCTTCAGCTTTATTCTTTCTCAAGATTGTTTTGGCTACTTGATGTCCTCTGTGGTTACATAATTTTAGGATTGTTCTATTTCTATTTAAAAAAATTCATTGGGATTTTGATAGAGATTATTTTGAATCTGTAGATCACTTTGGGTAGTATGGACATTTTAATAATATTAATTCTTCTAATCCATGAATACAAGATGTCTTTCTGTTTATCTGTGTCTTCTTTAATTTCCTCCATCAATGTTTTAAAGTTTTCAGTGTACAAGTCTTTTACCTCCTTAGTTAAATTTATTCCTCAGTATTTATTCTTTTTGATGTTATTGTATTATTTTCATACTTTCCTTTTTAAATAGTCTTGTTAGTGGATAGGCACGCAACTGCTTTTTGTATGTTGTCTTAGTTCTTTGGGGCTGCTGTAACAAAATACCATATAAAGACATTAATCTCATTCATGACAACTCCACCATCTTGGCCTAGTCATCTCTTAAAAGCCCTACTCCCTTTGGTATCATCTTGAAGGTGAGAAATTAAACATATAAATTTTGGAGGGACATAAACACCCAGTATGCTGCATATATCCATTTTGCATCCTAAAACTTTACTAATAACTTTATGCAACTTTACCTTAATTTATTAGCTTGAATAGTTGTTCAGTGAAACCCACAGGATAATCTACATATAAGAACATGTAAACTGCAGACAAGTAATTTTACTTCTTCCTTCTCAGTTTAGATGCCTTTAATTCTCTTTATTGCCTGTTTGCTCTGGCTAGAGTTGCCAATACTATTTGGAACAGACAGGGCAAGAATGGACATTCTTGCTTTCTTCCGGGTCTGATAGGAATAGCTTTCAGTTTTTCACTATTTTGTATGATGTTAGCTGTGGATTTTCATATATGGCCTTATGTTGAGCTAACCCATTATTTCTAGTTTGGTGAGAGCTTTTATCATGAAAGGGTGTTGAATTTTGTAAAATGCTTTTTCAGCATCTATTGAGATTATCATGTGATTTTATTCTTAACTATGTTAATGTGATGTTTCACATAATTCATTTTCATATGTTGAACTATCTTTGAATTCCACGGATAAGTTCCAGTTGATTATGGTATGATCCTTTGAACGTAAGGTTAAATTCAGTTTGTCAAAATTTTGTTAAGAGTTTATCGTATCTATGTTCACAAGGGATACTGGCCTATAGTTTTATTTTCATGTAGTCTCTTTATTTGGCTCTGTTATTAGGGTAATGCTGGCCTCATAAAATGAGTTTGGAAGTGTTCCCTCCTCTTTAATTCTTCAGAAGAGATTGAGAAGGATGGCGTTAATTCTTCATTAAATGCTTGGCCGATTCACCAATAAAGTCATCTGGCTTTACCTTTTGGGAGATTGTTGATTACTGATTCACTCTCCTAAGAGTTACAGTTTATATTTTCTATTTCTTCATGATGTAGTCTTTGTAGACTGTATGTTTTTAGTAATTTACTAATTTCATTCAGACTATCCAATTTGTTGGTATATAATAGTTCATAGTAATCTCATATAATCATTTTTATTTTTATAATATCAGTTGTAATGTCTCTGTTTTCATTTCTGATTTTATCTCAGTCTTCTCTAGGTTTTTAGTTACAATTTTATGTTTAAAAAATGGCTCTGTTTTGTTAAATTCTTCTATTCTTAATTTTGTTTACTTCTGCTTTAGTTTCTTCTATTTCCTCCTTCTGCTAACTTTGTTCTTTTTCCAGTTTTTGAGGTATAGTCAGGCTTTTCATTTGAGGTTTTTCTTCTTTTTTTAAATGTAGGCATTTATCACTATAAACTTCCCAATTAACATTTCTTTTACTGCATCTCATAATTTTTGGCATATTATATTTTCTTTTTCACTTGTTTTGAGATATTTTGTAATTTATCTTTTGATTACTTCCTTGATCCATTGGTTATTCAAGAGTGTGTTGTTTAATTTCCACATCTCAGTGAATTTTTCAGCTTTTCTTCTGCTTTTGATTTCTAGTTTCATTTCACTATGGTCAGAAAATATACTTTGTATGATTTTAACCTTCCTAATTTTTTAAAGATTTGGCTTGAGATCTAACATGTTCCGTGTGTGTTTGAGAAGGATGTGTATTTTGCTGTTGTTGGAGAGAATGTTCTTATATGCCTATTATTGGTCAATTTAATCTATCATGTCGTTCAAGTTGGCTGTTTTCTTTATTGACTTTCTGTCTAAATGTTCTATTCATTATTAAAAGGGGAGTATTGAAGTCTTCTACCATTATTTTGAAACCCAAAAGAGAAGAGGGAGGCAGAGGATGAGACAGTTAGATAGCATCACCAACTCAGTGGATATGAATTTGAGCAAACTTCGGGAAATAGTGAAGGACAGGGAAGCTTGGCGTGCTGCAGTCCATGGGGTCACAGAGTCGGACATGACCTAGTGACTTAACAACAACAACCATTATTTTATTGCTATCCATTTCTCTCTTCTGTTCTGTCAATGTTTACTTTATATACTTCCGTGCCTTAATGTTGGTGCATATATAATTGTTATCTTTCTAACAAGGTGACTCTTTCATCATTATATAACATCTTTCTTAATCTCTTGTGACAGTTTTTTACTGAAAGTCTATTTTATATAAGTACAGTCACCCCAGTTATCTTTAGGTGACTATTTGCAGGGAATATCTTATTTTTATACTTTCACTTTCACCTATGTATGCCCACAAATCTAAAGTGAGTGAGATTCCTATAAACAAAATGTAGTTGAATATCTTTTATTATCCATTTACCTACTTGATGTCTTTTGATTGGGCAATTCAGTCCATCTACATTTAAAGTAATTATTAATTGGGAAGGACTTAGTGTTACCATTTTGTTAATTACTTTCTGCTGCCTTACAATTCTTTCATCCACGCTTTCTTCTCTTGCTCGTTTGTGTTTTATAATTCTTTTTTATTAATAAGTTTTGATACCTTTCTCTTTTTCCCTTGTGTGTCTCCTATAGGTGTGTTTGGTTACTCTGGGCCTATGACAAGAGTATAGCCACAGGATTGCAAAAGCATTTTTTTCTGGAGATTTCACAATCAAATCAATGAAAATTTAAACAATTTTAAAAAGTAGAAAAAAATACAATCAGTTGTAAAGTATAATTTCTTGAAAGCTTTCAGGAATACAGTTGAAAGAGGAGCAGGGTTAAAGATTCATGGGAATTCAAAGAAAATTCAAAATAATTGGGAATAAGCTGTAAATAATGATAGCATATTTAAATGGGACTTTAAAAGTTGTGACACTAAATTATATCTAATCCTCACAAAAATATGTGAAAGCAACTATTCCTTTTACTGAGAATGCTATTTTAGAGAGGTTTACCAGCTAATTAATGGTCATAAAACCAAGAAATGACAATCAGCATTCTAAGTCCACTGCTCCTCCACTGTACCAGACGTAATCTGTTTCTATAAACTGTTATATGGAATATAGGTAATAAGTTAAATTTAAAATTTCAATAGAAGCAAGTAAACATATCTTGGCATTTTCTACCAACATTTGCTGTAACAGAACTCAGGAAAGAAGTAATAATAAAACATGCTTAAAAACATAAGTTATTTTGAAGGTGCAGAGATCATTCTACATGTCCCCCCAGAAAAGAAGCATTTGGAAATCTATATGCCTAACTATCTTATGGCATAAGCAAAAAAGTAACAGAAATAAGGTGATGGTGATATTAACATGTACAGCACAGATAAAGTGAGAGATTAGAATGTTCCCTATAGAGATAATAAAACTAACATAGTCTAGTTATGGAGCATCTATTTCTTAGTTGCTTCCTTCAGTGCAAATGAAAATGTCTTGACTACTTTTGTTGACAATATTTTCAGAAGATAATGGATGAAACTTAAGTGAATTGCTACCCCAGAGTTAATTCTGGCCAGTAAAGAAAAACTAGTAAGCAACAAGGAAATGTTGGGAACCTTCAAAAGGAAATAACTAAGGGACTTCAGAACTTACCAAGGAAAAGAAAGGAAAGGCTGAGTACAAGAGAATACATATTGCAGATTTATAGAAAAGAGTCAGACATCACTCAATGGCCCAGGACTCTAAAAGGGAAAATAATCTGGAGGTGACAAAATAAAATTCTGACAATAATCCTCTCCACTTATTATGAGGAAAGGTGAAAGGTAAAGTGGGTAATTGTGCAACATCATGGGAAGTAGTCAAATGAATTCAGATTTGTTAAAGAGTATCTTTGGAAAGTAAGCATGCAATTAAGTATGATAAATTAATCTTAGAAATATTACAGTCCAAAATAGACTAAGTTTCACAAAAAAATTCTGAGAACAGTCTCTAGGTCTATCCACATCTCTTTAAATGGCCCTATTCTCTCCTTTTCTATGGCTGAGTATTGTTTCATTTAGGGGCTTCCCAGATGCATCAGTGGTAAAGAATCTGCCTGAAATGCAGGCGATGTGTGCAGAAGATGCAAGTTCGATCCCTGTGTCAGGAAGATCACGACGAGAAGGAAATGGTAATCCAGTCCAGTATTCTTGCCTAGAAAATCCCATGGACAGAGGAGCTTGGCAGGCTATAGTTCGTGGGGTCACAAAAGAGTTGGACACAACTTACTAACTTAACAACAACAACAATATTTCATTAAGGGCTCCCCTGGTGGCTGAGGGTGTAGACGAACCTATTTGCAAAGCAGAAATATCGACACAGATATAGCCAACAAACATGAATACCAGGGGCTGGGAGAGGCGAGTGTGGGCGGGATGAATTGGGAGATTGGGACTGGTATATACACACTACTACGCATAAAACAGATGACTAATGAGAACAGACGGTATAGCACAGGGAACTCTACTCAATGGTCTGCAGTGACCGAAACAAGAAGGAAATGCGAAAAAGAGGGGATATATGTATATGTGCAGCTGATTCACTTTGCTGCACAGCAGAAACTAACACAATATTGTAAAGCGACTATGTGGTTGTTCAGTCGCTTAGTCATGTCCGACTCTCTGCAACCCCGTGAACTACAGCATGCCAGGGCTCCCTGTTCCTCACCATAACCCAAAGTCTGCCCAAGTTCATGTCCACTGCATCAGTGAAGCCATCTAGCCATCTCTTCTTCTAATGCCCCCTTCTCCTTCTGTCCTCAGTCTTTCCCAGCATCCAGGAATTTTCCAATAGGTCAGCTGTTTGCATCAGATGACCAAAATACTGGAGCTTCAGCTTCAGTATCAGTCTTTCCAACAAGTATTCAGCGTTTATTTCCCTTAAGATTGACTGGTTTGACCTCCTTGCAGTGCAAGGAACTTTCAGGAGTCTTCTCCAGCACCACAGTTCAAAGGTATCAATTCTTTGGTACTCTGCCTTCTTTACAATCCAACTCTCACAGCTGTACGTTATGAGACCACTGGGAAGACCACAGCCTTGACTATATGGACCTTTGTTGGCAGAGTAACATTTCTGCTTTTCAACACACAGTCTAGGTTTGTCATAGCTTTCTTGTCAAGAAGCAATTGTTTTCCGATTTCATGGCTGCAGCCATCATCAGCAGTGATTTTAGAGCCCAAGAAAAGGCAAGTGATTCTAGAGCCCAAGAAGCAATTATACTACAATTTTTTAAAATGCTAAGAACAAAAGGAGACTTAGAATTACATTCAGAGCAAGGCAATGAAGGAAGATGTAGGTCTCCTCTTCAGTAGAATAGAAAATTGCAAGAAAGAACTATGAAATTCTTACTTTTCTTTCATGTCCTCAATCAAGGAGAATAATTTTGAAATAAGAAAGAGAACACATATTGGAAAGAGAAA
>SJYX01008207.1:67380-88285 GCA_006410675.1 Oreotragus oreotragus | reverse complement strand
TTTTTAATATATATATTTGACCATTATTCATGCTACTTAGAATTACCTGTTAAAGCTAGGAAAAATTTTAAACATCACCTGATTCACCACAATAATTTTTTGCCTGAATATTATGTTTATAAACTGGATTTAATGTTACATAAGCTGTTGTCAAATATGTGTGTTAGTCACTCAGTCATGTCCGACTCCTCACAACCTCCCTTGTCGTGGAATTCTGCAGGAAAGAACACTGGAGTAGGTTGCCATTTTCTTTTCTGCTGTCAAATATATATGTATATATAAACCATCTGTGATGTCTATAACAGAATTCAAATAGTATGTCTTGGTATAGTGCTTTTACAAGATACAAGATATATCTGCTCTGGATTCCCCATAGGATTTTGACATTTCTATTTTTTTTTTTCAGAACAAGTGGAAGATATCTATATACAATAAGAGCAAACCTGGATACGTTAATGTCTTCTTCATTTATTAGGAACAATAATTCAGTTATAATTTGAAAGCTCCTATTTTCTAAGAATATATTTTTACTGATGATACTAGTTGAGAAACAGATTATTTGTTATACCTTCCTGAGATATAAATTGTTCAAAGCTTCCCTACATCTTCCACTTGCCCTGTCTCATTTGTTGAAAAATCAAAACTATTTGAGAAAGTTAGAAGCTGAGAAAACATTCTATCTGCTTTGCAGTGTCTTCCATTAAAGTTCCTATTACAGTTCTTCTATCAATGTTATCATAAACTTTAGACACAACAGAGGAAAAAAGTAATAAAGTAAGGGATGTTTTAAATAGTATAAATACGTGAGTTTCATATGTAAGGGAAAGGAAAACAGTATTTGCTTAGAGCCAATCATTTGTTCAGCATTATTTGTTACAGTCATTTTGAGGAGTAAAATATCCTCAAATATCTTCAAATATGAGTGTCCCATACTCCATTTATTTTTCTGGGGATTTATTTTTAAAGAAAGCTCTCCTTGTGATGTAAAAATATAAAAGTTGATCTCCCCCCAAATTAACAGCTAGACAGACTAGAAGTGGTAACAGAAATCCTGAGTGCTGTTACTGTCTCTGCAAAGTCCTACTCCACTAGACAACTGAAATTCAGAAAATATATGAATCACTGTGACACAAATGCTGAAATTTAAAGAGAAAATCATTTATGAGTTAAAAAAATTAGAAGTAGAGAAGTAATTCATGGGAAAACAAGTGTGTCACATTCAAATTAAAATCACCTCCCATTTTCCACTTATGTACGCATCTTTAGAAAATTTTTACTATTGTTTTCAAGGCAATTTAATGTACATTTTATTAGACCATACTTCATGACTTTAATCTCCTATTCAGGTTTCACACTCTTAAATGCCATGTGGCAAACAGACATTGCTAGAAATAAGTCAAAGTATATGGTAAAGGATCTTAGTCAGTAATGAAATAATAGAACAAAACAGCTTTGAGATAAATGTATAACATGTGTGTGGCTATGTACATACACACACAACACATATACACATGCAATGTATTTGGGTGAGGGAGCTAATTAGACATAAAAAGTGCATATACATATTGATTACAAATAAAATTTATATGAGTATGACTATATTGGAAGGACTGATGCTGAAGCTGAAACTCCAATACTTTGGCCACCTGATGCAAAGAACTGACTCATTTGAAAAGATCCTGATGCTGGGAAAAATTGAAGGTGGGAGGAGAAAGGGGACAACAGAGGATGAGATGGTTGGATGGCATCACTGACTCAGTGGACATGAGTTTGAGTAAATTCTAGGAGTTGGTGATGGACAGGGAGGCCTGGCGTGCTGCAGTCCATGAGGTCGCAAAGAGTCAGACACGACTGAGCAACTGAATTGAACTGAACTGAATTTTAAATATTTGGTTCTAGTACCTAAAAAATTTAATTACTTGCTAATTATCATTTTGAAAAGTGAAGAAAGAAAGAAAGCGTTAGTTGCTCAGTCATGTCTGACTCTTTGTGACCTCATGGACTGTAGCTCTACCAGGCTCCTCTCTCCATGGAATTCTCCAGGCAAGAATATTGGAGTGGGTAGCCATTCCCTTCTTCAAGACCTGACCCAGGGATTGAGGCCAAGTCTCCTATATTTCAGGCAAATTCTTTACCATTTGAGCCACCTGCAAAGCCCAATCAATACCTATAAAGTTCTACTACTAAATATTATACATTTTATATCATTTAATCTTTACACAGTTGTTTGAGGTAGACACAATTTGATCACTCCAATCTTACAGATAAGAGAATATGAAAACACAGAGAATCTGGTGATTTGATCAACATCACTAGCCAGTAACAGGCAGAACTAGATTTGAACCTATGTGTTGTTAATCACTATGCTATACTGTCACTTGGAAGCACTGCAATGCATGGTTTTGCCCACAAGAAGCTAATTCTTCATTGGGTAGAAGATATATATAAATAAACCAGTCAGAGAGTAACTCAAGAAATTAACTGATGTGAGGCATAAAATCCCTTCTATATTAACATTAAACCAAGACCACTTAATTCTTACTGCTGCTGCTGCTAAGTCACTTCAGCCGTGTCCGACTCTGTGCGACCCCAGAGACGGCAGCCTACCAGGCTCCCCTGTCCCTGGGATTCTCCAGGCAAGAATACTGGAGTGGGTTGCCATTTCCTTCTTCAATGTATGAAAGTGAAAAGTGAAAGTGAAGTCGCTCAGTCATGTCCGACCCTCAGCAATCCCATGGACTGCAGCCTTCCAGGCTCCTCCATCCATGGGATTTTCCAGGCAAGAGTACTGGAGTGGGTTGCCATTGCCTTCTCCATAATTCTTACTAAAAGTCTCTAATTCATAGTCAGTAATAAAATAGTGGAGTAGGGTAGAGAAAGAGGAAATTGTGGCTTGAATGAAATCATCAGTTACTTTTGTGATCTAAGATAATGATGTCTTCACAAGTCCAGTAATAGCTTCCATGATCTGACATAGTGCCATCAGACCTATCTGATGTGAAATTCCCACCACTAATCACTTTTTTTAAGAAAAGAAAGAAAAAGCAGAACTGTTTTCTACAGGAGCCCATATGACATTGGTAAGACAGTTGCGGCCGGGGTTAAAACATCTGACATTAATATACTAGCACTGGTGAGAACATTAGCCTGGCTTAGTTGATCAGATTAGCTCACAGTCACCTTGGAAAACACAGGAAGGCAAAGATATAAGAAGATGTATGGTTAAAGGCAAGAAAATGTAGATCATGAAGCCCTGCATGGATGTATCATCCTTATGGACTACAGACCAAGACACAGAATCTAGAATTCTATCAAAAGTGAAGGTGAAGGAGAATATCTGTAGACTTTCTTCACCAAGAAGTTTTGCTTGGTTTTATCCACCTAATGGCACAGTATGTTCTAAGTATGCCTTCGTTGTTGTGAAGTCGTGTCATCGTGAAGTCGCTTAGTCGTGACCGACTCTTTGCGATCCCATAGACTGTAGCCTACCAGGCTCCCCTGTCCATGGGATTTTCTAGGCAATAGTACTGGAGTGTTTGCCATTTCCTTCTCCAGGGGATCTTCCCAACCCAGGGCTTGAACCTGGGTCTCTCACATTGTAGACAGACGCTTTACCGTCTGAGCCACCAGGGAAGTCCTAAAGATAGATAATTTGGTATATCTCACTTCAGATAAGTTAAAGAATTATTCTAATCAAGCACTTCAGTACTTTATTCCCAGTCAGTTATTTATATCTCATGGCTCATCATGTTCTTGCCTGGAAAATCCCATAGACAGAGGAGCCTGGTAGGTTACAGTCCCTGGGGTCGCAAAGAGTCAGACACGACTGAGTGACTTAACCCAATCATGTTCAGACATAATAATGCCATTTTTAGTACAGCACCTTCTCTGAAATTCAGTTTCTTATTCAATGTGTTTTCCAAAGGGAACATATGCATTCATGCATAAGAGAGGGGAGAAGGTTATTTGTTTTTATTTGTATAACAACAACAAAAAATTATTTCAAAAATTTCACAGTGAAGATTCTTTAATACTCTGTGATTTTTACTTTTTGATGTTCATAGAAAGATGCCATATATGTCACAACAAGATCATTTTTATCTTTGGTTGTTGGATCTCTTTATTTTGTACTTAGAGAAACCAGTGTCAGAATACAGTATCTAAAACTTTAAATTACAATTGAAAAAAAGAAAAGGAATGAAAACACATTTACCTGGACCTCAGCCCTAGTAAATAAAATGGAATATTTCTATGGAGGCTTCCCCCTGCTCTGACATTTATGCCTTTTATTTCTCAACAGCAAATAATACTTATTGAAATGCTTAAAACAATTTTTCCCTCTGTATGGAAAACACTGATAGTGTATTCTTAAATGCACTAGAGTTACTTAATCTGACCTAGACCAAGGTGAACCCACCCATTCTGAACAAAGTCTGTGTATCACTCTTCTGATTTATTTTTTAACACAGTAGATTGTATTGTATTGTACTGTAGTTTGTATTGAAGTTAGTATGTGGATTGCAGCCCTGCAGGCTCCGCTGTCCATGGAATTTGCTAGGCAAGAATACTGGAGTGGATGGCCATTTCCTACTCCAGAGGATCTTCTCAACCCAGGGATCAAATTGGCATCTCCTGCATCTCCTGCACTGGCAGGAGATTCTTTACCACCGAGCCACCTGTACCATTTTTAACCAGCTAAACCCAATGAGTAGTTAGCATAGAACATCAATATTTTTCCACAGACATCAGAAGAACCCCAAGACTGGCCAAGAAAATAACTGGCACTTGAATTATTTGATATGTAGGAGTTTCCTGGCCTATATTTAGTTCCCTGGTGGCTCAGACGGTAAAGTGTCTGTCTGCAATGCAGGAGACACAGGTTCGATCCCTGGGTTGGGAAGATCCCCTGGAGAAGGAAATAGCAGCCCACTCCAGTATTCTTGCCTGGAAAATTTCATGGACGGCGGAGCCTGGTAGGCTACTGTCCATGGGGTCGCAAAGAGTCGGACACGACTGAGCGACTTTACTTCACTTCACTTCTGTGGCATCCCAGGTATGTGGGCCCAGAGCAGAGAAAGAACTAATAAACAATCTAAAAAATGGGCAACATAATCCTAACTATGCCTCATTTCCCTACCTGCCATTCTTAAAGGACAGTTGGGGAAATCTGAGAAATGCTGAGGCCCCAAACCAAAGCTTTACAAAGTAAGGAAAAGACAGGCCATATAGAAGTACAGAAATAGTGGCCAGAATCTATATATTTTAGATAATGCTTTACAATTAAGAGTCAGGTGCTATGGACTCAACTGTATCCCTCCAAATTCATATGTTGATGACCTAATCCCAAATGTAATGGCATTTTGAGATACATAATTAATAAGAAAATAATTAATGGTTAAATGAGGTTATGAGGGTAGGGCCTTGATCCATAGGACTACCGTCCTGACAATATGGGACGTCAGAACTCCAGCTCTCTGTATCGTTTAATAACACAGGGAGGTGACTTTCTGCAAACCAGTAAGAGAGGCTTCACTGGAAATCAATCCTGCCAGATCTTAATCTGAGACTTCTAGCCTACAGAAATGTAAGAAAATAAATTTCTGTTGTTTAAGCCTCAAAGTCTGTCACATTTTGTTATAGCAGTCCTAGCAGACTGTCACCAGTAAACTGGGTTCATATGTGATTTTTTACAAGTAGGAAAGTGGTATAAAGCTTTAAAGACTAAAGTGTTAGCTTGTAAACATATGCCACACGTTGAGAAGATTTTATATAAGAGTTATATAAAAGTTGAGCTAATAAAAACAGGACTAAGAAACAGGCTTAATTTTTGAATTTGCTCTTAAAGATTGCTGAAGCCATAGAACTGTTTCTTCAGTTACGTTTAAAAAGGCTTCCCTGGTGTCCAGATGGTAAAGAATCTGCCTGCATTGCTGGAGGCCTGAGTTCAATCCTGGATTGGGAAGATCCCCTGGAGAAGGGAATGGCAACCCACTCCAGGATTCTTCCATGGACAGAGGAGCTTGACAGGCTACACTCCATGGGGTCGCAAAGAGCTGGACATGACTGAGCAACTAACACTTTCCCTTTCACATCGAAAAACTCAAATGTCATTGTTTGGAATGTAGAATTATCTTAAATTGGTTGAGATGAGTCTTTGAGTGAAGTATCTCACTTTGCTACACAAATCTCAACACAAAGATCAGTGTAACATTTCCATAATTTTGCTACACAAGCCAGAGTAGTTCTAAAAAGAGCATTTTGCAGTTTTATTTTGATATGAAATTGATGTATATTGCCTATTACACTTGCTTTTATCAGTGATCCAGAGACATAAGATTGATGATAAATTCTCAGGCAACATGTATGACTGTCAAGAACCAACAGCAGGCAAAGCCATTTTGTCTTTTGCATTAACTTTCCAGAGTCATTATTAGTCATTAGAATTTATTCAGAAAACTTGAAATAAACAGACTTTTCTATTACATTTAGTATAAATGAATGAGGTTTAATCCAAAGCAGATAAATACATAATTCATATAAAAACTATCTCAAGAAATATATAATTCAAATATATACTATCTCAAGAAATATATCATTAGAATAAGTATTATCTCAAAGAATAAGGACTTACTGCTTTGTTATTTTCATATTTTCATCTTGGTTTTAATGCTTATACAAAAATGGTAGATTTGTTTCATTAATTCATTCACTCATTGAGCATGTTATTGAATAGTAAAAAAAAACCGAGGATTTTAGAAATTTGGAAGTCAGAGAAATCTGGAATTGAAATTGAGTTCTATCTGCTCCATACTACCTCTGTGAGCTTTGGCAAGTCACTGAATCTCTTAGAGCCTGATAATTCACACCTGAAAAATGCGCAAAAGGTTTTGTGAACATTTAAAATAGTGTGAATATAAAGTGGACATACCAATTAGATTCTTTCAAAATTGCTGCCGTCGTTTATGGACTTTTTTTACAACATGTGAAACAACTATCAGAAGTAAGACAGTGATAAGTAAAGACTAGTCTTTGTCCTGGAAGAACTTACAGTAATGAAGCATGTAAGATAAGTTTTAGAAACTGTTGTGGATGCTAGGACAGAAATGAGTTTAAGGTTCAGTGATGAGACGATCACACTATTTGAAAATTCACCAGTAAATTACAACAGTTAGTATTGAAAGCAAAGCTCTTCTTTAGGAACACTGAGACTCTACAGTCAGTTCTAAACTAGATATTTTGATTAGATTAAATCAACATATATGAAATGACTAATGAATGTCATCACAGTTTCATGCGAACAGGAGGAATGATAATGAAATATTCTAAGGGTGGGTTTGGGGTTTTTAGAGAGATTTTAAAAGCAAATATTTAAGAATTTTACTCACTTCCTTTCTATTCTAGATCACTATTTTGTGCAAAACAGGAACTGAAAGAAAAATTATTTTAAATTGTCACATTTTATTCCTTAGTAATTACTAAACCATGGATGGGGGGGTGTTAGAGTTTTGAAGACATTGTTTGAAAAATCTTATCCCATATAAGCCATTATTTTAACATACTATTAAATCCTAAACTAAGAGAAAAATAAAACTTAACTTGGTATAATTATACTTTTAAATTCTATTTCTCACCAATATTTAGTTTCACTTTTAAGAGTTTTGTAGTACTCATTTGAACGGTAGTCTGTCAAAGGTCATCCAAACACAATTTTTACTTAACACAGATTTTATTAATTGAAACAGTATCCTAACTGTCTGAAATAAAAAAGAACACTAACACAGATTTTTATAATATATCATATGGAAAATAGAGTAATTCTTAAACCACAGTAAATCTTAGGGAAGGTGGCAGATTTTTTTGTCTTCTTGCTTAACTTTATCACTAATTTCCAATCACCTCTGTTATTCCCAATAACATCTATAAATCATCATGTAATATTGTATTTTTTACGATAATGATTATATTTACAATATTATTGTGTTTACAATAACACAAAGAAGTCTTGTAAAATCCTATTATTACTTTAAATCCTTTTAACCTAAAGTAGACATGGAATTTTTTAGCTACTAATAATATCACTGCAAATTAAATATTGATCATATTTTTAAATGACTATTATACATAGAAATATATAGAAATTATTTTATCTTATAGATTTACATAGCGCTTACTATGTGCAAGCATCAAAGCACCTTCCAAATACTAATTGTATTAATTTTAGGATACAAAAGCAAATTTTGAAGAGAATAAATTATTTGAGATATCAGAAAACCTCAGAGTAAGTTGATGAAGGGGTGTGTAGCTCAAACTTATCAATAACTAATAGGCTTGTGTCTTCCTCTACAGTGTCTTCAAGCAGTGCAAGCAAATACACCTCTTCCAATTTTTTTTCCAATTTCTGTCTCTGTTATAAATTTTACCAATCTATGTGAAAGTGAAAGTGAAGTCGCTCAGTTGTGTCCTACTCTTTGTGACCCCGTGGACTGTAGCCTACCCGGCTCCTCTGTCCATGGGTTTCTCCAGGCAAGAGTACTGGAGTGGGTTGCCATTTCCTTCTCCAGGGGATCTTCCCGACCCAGGGATCGAACCCTGGTCTCCCACACTGCAGGCAGACACTTTAACCTCTGAGCCACCAGAGAAGCCCTCTAACTCAAATGGAGGCATTAGGTAAGGAATGGACTCTATCTTTTACTACACAGGCAACTTGGCTTACTTAAGTTTTAGAATTTGTGAATGCCATACTAGATGAGTTTTGTTCTTCACGTAACTCAGAGTCCAGAGAACAGGCTGGCCCATAGTCTATTCTTTTCTTTTTAGCTGCGCTGGGTCTCAGTTGCAGCTCACAGGCTTCTCCTTCGTTGTGGCAGCCAGGCTCAGTAGTTGTGGTGTGCAGGTGTGTGGGCTTAGCTGTCCTGCAGCATGTGGGATCTTAGCTCCCCAGAATCAAACCCAGGTCTCCTACTTTGCAAGGAGGATTCTTAACTACTGGACCACCAGTGAAGACTCCCACAGTCTACTCTTAACATAGACTAGTCCAATCAATGGACCAGGTTTTCCCCCAAGTAACTGGATTATCTTTTCAGTAAAAGAATTCCTTGAAATTGGTGAAAGTCTTTTTGAAAACTGAAATTTCTTTTTTCTCCACTAGATTGCCAACTAGGTTGGCAAGAAACAGGTTAAGAAGCAGGATGCTTCTCTCTCTTCACCATGTGAAGTAAAATTTCACATAGGCTTTCTTAAACTTATGTACATTTATTATAAATAGTAGCTATCCCAAATTATCAATTTACTTTTGCAAAATAAAAGAGACTAGCCCTTTCATTGTCATTCATTTGAAATACCAATTTAAAAAAAGAGAGAAACTAGCTTGAAACCAACTTTCTGAGGACTAAATAGCTATTGAAGTTATCAAACAGTTTCCATTACTTTGTTCTTCTGAAGAAAATTTATATTAATTTTTCTTAGATGCAAAAATTATTTTTAAGTAATTCCAGTAGTAATTAAGTGGATTCTTTTGTCAACAACATTTACTTACTTCTGTTTTCTCTTATTTTCATTTTTTTAAATTCTTTTTCACAACTAAATTTATTCAAATTTAAAATGATCTATTATAGTTATTTACTTATTTTTAATTAATTTATTGTAATTGGAGGCTAACTACTTTACAATTTTGTGGTGGTTTTTGCCATACATTGACATGAATCAGCCATGGGTGTACATGTGTCTCCCCATCTCGAACCCCCCTCCATCCCCCTCCCCATCTCATGCTTCTCGGTTGTCCCAGTACACCAGCTTTGAGTGCCCTGTTTCATGCATCGAACTTGGACTGGTCATCCATTTCACACATGGTAATGTACATGTTTCAGTGCTGTTCTCTCAAACCATCCCTTCTCCCACAGAGTCCAAAAGTCTGTTCTTTATATCTGTGTCTCTTTTGCTGTCTTGCATATAGGGTCATCATTACATCTTTTTAAATTCCATATATACGCGTTAATATACTGTATTGTTGCTTTTGTTTCTGACTTACTTCACTTTGTATAATAGGCTCCAGTTTCGTCCACCTCATTAGAACTGACTCAAATGTATTCTTTGTTATAGCTGAGTAATATTCCATTGTGTACATGTACCACAACTTTCTTATCCATTCATCTGCATGGAAGCAACAGCTAGTTTGCTTCCTTTCCTAGCTATCGTAAACAGTGCTGCAATGAACATTTGGGTACACATGTCTCTCAATTCTGGTTTCCTCAGTGTGTATGCTCTGCAGTGGGATTGCTGGATCATATGGCAGTTCTATTTCCAGTTTTTTAAGGAATCTCCACACTGTTCTCCATAGTGGCTGTACTAGTTTGCATTCCCATCATCAATGAAAGAGGGTTCCCTTTTCTCAACACCCTCTCCAGCATTTATTCTTTGTAGACATTTTGATGGTGGCCATTCTGATGGGTGTGAGATGGTACCTCATTGTGGTTTTGATTTACATTTCTCTAATAATAAGTGATGTTGAACATCTGTTTGTTAGCCATCTGTATGTCTTCTTTGGAGAAATGTCTGTTTAGTTCTTTGGCCCATTTTTGGGCCATTGGGTCATTTATTTTTCTGGTATTGAGCTGCATGAGCTGCTTGTATATTCTGGAGATTAATTTTTTTGTCAGTTGTATATTTATAGTCACACATATACTGTGGAATAGACTGGCATCCCCTTGACTGCTTTTTCTTAAAAGTCTTTTTTCTCTTGTTCAAATTGGCAATCAAACTGGCAAAGGCTTTTGACCTCCAGTGATTCTGGGTAGGAATTGTAATGAGGAAAACAATAAAATTAAGATACCAGTCCAAATGTTGGGGGCAGAAGTCTCACCAAAAAAGGAATTGAGACAAAGAGTTCTGGTTTACCATTCTGTGCCTTGGGAAAGCACCAAACAGACCAAGCTCAGTGTCTATCAACAAAAAATTAAGAGGGGATCAACACATAAGCTGGATGATATCACTGCTTAAAACTGACTTTGAAAGAAAAAGACAAGGGGAAAGAGTAGAAGAGGGAGAAAAAGTAAAAAGAGAGTATATCCCCCTGTTAGTCTACCCTCCCCTGACTTGAAAATTTCAAGAAAATCACAACTATAGAGACTTTCTTAGGGTATGTGTTAGTATGTATATTAGAGTTTTCCAGATGATGGAAAGATAAATAGGCAAATAAGTTGGATTTGAATGTGAACTAAGAATAAATAAGTTCTACACAAGGGCATCAAGGAGGTTCCTAAGAATAAAACTCCACATGCTTTCAATGGATTTTGTGACAGTTTATATTAGCTTCTCAAAATTCTATAGGCATAGTTACTGGTTGCTTCCATTTGCTTGGTGGGTGACATCACCAAAACATGCTTTATTGGAGAGCAGCTACAGTATAAGGCTTCAAATTACACTGTTCCTTAAGATCAAAAATCTTTAATGCCAATTTAGAAGCTGGATTTGTCAAACCATACTGAGAAAAAATGACACGGCATCTTAACTTCCATTTAAAAGTTAATGCTTTAAGACTCAGCTCTAAAATCAAAAGTAGGTTCAAATCCTTGCTCTACCACTTACTATGTGATCTTAAGCTAGTAAAACTTAAACTCCCTGTCCTTTAGCTTCCTTGCCTGTAAAATAGCATTAACAATGTCCCTGCTACATATGGTTGTGTGAGAATTAGTGACTTTTGACACATAAAATGACTGATACAATGCCAGGCACATACAAGTGTTCATAGTATGTAATTATTATTAATTAAAACATTATTACTATAAAAATGATTATAATTTTATGAAATTTGGTAACAGATAGTAATAAATCAGTAACAAATAATACTCACTAAGTACATGGACCTAAACTGAAGACTTTTTAAGTAAAGACAAACTATAAATTATGTAAATTTCTTAGGTCAAAAGATCTTTAATGACCCAAATATTAAATTAATGTCCTTTTACGAGGCAGGCAGAATGCTAAACACTATATCACTTAGTGACAACCCTTAACTTCCATGGAACCTGGCAGCAGAATATATACACATCTATTTCTCCTAGAATTCATCTGTCATCATTACTTCTTTGTTCATCCTATAGATCATATCAAAACTAAAACTCTAAAATGGAAAAAGCAAAAAGCCAAAGTTTGGAGGAAGACTTTGAAGGACAGGCCTCACACACAGGTAAGGAAAGTCAGAAGGAAAAAACAACTGCAAAATTAAAATAAAGGTGGAGACCTCGTATTGTCATCACTCAGTATGAAACTTAAGTAATGCCTTTGAATGGGTTGATGGAATCACCTAAAAAATATTTGACTGCATAAATTAATGCGAAATCAAATACTTCTGAAACAATTTTAATTAGATATCAAAGAAAAACACTGATTATTGAGAATTTCTTGCTGTCTGTCTTAAAACCTCTCTATCTACACTACGATTAAGTGACTTTTCTTCTCTCCTAATTTCCCCCACTATGGGCTTTCTTTGCCATTGTAAATAGTAGAAAATCAAAAGAAAAATAAATAAATTTTTATTAAAAATTATTATATTTTTTGAATCTAAAAAATAATAATTTTTAATAAACATTTATTTGTTTTAATTGGAGGCTAATTACTTTACAATATTGTATTGGTTTTGCCATATATCAACACGAATCTACCACGGGTGTACACGTGTTCCCCATCCTGAACCTCCCGCCCACCTCCCTCCCCATAAAATCTTAAATGAAATTGATTTCAGTATTCTTCCAGAATAACTAAGACTTCATTTTATCCAAAGCCTGTTTTGTTGATCTGTTAAATTGTGTGTGGCTATCTATATACCACTAGCAAGAGTTTAAAAGTCAAATAGCATGGTTTAAAATTTTAAATTCAAGTTTCTTTTAACTCTATTGAATCTTATTTAAGGAATACTCCCTTCTCTGTTTAATAATCATATAGAATTTTTATATTTAGTCAGGAGTTTGAATGAGTTTATATGAATACTAAACAAAAATCCATGAAAACTAATTTCATAATGACAGTGACCTTCTAAGTATAACACAAAACCAAGAAATCATAAAGGAAGATTTATAAATTTAGCTATTTAAATGAGGAAAAGAAGGAAGGAAGAGCGAAAGGGAAGAAACACAGAAAGGGAGACAATTTGCTTTAAATTTTATTCCAGGACCCAAAGGAGTAATAAATGATTGGAGAAAGTTTAAATTGGAGAGTGAAGATAGTGATTCAGTTGCACCTAGCAAGAAGGAGATTCTCAGACAAATGTCTTCTCCTCAGAGTAGAGATGACAAAGACTCAAAAGAAAGATTCAGCAGAAAGGTAAGATAAGAAAAAATCTATTATTAATAATCTACAATATGTTTTTATTAAAGTATTGTTTGTATTAGGGAAAAAAAAAGCTGGGGGTTGAGGGAAATGCAGTAAATCCTTTTGCCTATGAAGTCATCATAGGCAACTGTTAAAAGAATGAGTTACAAATACATGATCTGACTTAGAGGTAGTTCCACAATATGAAAAAGCAAGATGCAGAAAGCTATGTGATACCATTTTCTAGAGCAGTAGAAAACAAACACTATATTTGTATTTATGCTGAAATGATTCTATGAGCATATATGTAAAAATGTACGAAAAGACACTGACCAAACTGACAATATTGGTTAAGTGGAAGGGTGGGGTTCATTGACTCTTCTCAGCTTCCTCCTTCCAAGGAGGAGGAAGAAGGTAAGCAGAATAAGCTGCAATATATCCATGATTTTTTTTTAAAGGAGCATTTTTAAAAATTCTCATTTGTCTCTTATTATATAATGTGTATGTAAATCAGTATTTGTGGTTCAGTCTGTTTAACAGAGAACTATGATAGCAACTTCGGAGAAGGCATTGGCACCCCAATCCCATGACTGGAAAATCCCATGGACGGAGGAGCCTGGTAGGCTGCAGTCCATGGGGTTGCTAAGAGTTAGACACAACTGAGCGACTTCACTTTCACTTTTCACTTTCATACATTGGAGAAGGAAACGGCAACCCACTCCAGTGTTCTTGCCTGGAGAATCCCAGGGACAGGGGAGCCTGGTGGGCTGCCATCTATGGGGTCGCACAGGGTCGGACAAGACTGAAGTGACTTAGCAGCAGCATGATAGCAACTTACAAATTATACAAAACATTTAACAATGGTTAGGGTTAAAATAAATTAATTTGGAAAGATAAACTTAAAGCAGAAAAAATAATATGATAAGAATGAGATTTAAAAAAAGAGAGAATGAGGACATTAGAAAAACAAATACAGGAGGAAGAAAAAAGAGAACAATGAAAGCACCAGATATTTCTACTTAATCCTGGTATCTTCTATAAAAATCCTACCTCATAGGTTTATTGTGAAGATTAAGAAAATAATCTATATAAATTACCTAAGACATAGTAAATTTTCCATAAATTTCCATAAATTCCATCCAACTTCCATGGTTCTGGGCTGTTCCACATCAATTAATCACACTATATCCCATCAACACTCCTTTATATCGTGTGTGTGTGCACGTGTGTGTGTGAAGGGAGAGGGTGTTTAACATTCTATTGCCTAAATCATAATGACATTGCCATTGAGAAAGGCTCTGCAGGTAATTTTATATTCCAGCTGCAGTGAAAAGTAGCTGTCTTGCAAATGGAAGTTAGGTCTTTTCTCATTTGAGCCTAAACCAGTGCATACAAATCACCTGGAGGGCTTGTTTAAACATGGCTCACTCAGCCTCACCCTTCCAGATTCTGATTCAGTAGATCAGGGGGGGCGTCCCCAAATTCGCATTTCCCAGAACTTTTCAGCTGGCGGTGATGCCACTAGTCTTCTGGCTAATCTGGTGAGCTCCAAATATTAGTAAAAGCTGTCTTGCTTAAATGCCAACCTACAGATTCTAAAAAAATCAGTAAGTGATTAGACTAAATATTTTAAACAACTTTTGTTGAGGAGGCAATAATGTCCAAAGGTATTTCTTGAGGACACATTTAAATGAGTGTGCAGGCACTTGTGTGCACATGTGTATATTTACAGTTTTATGAAAGTCACTCTAAAGTAGACCTTGTGGGTTTTTTTCACCCAAACTGGAGCCTTCCATGACCATCTCACAGCTCAACTATATTCAGCAATACTAATGTATGCATTGAATCATGAAATAATTACTGAACCTCTATTATGGGCCAGACACAAAACATATTAGAGAGTGATGAATGACACACAAAAAATTCCTGCCCCCACAGAACACAAAAGTTAGGAAAACTAATATTAGACAAATAAATATATATAATAATATCAAGTATTATTTATTACTATGAAGAAAAANGTTAAAAGAATGAGTTACAAATACATGATCTGACTTAGAGGTAGTTCCACAATATGAAAAAGCAAGATGCAGAAAGCTATGTGATACCATTTTCTAGAGCAGTAGAAAACAAACACTATATTTGTATTTATGCTGAAATGATTCTATGAGCATATATGTAAAAATGTACGAAAAGACACTGACCAAACTGACAATATTGGTTAAGTGGAAGGGTGGGGTTCATTGACTCTTCTCAGCTTCCTCCTTCCAAGGAGGAGGAAGAAGGTAAGCAGAATAAGCTGCAATATATCCATGATTTTTTTTTAAAGGAGCATTTTTAAAAATTCTCATTTGTCTCTTATTATATAATGTGTATGTAAATCAGTATTTGTGGTTCAGTCTGTTTAACAGAGAACTATGATAGCAACTTCGGAGAAGGCATTGGCACCCCAATCCCATGACTGGAAAATCCCATGGACGGAGGAGCCTGGTAGGCTGCAGTCCATGGGGTTGCTAAGAGTTAGAAACAACTGAGCGACTTCACTTTCACTTTTCACTTTCATACATTGGAGAAGGAAACGGCAACCCACTCNCATTGGCACCCCAATCCCATGACTGGAAAATCCCATGGACGGAGGAGCCTGGTAGGCTGCAGTCCATGGGGTTGCTAAGAGTTAGAAACAACTGAGCGACTTCACTTTCACTTTTCACTTTCATACATTGGAGAAGGAAACGGCAACCCACTCCAGTGTTCTTGCCTGGAGAATCCCAGGGACAGGGGAGCCTGGTGGGCTGCCATCTATGGGGTCGCACAGGGTCGGACAAGACTGAAGTGACTTAGCAGCAGCATGATAGCAACTTACAAATTATACAAAACATTTAACAATGGTTAGGGTTAAAATAAATTAATTTGGAAAGATAAACTTAAAGCAGAAAAAATAATATGATAAGAATGAGATTTAAAAAAAGAGAGAATGAGGACATTAGAAAAACAAATACAGGAGGAAGAAAAAAGAGAACAATGAAAGCACCAGATATTTCTACTTAATCCTGGTATCTTCTATAAAAATCCTACCTCATAGGTTTATTGTGAAGATTAAGAAAATAATCTATATAAATTACCTAAGACATAGTAAATTTTCCATAAATTTCCATAAATTCCATCCAACTTCCATGGTTCTGGGCTGTTCCACATCAATTAATCACACTATATCCCATCAACACTCCTTTATATCGTGTGTGTGTGCACGTGTGTGTGTGAAGGGAGAGGGTGTTTAACATTCTATTGCCTAAATCATAATGACATTGCCATTGAGAAAGGCTCTGCAGGTAATTTTATATTCCAGCTGCAGTGAAAAGTAGCTGTCTTGCAAATGGAAGTTAGGTCTTTTCTCATTTGAGCCTAAACCAGTGCATACAAATCACCTGGAGGGCTTGTTTAAACATGGCTCACTCAGCCTCACCCTTCCAGATTCTGATTCAGTAGATCAGGGGGGGCGTCCCCAAATTCGCATTTCCCAGAACTTTTCAGCTGGCGGTGATGCCACTAGTCTTCTGGCTAATCTGGTGAGCTCCAAATATTAGTAAAAGCTGTCTTGCTTAAATGCCAACCTACAGATTCTAAAAAAATCAGTAAGTGATTAGACTAAATATTTTAAACAACTTTTGTTGAGGAGGCAATAATGTCCAAAGGTATTTCTTGAGGACACATTTAAATGAGTGTGCAGGCACTTGTGTGCACATGTGTATATTTACAGTTTTATGAAAGTCACTCTAAAGTAGACCTTGTGGGTTTTTTTCACCCAAACTGGAACCTTCCATGACCATCTCACAGCTCAACTATATTCAGCAATACTAATGTATGCATTGAATCATGAAATAATTACTGAACCTCTATTATGGGCCAGACACAAAACATATTAGAGAGTGATGAATGACACACAAAAAATTCCTGCCCCCACAGAACACAAAAGTTAGGAAAACTAATATTAGACAAATAAATATATATAATAATATCAAGTATTATTTATTACTATGAAGAAAAATAATAAAGCAAAAGGGGTACTAAGTGTGGGGCAGAGACACTTTTAGGTATAATAATCAAAGAAGGTGACATTTGAACAAATGAGATGGAAGAAAAGGCCACCTCAGGAGGTAGTGAAAGTGAGTCAGTCCATTGCGTCCGACTCTTTGCAACCCCATGGAGGTAGCTGCTACTGTTGCTGCTACTGTTGCTTCAGTCATGTCTGACTCTGTGCGACCCCATAGAGAGGCAGCCCACCAGGCTCCCCTGTCCCTGGGATTCTCCAGGCAAGAACATTGGAGTGGGTTGCCATCTCCTTCCATGGAGGCAGAGGAGATAGAAAATGCAAACTCTTAAAGCTGAGAGCGGGTTTGTTATGTATAAGGAATACAAATTTCTGACTGATTGATCTCTATCATTTCTTTCATCTATTTCCAGATGAGTGTTCAAGAATATGAACTAATCCACAAAGACAAAGAAGATGAAAACTGCCTTCGTAAATACCGCAGACAGTGTATGCAGGATATGCACCAGAAGCTGAGTTTTGGGCCTAGATATGGGTTTGTGTATGAGCTGGAATCTGGGGAGCAATTCCTGGAAACCATTGAAAAGGAACAGAAAATCACCACTATCGTTGTTCATATTTATGAAGATGGTATTAAGGGCTGTGATGCTCTAAACAGTAGCTTAACATGCCTTGCAGCCGAATACCCTATGGTCAAGTTTTGTAAAATAAAGGCTTCTAATACAGGCGCAGGAGACCGCTTTTCCTCAGATGTACTCCCCACGCTGCTTGTCTACAAAGGTGGGGAACTCCTAAGCAATTTCATTAGTGTTACTGAACAGCTTGCTGAAGAATTTTTTACTGGGGATGTGGAGTCTTTCCTAAATGAATATGGGTTATTACCTGAAAAGGAGACACATGTCCTAGAGCAGAGCAACATGGAAGAAGATATGGAATAAAGATTAACTACGTCAATGTCTCATATTTCATATTTCTCCTTTAAGCACTGAACAGTGATTTTGGTAGTATTCACATTCTTTTAGGGAATATCAAACACTCCAGACTGACACTAAAATTATATGATTAGCATGTCTTAATATTAGTTACTCAAGTTGATATAACACTTTACCTCAAAACATTGTAGTCTTCAGCAATATGTTAGCAGACAAAGAGAATATGAAAAATACTGTGAAAGTTTTCAAAGATCCCTTTCAAGTTATATGTTGGCTTTTTTATTCCATGCTTTTCCTCATTGTTATTACTAGGTTTTACAAATTATATTGTTAATTATAAATTTGCTTGTGTAATAAGAATAAAGTCTCATAAGGAAATACATTCTCTCTTTGAAGTTTGTTCTCTCTCAAATATTATATTATCAAGGTCCTAAGAAATTATATAACCCAAAATACAAATAAATTTTCGTTTGGTAAGATATTTTATATTTCAAATAAACTAATACATAAGAAACTTTAAAACACTGTGGCACATTAAAATTATTTTTAAAAAGTATTTGTTTAAAAATACAGTTTCAGAATAAGGAAATACATTCTCTCTTTGAAGTTTGTTCTCTCTCAAATATTATATTATCAAGGTCCTAAGAAATTATATAACCCAAAATACAAATAAATTTTCGTTTGGTAAGATATTTTATATTTCAAATAAACTAATACATAAGAAACTTTAAAACACTGTGGCACATTAAAATTATTTTTAAAAAGTATTTGTTTAAAAATACAGTTTCAGAGTTTCAGAAAATAACTTTAAGAAAAAAAGCGAGTAGAAGCAAGGTCTTTTTTTTTTAGACAAAAGAATAATATTTAGTGGTAATAACAATTACAACTATCATTTACTGATTGTGTTTTAAGGGCCAATATTTTATACATGTCATTTCTAATACTTATCCACAATTCTGCAAGTAAATATTACTCCCATTTCATAAATGATGAAATTAAAATTCAGAGAAGTAGAAGTTCTACTTCCATGTCCCTTGAAAACACTTGGAAAACTCTCCTGCTACACAAACACATGGAAATGCAAAATAAAATATAATTTTAAAAAATGTTTTTAAGTGCAGGAATGAGAAAAAGAGCAAGATAAAAGAAATTTCTAGGTATCTGAATCAGAGCAAAAAATAACCATGAGTGAGAGCCAAAATATGTCCTATTATTGAAGGCATGGTGTTTGGTAAATAATCAAAAATGTGCTCTCAGTGACAAGTGTGCTTAAAACAGGCTGGCACATTTTCCCCTGATGAGACAATGTTGCAGCCAGACATATGTCACAGTTCTAGTCTCCACTCTCCTAGACGACTACTTCTGGCTTCTCTGCTTTCCTTAAACCTTTTTTACCCAGTCCAAACACTTCACCTTGTCCATATTTCATTGAGAAAACAGAAATTATCAGATGAGCCCTGCCTCACCTTTCCATCACCAATCTAAAACGTGCACCTGCATGTAAACACTGTTTCCACTGATGTGAACACGGAAGAAGTTTATGCAGCCATCTAAGGTCAACGGAGAAAATGATGCTGTGGATCCGATGCTCACCTGCACAGTAATTTTACTCCTGAAATTATCTCCCTTCTACTTGCATCATCTATTTCTCACTTTCTCTATGGTGTATTATTCATATTGGCTTGTAAATTAGTCTTTAAACTGTCCTTTATTTAAAATATGCCCCTTAAAATTTCCAGCTATCCTTCACTTCTCTGCTTCCCTTTAAAATCATGTCTCCTAAAAGAAGGGTCTAAAGTCATTATCTTTATTACTCATTCCCAATTTTTTTCATCCAACTCCAGTCAGGTCTTTGTCCCAAGCACTCTAATTACAGTTGTAGTCAACTTGTCAAACTTAAGCTTATTTCTTATAAGTCGTATTGCAATAGGGAAGAATAAATCTGACTCCATATTGGATCTGTTTCTTCTATGTTAACCTTTGTATTATACTGCTTTTGCTATAAGCTGATCACTAAAAGAATGTTGCCTACAACCTGAAATATACAGGATAGCCCATTCTCAAGGCTCTGACCATTAAATACAAAATACTTTCCATTTGTATAGAGATTAAAAAGTTGCACAGCTGAGAATAACATTGGTCTTGTTGGAGGTTTATAGGAACACTGTCACCAAGATTACATGGACAGCTGCAAGAACAAAGGATTCCAGCACCAAAAAGTTTGCAAAAATCAACCACAATCCCTTTCCTTTTAGTATAAAAGACACTTGAATCATAACTCAGATAAGATGATTCTTTGGGACACAGTCCACCATCTTCTCAGTATGCTGGTTTTCTGAATAATGAATTCCTCACCCCAACAAACCCTCTCTTAATTTCTTGGCCTGTTGTGCAGCAAGCAGTATGAGCTTGGACCCAGTAACATTATTCCAAATTTTATTCTATCTTCTATAAGTATGTGTCAGCACTGATCACCTCCCCTCTTAAGTTACTTCTTCTAGCTTCTTTGAAACTACAGTCTATTTATATCCTACTGACTATTCCTTTTAAATCTCCTTCTCTAATTTTTCGAAACATTCATCCTAGATAGCTCTCTCCCACATATAGTATTAAATACTAT
>SJYX01008207.1:43866-61731 GCA_006410675.1 Oreotragus oreotragus | reverse complement strand
AACCTCAGATATGCTGATGACACCACCCTTATGGCAGAAAGTGAGGAGGAGCTAAAAAGCCTCTTGATGAAAGTGAAGGAGGAGAGCGAAAAAGTTGGCTTAAAGCTCAACATTCAGAAAACGAAGATCATGGCATCCGGTCCCATCACTGCATGGGAAATAGATGGGGAAACAGTGGAAACAGTGTCAGACTTTATTTTTTTGGGCTCCAAAATCACTGCAGATGGTGACTGCAGCCATGAAATTAAAAGATGCTTACTCCTTGGAAGAAAAGTTATGACCAACCTGGATAGTATATTCAAAAGCAGAGACATTACTTTGCCGACTAAGGTCCATCTAGTCAAGGCTATGGTTTTTCCTGTGGTCATGTATGGATGTGAAAGTTGGACTGTGAAGAAAGCTGAGCGCCGAAGAATTGATGCTGTTGAACTGTGGTGTTGGAGAAGACTCTTGAGAGTCCCTTGGACTGCAAGGAGATCCAACCAGTCCCTAATTATTTACCTCATATATATTAACCCACTATTTGCCATTTCATTGTTCTCAAAGATGTCTCTCTTTACAAGGCTAATCCTGGTATCTATGATTTTAATCAGATTCTATCATTCAAATTTCACAACTTTTTCGCTTATATTATATAATTTTTCTTCTTCTAATTAATTACTTATTCACCACCTAAAATCAAGTATGTATCTCTGATTACAATTTTTTTCTCTAGGTCTTCAGAATTCTCACTAGTTGTGATGCTCTCTAACATTCTCCTTCTCTTCATTGCTATATTCTTGGAAAAAAAATTCATGTCCTTATTAATCTTTTCTTTCTTTCCATTTACTTCTCCACCTCTCTTTCTCAACCACTCCACTAAAAGTGATTCTGACAATGACTTCTGTGTCAGGAAGGTTTCTAGCAAGGAACAACACAACAGAAAGGTATGACTGAAGGAAGTTTAATGAAGAGACTACATGTATATACATACCTATGTGCAATGTGTATATATACAAGGATGTGGGCAGGAAATTAGCAAGAAATGGTATAGCACCACAGGGCCAGCAAAGATGAAAATGACTACTACCCACCCCTGCCAGGCCTTAAGGAAACCAGTGAGACATATCAATAGTATAGGAAAGTGCTGCTCAACAGGAGCTTTACTGTTGGGAGAGAACACTGCCCCTGCCAATCGATGACCCAGGAGGGAGAGATATATCAAAATAAATAACTGGAGCTCTCTTCCTTCTGTTCTCCTATCTTTCCTTCATGCCTCCCATTGTCCAAACCTAACCAGAGGCCAGAGGGCAGGAGAATCTTATTTCGATGTGTGTTAAGTCAACTTTCCCTAGGCACAAACAGACTGGAGAAGGACAGAAAGTGGTTCTTAAGAGGTACATGGGGGAATATACAACACAACCCTCTAACCACTAAACCCATTAGACTCTATAATCCTCATCTTGAAACAAATAAAGGCATAAACACCACATAAATCATGATTACTAAAGAATCCATGTGAAGGCAATACTAGCCATGTTAACCAATAGCAGCTTTGGAGACTCCAAATAACATAGCTAACATTTTTATAATGTGTTATAGTATCAAAAGATTTCACATACACTATCTTATTTGATTCTCACAATTCCTCTATAAGATAGGCAGAGCAATGGCTTTAATACGTCTTGTTCAAGGCTGGAGACTTTTTTTCAGCTTTACTGAGGTATAATTGACAGAGCTATAAGACATATAAAGTATACAACATGATGATTTGATACACACATACATCGTGAGAGGATCACCCCACCACCAGTCAGGTTAACCAACACAGAGGATGGAGAAATCGAAGTGTTTATGCTCAGTTGACTTGCTCAGCTTTATACAGCTATGAAGAGGTAGAATTTGAACTTAATGCCCAGCACCTACACTTTTCACATTACATCATACTCTTTATCTAGCAGTCACCAACACGAAGAACACATTAACAACCAAATCTGGGATTCTCGGGGATTAGAACATCTGTTTTAATACATTTCAAGTCCACATCTCAATTCTACAGAAAACAAAACAAAAGTTACCTGGAATCCAGACAAAGCTTCAGTATATTTCACAACTCCAACAACAAATGCAGTGGCCATGGCCCTGGGAAGAAAGAACAAAGTTAAGTATACAGTAATCTCGGTTTTCAATTATGGGTTTTCTTTATGTGGCCAATAGCATTTAAGGAAAACATTGCATTTTTTCTTTACTTGAGGTTCTCAGTTATAACGAGTATCAAAGTCCTTTTATCTTTCATGGCTCTTTTCTTTTTCCATAGTATGTAAGACAATGCTGCTTCTTGCTCACTCAGTCGTGTCTGACTCTGCGACCCCATGCACCGCAGCATGCCAGGCTTCCCTGTCCTTCCCCAATACCCGGAGCTTGCTCAAACTCATGACCATTGAGTCAGGGATGCCATCCTACCATCTCATCCTCTGTCGTCCCCCTCTCCTCCTGCCTTCAATCTTTTCCAGCATCAGGGTCTTTTCCAATGAGTCGACTCTTCACATCAGGTGCCCAAAGTTTTGGAGCTTCTAAAAATTAGTTTCCATAAAACTAGGTATTTCACCCTAAGCTATTTTACTTCTCAGAGTGTCCATCCCCACTCCCAGTCCCTGAACACATACTACCTAATTCAAACATGTTACCTAAAAAATAGTAATTTGTTTTTAAATGTTGACATTTATTCATTGACAACACATAGTTAACTTCCATACACTGTTCCTGTTCTAACAAATTAATGCACTTTCAACAGGCAACAATAATTATACTTGAAATTCAACTTGCTAGGCAACTTGAATTATGAGACTTACATAATAAATTACAGAAGTCCCAAGAAGTTTAGAAGCATAAGAACATGGCTTTACACTCTATTTATTTTTTTATTAAAAATACAGATGACATTTTTGCCCATCATTTTTCCTACTTTGAGTATTTAAGGAGAAGAGGAACTTAAAAATTGTTTTGCTGTAGTTTTTGTTTTAGTGGGGGAATGGAAAGGAATTTTAAACTTGTTTTGACTTTTCCTGAGGTGAGCAGCAGTGAATTACTATCCATTTGAAACAAGAATTATTTTACTACTCTTCTCAGCTCCACAGTGAAAATTTAAAGTAGAAACAGTTTCAAACATAACTATAGAAACAAGAGTATAAATGATTTAAACCCATTAGTTAAAGGGCATTCATGCTAAGTTGCTTCAGTTGTGTCCAACTCTCTGCAACCCTATGGACTGCAGCCCACCAGTTTCTTCTGTCAGTGGGATTAGACTTTAAAAATCAAGATACTTTCTGTTCAAAAGAAATACATTTAAAATATGAGGACACAGAAAAGTTGGAAGTAAAATCATGGGAAAGATATAACAAGAAAATAGTTTTAGAGCATGAATCACTAAATTAATATGAGACAAAATAAGCTTAAAGAGAAAAGCATGATTAGATATATAAATGGTCATTACATAATGATAATACAGTACATTTTAACAGGAAGATCTATCAATTTTAAGCTTACAGATACCTAATAAAATGTTATAAAATATACACAGTACAAATTAATAAAATACAGGTGAAGGTCCCTGGCAGTCCAGGGTTTTAAGACTCCACACTTCCACTGCAGAGGACACATGTTCAATTCATTGTCAGGGAACTAAGATCCTGCAGGCTGCAGCCAAAAAAAAAACTTTTTAAATAAAAATTTTTTAAAATAAAATACAGGAAGAAAGTGATTAATTCACCACCAGATATTTCAGCTCAGTTCCTTTGATCCTTAATACATCATTATCAATGCAGCTATTAACCACATAATTAACAAGTTTGATCTAAGGGACATATAAAACATTGCAACCAATAAGTAGTGAACTAATAATTTCCCCCTATCTAGCACACAAAGAATATTTTCAAAAGTTAATTAGCTATATCACTGTAAAACAGATTAAACTTTAGGACACTGAGATTAAATCTGCTCTGATTCTTAACCTTGCATTATCAACAGTCAACATCCAAAGTGAAAGTTCTCCCAGACTCTTCGCACTCACTACTGCTTGCCCACTCCCAACCTGCTGTTTGCCATAATATGCTACTATACCATTATCACCATTCACTTCCATTTCCTCTCTAAAAGCAGTATGCGTCCCTTTATTTTCAACCTTTTCTCCAAGCATTCCTTCCACATCTTCACCCTAAGTGGAACTTAGTTCTTCAAAGAAATTCCTCTTTCTCTTTATTGCTTTCAAGTAGTAATTGTCTATTCTTTCAAAATCCAAATAGCATTGACACTCTCCTTCACTCTAGATCATTGTTTCCACTTTCTTCTGTAAAAAATATTATGTGCTTTTCAAAAGACTCACGTTGTTTGCATCACTTTTCCTTCCCCCTTGAAACTTGTCACTTGTCAACTAGTGACATTCCAATTATTCTCCTTCATTTATCAAAAATATCATACTCAACTCACACAGCCTTCTCTTATGCTTCAAGTTCTATTATCATGTTGAGTATTATCATTATTCTAGCAGATCATCCTTCCATAATCTGAACTCAGTTCCTTGACTGCCTCATTTCTTCAACTCCAATAACCTAGTTTACCACAATCATGCACTTCATTTGCTATCATCTATGTTTCTTCTCAAATCACTATTCCAAGCATTCTTGCTTATGATCACAATCATGTCTCTGTATTTACTCTTCAACTACCAAAATTTTGAGTTTTTTTTATCTTTTTCTCGATCTTCAGTGCACTGATACAATTCACCAGAATATTCTCTTTCTCTATCACATTGTTTTTCCCCCATTCTGTCTCTTCATTTTTTTATTCAGTTTAGATTCATGGTTTCTTATTTAAATAATATCCTTTAAACAACACTTTTGGCAATATCTTAAATTTCTTGGCCTTTGCTCTCAGCTTATCTGTTGAACAAGACCCTTAAATCTGCCATTTACTTTTTATTTACTTTCTATTCTTAAATCTGAGAAGTCAGACTACTTGGAGGGGGAATCATAGAAGTTCATTTATTTATTATTATTAACCTCAAATGGGGTTTACCAGTATCTGGTAATCCTACTATGTTTGTTTGATTGAGTTGATCTCCTTTGCAACAAGCCTATGAAATCTTATTCATACTCATCTTTCTTCACTCACAGTAGATGACCTTGCCAACTTCATAAAGATCTGAAAGCATCAGATGAAATTAACTTTCCACTACTGAATCTACAAGCCCATATACACCTGCACCAATTTTTTTCTCTCTGAGATATTATACTAGAATAGATGTTCCTTCTCCCAAGACCAATAGCTGCCATAATATGGATTTAGAGAATATCCCCTCCCTCCTTCTCAGGAATCTTACCTTCATGTTTTCTTCTGTATAGTTATCCCTCTTGCTTCTGCATATTCAATCACTCTCTTTCATCAGCATCTTTCCCCTTAACATATGTATGCTCTACCAACTACTATGTTTAGTAAGTTATTGATACTTTCCTGAACCTCAATTTCTGAATTGTTTAAAAAAATAATAGGATAGGAGCTTCCCGTGTAGTCCAGTAGTTAAGAATTCAACTTGCAATTCAGGGGAAGTGAGTTTGATCCCTGGTCCAGGAAGTAAGATTCAACATGTCATCAGGTTGCTAAGCCTGCGTGCCACAAGTACTGAAATCCATGTGCGATGCAACTACCATAGCCCTGTGCTACAACTAGAGAGTCCATGAGCCACTGTGAAAAATCCCACATGCCGCAACTAAGACCCAACACAGCCAAATAAATATTTTTTAATGAAATAATAAAGGAATGAAAATGGTAAAAATGAAAATACTCTGTAAACTGTGGTTGGTGGTTTAGTTCCTAAGTCATATCTGACTTTTTGCAACCNAGAGAGTCCATGAGCCACTGTGAAAAATCCCACATGCCGCAACTAAGACCCAACACAGCCAAATAAATATTTTTTAATGAAATAATAAAGGAATGAAAATGGTAAAAATGAAAATACTCTGTAAACTGTGGTTGGTGGTTTAGTTCCTAAGTCATATCTGACTTTTTGCAACCCTATGCATTATTGCCCATCAGGCTCCCCTGTCCATGGGATTTCCCAGGCAAGAATACTGGAGTGGGTTGCTGTTTCCTCCTCTGTTGTAAACTGTAAAGCAATATATAATGAGAGAGTTTAATGTTAGAATTTGTTTCAATCTAAAGATCAAAACAATTAAGTGACTTCCTGTGGTTTTGTTGTTTCCTAACTGAAAGATCTAGGGATACAACTCTACTCTCCATTATCATTAGCTGTTATTTCATTTATAATTAAAATATAGAAAATTATTATCAGTAGTCCTAACTTGAAAGCATACAAATATTTCTTAGAAATATTTTATAGTCCTCTAAGCTAGACAATGGGTATCTAAGATTTTCAAGGGTATTGTCCTTCAGTGCCCTGACTCTCAGCTCAGAGGAGAGAAAGATGTTCATCTTGAACAGATTCGTGGGCATGCCTTTTATCTAATGGAATGGATAGTTTGCTTCACAGTAAACAGAAGATATTTTTAAAGGAATTACATCAGTTTAGCCTTAAAGGGAGAGATAGTTCAAAATAAAAAGAGGCTTCTGAGCCTTAAACCTTCAAGAATAGGGAGCAAGTTGAGAAAGCTTCTCAGCTTCAAACATTTGCTATATCTCATGGAAAAGGACTCAGAATAGAGCCACAGTTTTGAAAATCACTTCCAGGGAGTGATTTTCTCCCAGGAAGAATTAGGTCCTAATTGACACACATTCTCTACTCACAGAACATGATGAATTAGACATATGCCCAACTGAAGTTCAGAACTACTACGGAGCATTCATTGCACTGTACCTCCAATTTCCCTTCTTTTTGAACAAAACTGTCAACTGCCTGTCTTGCCATTGTATGCTGGATGAGCGGGGACAGAAAAGTAGATTCTTTAGTTCATACATCTTTAGATTGCTGCTGCTGCTAAGTTGCGTCAGTCGTGTCCGACTCTGTGCAACCCCATAGACGGCAACCCACCAGGCTCCTCTGTCCCTGGGATTCTCCAGGCAAGAATACTGGAGTGGGTTGCCATTTCCTTCTCCAATCTTTAGACTGAAACTGCAGCAATGGTTGCTCATGTACACTTGAAACTGATTTAGAAGACAAAATTATGAACTGCTATAGCCAGGGGTATATTATGGTAACTAATTTCCAAAGATGGCTGCCATCAAGCCTTTTTCTTCTTGCATATACATAACCATTGAGAGGTAAAATTTCTTCTTCCTTTTCCCCTTTAATCCAGGCTTGTCCTGTAGATTAGCTTTCTGAACAATACAATATAGAGAAATACAATGTAGAGAAAGTGATGTTCTGAGACTTCCAAGCCAAGACCTCAAGAGAACCTACAGCTTCTACTTTTCTTGGAATTCTCACTTGGGATGCTACTGCTTTTTCACCATAAAAAGAAAAAAATGAAAAGACAACTTAAGGAGTGGGAGAAAATATTTACAAATGATATGACTAAGAAAGGTTTAATCTCCAAATATATGCAAACAACTCACAAAACTCAACAAAACAAACAACCCAATCAAAAAAATGGGTGGAAGACTTGAACAGATTTTCTCCAGAGAAGATATAGAGGTGGCCAATAGGCACATGAAAAGATGTTCAACATCACTATTAGAGAAATGCAAATCTAAACTACAATAAGGTACCACTTCACACCAATCAGAATGCCTGTCATTAAAAAGTCTACAAATAACAAATGCTGGAGAGGGGGTGGAGAAAACGGAACCCTTCTACAGTGTTGGTGAGAATGTAAGTTGGTTCAGCCGCTAGGGAACAGTACGGAAGTTCCTCAAAAACTAAAAGTAGAGTTGCAGTATGATCCCGCAGTCCCCTCCTGGGCATATATACCCAGACAAAACAATAATTCAAAAAGATACATTCACCCCTATGTTCACAGCAGTACTATTCACAAAAGCCAAGACATGGAAACAAGCTAAATGTCCATCAACAGATAAATGGACAAAGATGCGGTGCATATATACAATGCAGTATTATTCAGCCATAAAAAAGATAATGCCATTTGCAGCAACATGGATGCAGATTATCATACTCAGTGAAGTCATTCAGAAAGACAAAGACCATATAATATCACTTACATGTGAAATCTAAAATATGGCACAGCCTACAGACAGAAATAAGACTCACAGAATGGAAACAGACTCACAGAGAACAGATGTGTTTGCCAACGGGGGGAAGGGAGAGTGAGTGACAGACTGGAAGTTTGGTTAGGAGATGCAAACTACTACACTTAGAATGGATAGATAATAAGGTCCTACTGTATAGCCCAGGGAACTATATATAATCTCCTGGGATAAGCCATAATGGAAAAAAAAATATTTAAAAAGAATGTATACATGTGTATAACTGAGTCACTTTGCTTTACAGCAGAATTTAACACAATGCTAATCATACAACTATACTTCAATTAAAAAAGCTCATTTCAACCCAAGAACTAAAACATCACCAATATTGTCTAATTGGTTCATTGTTCCTTCTTCTCACCTTTCTATTTTGCTTCACTCTCACTCTGAAATGGTAACCATGAATTCTCACTACATGCTCCTTTCAGTTCAGTTCAGTTCAGTTATGTCTGACTCTTTGCAATCCCATGGACTGCAGCATGCCAGTCCTCCCTGTCCATCACCAACTCCCAGAGTCCACCCAAACTCATGTCCACTGAGTCAGTGATGCCATCAAACCACCTCATCCTCTGTCATCCCCTTCTCCTCCCACCTTCAATCTTTCCCAGCATCAGGGTCTTTACAAATGAGTCAGCTCTTCGCATCGGGTGGCCAAAATATTGGAACTTCAGCTTCACCATCAGTCCTCCCAATGAATAATCAGGTCTGATTTCCTTTAGGATTGACTGGTTGGATCTCCTTTGCAGTCCAAGGGACTCTCAAGAGTCTTCTCCAACACCATTGTTCAAAAGTATCAATTCTTCGGTGCTCAGTTTTCTTTATAATCCAACTCTCACATCCATACATAACTACTGGAAAAACTATAGCCTTGACTAGACAGACCTTTGTTGGCAAAGTAACATCTCTGCTTTTTAATATGCTGTCTAAGTTGGTCATAACTTTTCTCCCAAGGAGTAAGCATCTTTTAATTTCACCATCTGCAGTGATTTTGGAGCCCCAAAAAGTAAAGTCTGCCACTGTTTCTCCATCTATTTGCCTTGAAGTGATGGGACCAGATGCCATGATCTTTGTTTTCTGAATGTTGAGCTCTTTTACTTAAAAAAAAAAAAAAAAAAAAGCTTTTACACAAATATATGTATTCCAAAATAATATAGCTTAGATTTGTTTCTAAGCTTTATAAAAACTGTATGTAGGCTTCTAAGGCTTGCTTTATTTAATCATCCCTTTATTCTCAGGTCATTCTCACTGCAAAATAAAATTACAAAACCTACAACTTTTTATTTTCTTGTCAGTGGTGGCTATGAACAGAGCTGCCTTAACATTTCCACACATGTACTCTTGCACACATATGTACGAATATAAGGTATACATGCAGAAGTAGAATGGTTAGGTTTTAGAATACATGAATGCTTAATTATTCAAGATAATGCCCAATTGCTTTCCAAAGTGTACCAGTTTACAACCCTACCTTTAGGAATCTTCTTGATGTGCATCTTCTTCATTAGTACTGTCGTATTTCTTAATTTTTCCATCTATTGGATGTAAAGAGTATTCATCATGGTCTTTTAATTAGTTGATCACTTGAAATTAAACATCTTTTCATATGTTTAGTCACAACCTCTTAAAATGCCGTTTCTCTTGCTCTTTTTCTTAGAGGACAATGATGAATAGAAATTGTGTGATAATAGGCATCCTTGTCATGTTCCTGATTTTTAAGGTATACAACGTCATCATGATGCATTATCCTTTTTATATAATGTTGAATTCAGTTTTTATCAATAACGCTTTTGACTTTCAGATCTGTGTTACTAAGTGCTGTAAGCCTGTCATTTCCTTTTCTCCTACCAAATGTCTGATTCTAGTATCAATAAAAACTACATAGTGTAAGTGAAGTTTCTCAGTCGTGTCCGACTCTTTGCGACCCGTGGACTGTAACCCACCAAGCTCCTCCGTCCATGGGAATCTCCAGGCAAGAATACTGGAATGGGTTGCCATTTCCTTCTCCAGGGGATCTTCCCGACCCAGGGATTGAACCCAGGTCTCCCACATTGCAGGCAGACGCTTTAACTTCTACACCACCTTATAAATTAAGCTGAAGAGTATGCCCTCATTATCTATTGAGTTTGCATGAAATGTTCAAATAGCACAGTCTTTGAAAGGGAAGTAAAACATTTGGATGTTCTTTATCAAGAATTTTTAAAGTATTTTCTATTCAATACATTGAGTAAGTAGTATGTAGCTTGTCTATTTCTTCTTCAGCCATTTAAGGGAAAGGTACTTTCCTAGACCTTGGTCTCTTTTGTCTAAGTTTTCAAATACATTAGAAATGCTCCCAGTAGTCTATCATTTTCATCTCTGCTATGGGTTAAGACCCCATTTTCAATCTTTATGTTGTTTAGACTTGTTTTCTTCTTACTCAAAAACATCAATTTGTTTTGTCATGAAAACAACATTGACATTGTGATTCTATGGTTTCTAACTCATTGATTTCTTCCCTTTTCCTGTGTCTTCCTGCTTTATAGTGTGTTTATTCTGTCAATCTTTTCCTAAGTTATACTACTTAGCCTTTAAGCATTTAAAATCATTTTCCTCTAAGTGCACTTTCTGGTGCATCACTCCATTTTTCCAAATGTAACACACAATTAGGTTCTAAGTATGTTTTTTTCTTTAATCTATGAAGCTTTTTTAACCTTGTAAAACCATGATTTAAAAATAACTTTTATTAGTTTTTAAAACAACAAACTTCTAATTTATCTCTATTCATTTAATACCAACTTTATGAAATTTATTGTAACTTACTTCATGCCTAATAATGGTCAATTCTTGCTAAAACACAATGCTTAAGAAGAATGTTCTCTGTTGATCATTCTAAATGTGGTCATTGAATCAATATTGTTAATTGCATTATTAAAATCTGTGTCTTCATTTTTTTGGTCTGATTTGTTAGTAACTGAGAGCTGTTAAAATTTCTGATTGTTGCTCCATTTGTTGCTTTAGCCTAGGCTTCCCAGGTAGCACTAGTGGTAAAGAACCCACCTGCCAATGCAGGAGACATAAGAGATGTGGGTTTGATCTCTGGGTCAGGAGATCCGCTAGAGGAGGCAACACATTCCAGTATTCTTGCCTGGAGAATCCCAAGGACAGAGGAGATTGGTGGGCTACTGCCCAAGGTCGCAAAAAGTTGGACACAACTGAAGTGACTTAGCATGCATGCATTACACATTTTGAGGCCATTTTATTAAGCATATAGAAATTTAAAATTATATATATATTTCTAATGAGTTGATCCTCTTACCATTTAGAGGTCTTCTCCATCTTTAATAATACTGTCATAAAGTCTAATTTTGATAGCAGCAAATCTATATTTTCTTTTGCTATTTGCCCATCTTTTACATTCTTTAAAAAATCCAGCCTATATCAGATTTTCAAAAAAACAGAATCAATGTTTTTAACTGGGTTTAACCTATTCATAGTTATTTTCATTATTACTTGACTGTTATTATTATTATCTTACTAATTTTCTCCCTCCCCCACCCCTAATTTCTTTCCTTTTTGTATTGAGTTCTTGTCTTCCTATTCCATATTTTTTAATTTTTCTTTGGAACTATCCATATCTATTATTTTAGCATTTATAAATTTTACGATAATGTTTAACATAATTTCTAAGTTAAATGGTATCTTAACCCATTTTCTGAATAATAAAACACTTCAGAACACTTTAATTCTAATCACTTCCCTCCCATCTTATAAGTTATTCTTGTTTTTCAATTATATCCTACATTAAAAGTCCAAATCAATATTGCATAAAATATTTTTATTAATTACAATTTTGCTTCTTATAAACACTTCATTGCAATTTATACAAAAAACACTTTTGATTTACATGTTTTTCATTTATTTGCTTACTAGTTTTTCAATTTCAGACTGTTCTTTTGAAATCATTTTCCTTCCTGAAGATCATCCTTTTGCAATTTCTTTAATGAAGTTCCACTGATGGTAAAATCTGTTTTTCATTTGAATGGAGCTTTATTTCAGTTTTGCTTCATACAAATTCCAAGTTAATAATTTTTTTTCCCAGAATTTTGCAGCCATTGTTCTACCATCTTTGGAGTCCCTCTTGCTATCAAGAAGCCTTCTGAAGTTCTGTCTTGCCTTCACTGATGACCTTTTCCTCAGTTTGACTGCTTTAATAATCTTTTGTTTGGTATCTCACAGTTAAAATTGAATTTAGGCTTAGATTTCATCTATATATGCTTGGGATATATTGTGCTTCCTGAATCCTGTCTCTTATACACATCTAGATGTGTATAAGAGACAGTCCTCTGTCATCCCCTTCTCCTCCTGCCCCCAATCCCTCCCAGTATCAGGGTCTTTTCCAATNAGTTAAAATTGAATTTAGGCTTAGATTTCATCTATATATGCTTGGGATATATTGTGCTTCCTGAATCTATGAATTTGTGTTTTTCCAACCAACGTGGAAAATTCTGTTACTTCTTCAAATATTGCCACTTCATCCTCTCTATTCTCTCATGCTGGTACTTCTAGCCTTCATAATTTTTCCTTCCATATCTCTTAATTTAATATTAATATTTATTAACATTAATATTAAATTAATCATTCTTAATAATTTCTTAATTCCTTCTCCTTAATATTTATTTTCTAGCACCTTCTTTCTTCTTGCTGCACACTGGGTAATTTCTTTGTATCTAGCTTCCAGTTTATTTATTGACTATTCAGCTGAGTTAATATCATATTCAACATGTCTTTTTTTTTAATTGCAAGTAATATATTTCTTATCTAGCAATTTTTCTTCAGATCTGCCCGTGGTTCCATCCTTCATGCGTGCTGATGACGAGACCTTGGAAAAGTGAATTCAAAGTTTATTTCTATGGGTTCTTCCTCATGCTATTAATAGCCAGTTTCCACTTGTAGCTGGTGATCTCCAGTCATGAAATAATATTGTTTTATCTTAATCTATGGGAATCTTGGACCTACATCTTGTTTCTACCAGGAACTATAGGGTATTGCAAACTGAGGCCTACTTCAGCTGTCCTGGATGGGGCATCTCAGATTCAGATTTATCTCGTTGTTTCTGGTCTGAGGAGAACGGCATATGGCAATGCTGCAACTGGTGTTTGTCATCCAGGCAACTACTGCCAAACTTAGGCTTAACAGAGTTGTCACAATTTACAGATCAAAATGTGTTCATTTTGTCAGGAAATAGAAAATAGAGGTATGGTTCTTAGAGATTTCCCCTACCTTCTTTGAGCCTATTAATGGATTCAAAGGAGATTTTATTCAAGATCTAGTTGTTCTACAGTACCTAAAGTACTACTGGAAGCAAAAGTCTTAATATATTGAAGAAAGTAGGGAAAACCACTAGACCATTCAGGTATGACCTAAATCAAATCCCTAATTTCATGGCTGCAGTCACCATCTGCAGTGATTTTGGAGCCCAAGAAAATAAAGTCTGACACTGTTTTCTGCAGCAAAAGAAGCCACCACAATGAGAAGCCCGCACACCTCAAGGAAAAGTTGCCTCCAGTGGCCACAACTAGGGAGAAGCCCCCAAACCCAGTGCAGCCCCTCCCCCCCAAAAAAAATTGACGTAGAAACCAAATTCTCATCAAAAGGAAGTCCATCCTAGGCTGCCACCTCCCTCCATTCTGCTTGTGTGTGTGTTTGGAGCACCTTCAAAGAGACATTTATTTCTCTTTCCCGAGCAGGTGTGGGTGGTGGTGGGGGGCCGCTCAGCGGTTGCTGCGCCAGGAGTCACCCTAGGACCTGGCAGACAGGAGCTGGGCCTTCTTCAGGGTCCCTGCCCAGTCCCTCACCCAGCCTTCAGGCTGAGTTCAGTGTTTACTGTTGGGGAGTGCACTCTTTGCTTTCAGCCCCCGCCCAGGGTGGGGTGCCCCCAGATTCTCTACCAGAGGGGGAGTTACAGTCTGAGTGACCCAGCCCGGGGAAGGTCAGCTGGATTCAATACATAGAAATAGACAAGTACCTCCTCCTCCACAGCCTGCTGGGACACCAATGTGGTTGCAGAGAACACAGCTGGAGAAGGCAGAGGAAACCAGTCTGAAAAGTTTCCTAAAGGTGGGACTTCCCTGGTGGTCCAGAGGTTAAAACTCTGCACTTTCACCCTAGGAGGCCTGGGTTCTATACTCTTGGTTGGGGAAACTAGGATCCCACATGCTGTGCGGCATGGCCAAAAAGTAGGAAAAAAAGGAAAAAGGGTGGAGAAACCACCAGGACCCACATGCCAAGGCAGGAGATGCAAGAGACTTCTGGTCCATCCCAGGGTGGGGAAGATCTCCTGGGGGAGGAAATGGCAGCCCACTCCAGTATTCTTGCCTGGAGGATCCCATGGACAAGAGGGGCCTGGTGGGCTGCAGTCNAAAAAGGGTGGAGAAACCACCAGGACCCACATGCCAAGGCAGGAGATGCAAGAGACTTCTGGTCCATCCCAGGGTGGGGAAGATCTCCTGGGGGAGGAAATGGCAGCCCACTCCAGTATTCTTGCCTGGAGGATCCCATGGACAAGAGGGGCCTGGTGGGCTGCAGTCCATGGGGTCGCAAGAATCGGACACAACTGAGTGGCTGAGCACAAAGGGAACTGTAGGTTGAATTTGACAGCAAACTCATTTCCCCAAGGTTTGTGTACCCAGCTTTACTTTTATACAATCAAGGGGGACCCTCCAGACTCGGATTTGTACCCCAGCACTGTCAGGCTAAGGTGGGTTATTAGGACGGGGCTCTGAGGGGCAACCTAGACAGCATATTATGATCAATCTAGACAGCATATTAAAAAGCAGAGACATTACTTTGCCAACAAAGGTCCGTCTAGTCAAGGCTATGGTTTTTCTAGTGGTCATGTATGGATGTGAGAGTTGGAGTATAAAGAAAGCTGAATGCCAAAGAATTGATGCTTTTGAACTGTGGTGTTTGAGAAGATTCTTGAGAGTCCCTTGGACTGTAAGGAGATCCAACCAGTCAATCCTAAAGGAAATCATTCCTGAAGAGTCATTGGAAGGACTGATGTTGAAGCTGAAACTCCAATACTTTGGCCACCTGATGGGAAGAGCTGACTCACTTGAAAAGACCCCGATGCTGGGAAAGATTGAGGGCAGGAGGAGAAGGGGATGACAGAGGATGAGATGGTTGGATGGCATCACTGACTCGATGGGCATGAGTTTGGGTAAACTCCGGGAGTTGGTGACGGACAGGGAGGCCTGGCGTGCTGCAGTCCATGGGGTTGCAAAGAGTTGGACACAACTGAGTGACTGAACTGGACTGAACTGAGCTGAGGGGCAGGGCGCAGGTCAGCACCCCCCCTTCCTGTTGCACCCAGGGTACCCTTTCCTCTCTCTCCCTACGGCCCATACCCCACAGCCACGTCTGTTTCCATGTGGAAATCACAAGGACGAATCACGGACGCTCTGTGAAGCCTGGATCAGAGGGGCTTCTCCAGCAGCCCCAGAGAGTGTGGCCCACTTGCCTTTCATTATTCGAGGTCAGAGGTTCAAGCCTTGAACTTGACCTTCTGCAGCCACTGGGGGCCTGGTTGGAGCTTCCCTGGCTCCATCTGCAGCCGAGTCTTATTCCAGAGTCGCTTCAAGGTGAGCAGCCCAGCTTTAAAGGCCTTTGATGTTTTGGCCGAAGCTCCTGTCCCATTTGAAGAACCTACCGATTCAGTAACTGCCGGGGCCGTTTGGTTATAAATCTCTCTTCTCCTCTCACGTTTCTGGGTGGATTTCTTTTTGGAGACCGGGTCCTATGACTCGCCTTTGAAATGAGAATTTATCAGCTTTAGGGGCTGTTCTCTTTGAATTGTCAGAATAAGAAGAAACAAACTCTCTGAAGTACTTTCTGTAGCCCTAGGCCCATCACAAAAGTGGAGATGAACACCCACAGCCTCATCTGGGGACTATGTTTTATTCTAATTTTTCTCCAAAGAGAAGAAAGGCACTTCTTACCTGTTTCTTCCATCTCAGACTGGCTGCTGAATCTCCCACTGTTATCCTGGTTCTCCACTTACTCTGTGTTTCTATGAGCCTCAGTTTTCTCACCTGTAAAGTGGGTACAATAGCTTAGGGCTGCTGAGAGTTTGTGAGTTTCTGTATGTGTAAGTACGTTATTGATTTAAAAATGTTCTCCCTCTGTGACAACTTAGAGGGGTGGATGGGGTAAGAGGTGGAATGGAGGCTTAAGAGGGAGGGGATATATGTATACCTATGGCTGATCCATTTTGATGTATGGTAAAAACCAAGACAATGTTGTAATTATCCTTCAATTAAAAATAAATAAATTCAAAAAGGCTATACCAATGGACATTACTTTTCTGCTAAAAACAGTCCGTGAGAGGATGGGGCATGTGTCTTTCTCTGGATTACTGACTGGCGGTGAGAATATGTCTTGATCATGCTACCTTATCAAAGCGTTTTAATAGATGAAGACCATTTCTCTCACCTCTGGTGGCCCTCTCTTCCTCTCTCCCACGTTGGTCCAGGAGGCAATGAAAACAGGTTCTCACTTCTTTTTCTCTTTCCTGAGAGCCTGATCTGACTGCTGGAGCAGGATTCAAAGTGTTTCTTCTTGAGCTGCTGTCGTCTGCTTTTACAAGAGTCAATAGAAGATGATGCTCCGGGCCTGTGAAGATCCGGAAAAGTCAGACAGCCTTTGTCTTATGACCCACAGAGGCTGATGTGAATAGTAAAGGCAGGAATTGTTTTTTTCTCCTGGGGAAGGTCATGGAGGTGAAAGAGCCTGAGAGTGGACTCAGCTCAGGGCTGGCGGGGACCGCTGGTCAACTCAGTATCTGAGTGCATTCTGCAGTCCCAACTCGTCTCTGCCTCCAGATACGGGATCTCGCCTCACGTCCAGCGGGTCTGGATTGTGTTCCCAGGACCCCGGAGAAGTTAATATCTCCACAGTGGTTTGTTTAAAATTTTGGATCTGACTGTGCGATTCAAGCCAATGTCAGACTTCAGCCAGTGGCTTTTGAGGTGGGGGGTGGTGGTGTGCAGGGGTGAGAAGTCATCCAAATATTGTGACACGGGAAGCTTTTCTGTTGATTTTAATGCAATTTGTATAGTTTTCCAAGACTCTTGGCAGCTCAGTGGTGGCCTGATTCTTTGTGTAACACAAGGCTGTGTGGACGTGGCTAAAGACGAGTCAGGAGCATGTGGCTCACTGGCTTGGAGCTTGGACACAATTGCCAGCTAACAATCTTGAGGGCATGGGTGGCTTAGCAACATAACACGTCTCCCTGACCCTTGGAACTCCAGCTGGTTCTTCTTGAAAGTTACTGCCATGGGTGGTCTCTTTGTGGAGAAGGCAGAGACGGGTAAATGGTGTGAAAATTGTCCTCACACTTGGCTTCTTGGCTGGTGCCTCCGAAGGGTAGCTGTTGTGTAGAGAGAGGTTCTCTGCCATGAGTTGCAGGGCAAAAGAAAAAGCTGTTTCTAGACTGCCCAGGGTGTCAGACTGTTGGAATGAGAGGTGGGGAAACCCAGAAAGTACTGGTGAAGTCCAGGAAGCCATGGACATTATGACATCATGGCAGCGAGAGAGTGAAATGGAAATTCCACTATTTAGGTAAAATCCAAGATTGGAATAATCATCAGTTCAGTCGCTCAGTCATGTCTGACTCTTTGCGACCCCATGAACCGC
>SJYX01008207.1:25989-40495 GCA_006410675.1 Oreotragus oreotragus | reverse complement strand
GCTCAGCCTTCTTCACAGACCAACTCTCACATCCATACATGACCACAAGAAAAACCATAGCCTTGACTAGACGGACCTTAGTTGGCAAAGTAATGTCTCTGCTTTTGAATATACTGTCTAGGTTGGTCATAACTTTTCTTCCAAGGAGTAAGCGTCTTTTAGTTTCATGGCTGCAATCACCATCTGCAGAGCTAGTTCTAAATGATGTCCTCAAATTATAATCTGATTACCATACGACAGTAGAGATAAACTGATACTAAAAACCAAACTACACAGACAGGGTAACCTTCTCTCTTAACTAGGATTAATTTATAATATACTTATTGATGGTTCTGGCAATTAATCTTTCTAAGCAATCATATATTAATACAAAATCAAGGACTGGCAAACTAACCCATGGGCCAAACTACAGTCCATGGGACAGACCTTACATACCTAAAATATTTACAGAAACAGTTAGATCACCTGAAATTTGTAATATATAAGCAAGATGTGATCATAAATGTGACCTTAAAACAACTCAATGTTAAGCAAAGTACGTACATTATCTCATTTACAGCTGAAAAATAAAATCTGGGACACTAACTGAATATTTGAGCGTCATAAGCAACAGAATGAGGATTCAAGTACAAGTTTCTTCCTACTTCATTATGCTGACAATAATTTGTGAGGGCTAGCCTAGTTGAATTTATTTAAAACTGACTAAAAGTTTTTGAACGGAAAACATTCTTAGGGATCACACAAATGGTTTTCTTTTTTAAACTAGTGTTAAGAAATCAAACAGGAAATCCCAGTATACGAAATAGATGAAAACAGAATTACTTTGGTTGAAGCATGGGTGGATCCCGGAGCCATTCTCCCTACATTGCCTCAAGAGGGGATAGCAGGGGGCTGTTCTAGAGAAAGCAATTGCAGTTGATCCTTAAACAACACGGGTCTGAACTGCATGGATCCATTTAATAACACGTGACTTTTTTTTTCACTAAATATATATTATATGATCCATGGTCAGGTGAATCCACGGATGCAGTACTGCCCGTGTGTGCTAAGTCACTTCAGACATGTCTGACTCTTTGTGACCTCATGAACCGTAGGCCACCAGGTTCCTCTGTCCATGGGATTCTCCAGGTAAGAACACTGGAGTGGGTTGCCGTGCCCTTCTCCAGGGGATCTTCCCAACCTAGGTATCAAACCCACGTCTCAAGTCTGCCTGCTCTGGCAAGCAGGTTCTTTACCATTAGCGCAACCTGGGAAGCCCATGGTACCTCTCATACTGTGAAGCTATATGCGATTTTTGACTGTGGGAGGGTCAGTGCCCTTAAATCCCCATGTTGCTCAAGGATCAACTGTACTTCATATTGATCTCTTTATTAATACTTACAAAGATTAGAGAATAGCAGAGTGAGAAACAGTAAATACTGTTTAAATTCAAAGTAAAATATTGCTTGGAATTGAAATATCTTTCATAGACATTTTTGTATCCCAATATACTGTGCACTTATATGCAGAGTACATCATGAGAAACGCTGGGCTGGAAGAAGCACAAGCTGGAATCAAGATTGCCAGGAGAAATATCAATAACCTCAGATATGCAGATAACATCACCCTTATGGCAGAAAGTGAAGAGGAGCTAAAGAGCCTCTTGATGAAAGTGAAAGAGGAGAGTGAAAAGGTTGGCTTAAAGCTCAACATTCAGAAAACTAAGATCATGGTATCTGGTCCTATCACTTCATGGCATATAGATGGGGAAACAGTGGAAACAGTGGCTTATTTTATTTTTCTGGGCTCCAAAATCACTGCAGATAGTGACTGCAGCCATGAAATTAAAAGACACTTACTCCTTGGAAGGAAAGTTATGACCAACCTAAACAGCATATTAAAAAGCAAAGACATTACTTTGCCAACAAAGGTCCGTCTAGTCATGGTTATGGTTTTTCCAGTGGTCATGTATGGATGTGAGAGTTGGACTATAAAGAAAGCTGAGCGCAGAAGAATTGATGATTTTGAACTGTGATGTTGGAGAAGACTCTTGAGAGTCCCTTGGACTGCAAGGAGATCCAACCAGTCCATCCTAAAGGAGATCAGTCCTGGGTGTTCACTGGAAGGACTGATGCTGAAGCTGAAACTCCAATACTTTCGCCACCTGATTGTGAAGAGTTGACTCATTGGAAAAGACTCTGATGCTGGGAGGGACTGGGGGCAGGAGGAGAAGGGAACGACAGAGGATGAGATGGCTGGATGGCATCACTGACTCGATGGACTTGAGTCTGAGTGAACTCCGGGAGATGGTGATGGACAGGCTGCTGCGTGCTGCGATTCATGGGGTCACAAAGAGTCAGACACGACTGAGCGACTGAACTGAACTGAACTGATACTGTGTGCACATCCGTGAGATGTTCTTACAAGGATGACACATAAAATTATTGAAATAATTATCTATGATACCAAAATGAATTTTAAAAATTGCTTGCTTCTCATCAATTTCTCATGAAGAAAAGTTTGTCATGTTGAGAAATAATCCTCAGTAGCCACACCTCATTAGAATCAAGGGCACAACCACTCTTTTTTTCCTCTTTGAGCATATGACTAAAGTACTTTAAAAATGAACACAAAACATTTTTCTATATTGTTCTACTCCCATATCAGATCAGTCATAAACACCAACAAATTGTTCTTATGAACTTTCTCCAGAATTATTCAGTCTTCTATATTTCTATAGCTCCCAGTTATTGCTGTAACACTTTACTTCTAGACTACATTAGCTCACCAGCTTAAAAGCTTCCCTAACTTCATAGGTCTAAAAGTTGAATGCAAGTACAACTTTATTTATTTTAAAAACATACATACACCTTTGGTTTTTCTATTAGCAAATATTACTGCTTAAAGCTTTTCTTTGGGCCACTGAAATCTTTACCTCAGATACAAACACAAATAATGGATGAAGTATGAAGTGCACTTATTTAACTTATATGCTAGAGACATTTTCTTTACTTTTTGACTTCAGTATTTATAAAGAGCACAAAAATGGCTTTATTTTTTCATGATATTACACCTTTAAAACTGAATAGTTATATGTGAACATAATGCTCAAAGAAGTCAAATCCTTTTTATAAACAATTTATATCTCTTTAAAAAAGACATTCCAAGCTCTATTTTTATTTTAAAATCTGTCATACAAAATTATATTGATTTGATACAAATTTGAGACAGTTTTACTAAAGAAGAGCATTTTTCAAGAGTGAATAAATCCTTATCATACAATTTGTGTCTGTTTTGGGTGTGGGCATGTAGAATTGTTTTTTAATACATGTTTATTTTTTGGACGTACTGTGCAGCATGCAGAATCTCAGTTCCCTGACCAGTGACTGAACTCATGTCCCCAGCAATGGAAGCGTGAAGTCTATCTTTACCATTGGACCACCAGGGAAGTCCCTATGAGGGCATATAGAATTTAACTAAAATCTGAGGCATTGCAGTTTTACCAACACCTTAGTGTTATCTGAACTTTAAATGCAAACAACATGTGACTCAAAAGGAAATTAGATCTTAATCATTTCTTAAAACCAGATAATTTTAACTGCAGACAAATTCAAATTATTCATGTGAGAAAGCAATCTTTCTTAAGCAACTGCCAACAAAAGAGAAAATAAGGGCATGATGAATACATGCTAAGTTGTAGATATATTCAATTTCATTCCAAGCTGCTGACAGGTAGGACTATTTAGAAGAAAATTAAAATGAAACATTAGAACTTAAACTCTTAGCTGTCATCTTTCATCTTCCAGATCCCTAACTCCTAAGTTAATGAGATTTCATTAGTCAGTGATTTAGCCATGAAAATACACCTTCAGCATTACTTGTTTTCCTTTATTATCAATGTTTAACCAAACAACAAAAATTAATTTCACCTCTGATACCAAGACAGAATTACCAAAGATGGGTTCCACCAGATTTTAAAGGTGTGTCTCTAGATTTTTAGCTGATACTGTGAATAAAGTACATCTGAATTATTGTTAATATCTACTAGGACATGACTAATACATTTAAGAAATTTTAAAGCCAGTTATTCCTCACCTTAAGTGAGTCATTTTGACAAACAAATTGTTCTTCATCCCTTAAGTTATTTTAAAATACCTACTGGCAAAATATGTATTTTAAACATAGCAACTACTTGGCAACTATATTACAGAATAGAAATAATTAAATAAGCAAATAACATCCACTACTTAGAGACTAAAGCTAGATACTTATAACAAGTTTAACAATCATAAATGTACAGTCATTGATTTCAATCTCTAAATTTGAACATTTGAACTCTACTTTTCATGATTTTCCATGGAAACCCTCATTTCAAATAATCAGGAAAATATATTCACGCTATATAGCATTAATCTCATACTTTAATATCATTGACTTTAATTATAATTCAGAAGGTACATTATTTAAACATTTTATAATAATTCTAGTAAGTATCACCTTATATTTATATATCTCTTTCTGTTCAGAATATATTCTCCCTAACATTTTTAGTAAATTCAAATACCAACCCCAAGAGAACCTGGGGTTCAAAGGGGACTTGTTTAAGGTTACACAGCTGTAAGTGTGCGTCAAGACTGCCAGGAAAATATCAATAACCTCAGATACACAGAAGACACCAACCAACCTTATGGGAGAAAGTGAAGAACTAAAGAGACTCTTGATGAAAGTGGAAGAGGAGAGAGAAAAAGTTGGCTTAAAACTCAACATTCAGAAAAAAAAGATCACAGTACCCGGTCCCATCATTTCTTGGCAAATAGATAGGGAAACAATGGAAACAGTGAGAGACTTTATTTTGTGGGGTTCCAAAATCACCACAGATGGTGACTGTAGCCATGAAATTAAAAGACGTTTGCTCCTTGGAAGAAAAGCTGTGACCAACCTAAACAGCATATTAAAAAGCAGAGACATTACTTTGCCAACTAGTGAAAGCTATGGTTTTTCCAGTATGGATATGAGAGTTGGACTATAAAGAAAGCTGAGCACCAAAGAATTGATGCTTTTGAACTGTTGTGTTGGAGAAGACTCTTAAGAGTCCCTTGGACTGCAAGGAGATCCAACTAATCAATCCTGAAGGAAATCAGTTCTGAATGTTCATTGGAAGGACTGATGCTGAAGCTGAAACTCCAACACTTTGGCCACCTGATGTGAAGAACTGACTCCTTAGAAAAGACCCTCATGCTGGGAAAGATTGAAGGCAGGAGGAGAAGGGGACAACAGAGGATGAGATGGCTGTATGGCATCACCTACTGGATGGATATGAATTTGAGCAAACTCCAGGAGTTGGTGATGGACAGGGAAGCCTGGCTTGCTGCAGTCCATGGGGTTGCAGAGAGTCAGACATGACTGAGCAACTGAACTGAACTGAACTGAAGCTGTAACTGGCAGATCTGGACTCAGATGTGCAACTGGTAAAATTATGCATTCAATATTTTTGAATAAATAAATGAATGAATGAGTAAATGCAAAAGTGAAGATAATTCTAAACTAACAATGTTTATGTAAAAGCACTTAATTTTTCTATCAAAATGTTTATGTTTAACTTATTCCATAATTTGGAATATATTTTGCTTCTAAATAAATAATTCCTTTGAATTCAACAAATACCTGATAAAGCAAAAATAATACACAAATCTTAGTTTTGGTCACAATACATCTGATCCAAGTGTTTAATTCCTAAAAAGTTTAGAGTCACTTTTACTGTATTCATCCTTCAAAATGAACTCAAGAGTCACCTGCTCTGAAGCTTTCTCTGAATCACTTATAGGGATAGTTCCTGTGCTAAATGTTCTGATAATTCCCTGTTTCATTCTCCTATTATAGAGCTAACCACTAGTTAAAGCAAAACATAAAAGTAGTAATAATAAAGAATGAAAAAAAAAAGAATTTACTAAAACTTGAAAACACTAATGTCAACCCTTTGTCACCATAGATTACAGGTTACTGCTCACCTGTCATCAAAGTATTTTTTCTGACTGAATTATTACAACCAAATCACTGGAGACCCTAAAGTCCTGTCAGTAATCTTGATGTTCTTGAGTTCTTCATTACTCCTAAGACCTTACTACATGCCCTGCATAATTAATAAAGCATACAATTCTATTTCCAAGTCAGATTATAGGATTCTTGAGGACAGGAATCTGACCTCTGATTTGTCACCTATAACACTGCCTTGAACAGAGCATATGCCTAATAACTATCTAATAAATAGACATAGTAAATACTATAAACTAAAATTAACATTCATGGGGCAACAATTAAGTGTTACATGTTGTCACGTTTTAATGTTCTGCATCCCTTAAAACATTCTAAACTATTAAGCCATAGAGCTATACTATTACATCCTTTTAAAATCATCATCATGTTCAGTGTAGCACACTACACAAACTTTAAAAACCTTCTATCTAGCTAGGCATATGCTTACAATTTTTAAAGCATACAGTAAGTATGAAAAAAGATGTGCTACAGTTTTCAAAATTGACCTATTCAGTCTATGTCATTCAGTTAGTAACAGATATTTATGAATACCTATCATGCTTTAGGCATGGAACTCAGAGCAACACTTACTCTCAAGAATCCTACAGTCTTATGTGAAAGATTAACATCATTAAACATGCAACTGATATTCATCAATAATTATGAGTGGAAAATAATGCAAAGAAGCTGTAAAAAAACTATAATTAAACATAATGGAGGAATCCAGGCAGACTGAGCTAGTAGGTGAGCACGTAAAAGTATCTACACAGGTTAAAAAAAAGCTGTTTAGCTCCCTGAAGACAGGATCAGTATCTTATTGATCTTTGGCTCCCAAACGGCAGGACTGACAAAATCAACAATCTGTTCAGTTAACAAATATTTACTGAGGACCTATGTTATGTTAAGGCTAGATTCTTAGTAAAGTGCTAAACATGAAAGCAGTGAAAGGTGGTAAAGAAAAATGAGGTCTAGAAACTGTAATAATAAGAACAGTCAAAGACATTTGGGAGTATTTGGCTTTGAAATATTTAGAACATGACAACTGTCCTCAGTTTAAACTTAAAGCAAGACCTCAATAAAGAAGCAGTACAGCTGACATTTGAACAACACGGGTTTGAAATGCACAGGTCAGCTGACACTTGAACAACATGGGCTTGAAATGCACAGGCCCACTTACATGCAGACTGGTTTCAATAAATACATACTACAGTACAAGGCAATCCACGGTTGGTTGAATCTGTGAACTCAGAAGTAACTTACTCAAGTAATCAACATCAGAGGTGACCAAGAATAAAGGAAGCAAAAATCTCTGCCTTCATGATTCTAAGATCGGTTGGGAGAAATAGAGTAGTCGCTCATCTAGAAAAACGTATTTCACAAAGTAGCAAACTTTTCTACCAATCTGCCTCAACATCTATCATTCAGAGAATATGCTATAGCTACACCTTTAAAAATATTAGTTTTCAGGGGACTGAAGCACACCTGCAGCTATAACATCTGGTACTTAGCAATTTAGAGGTTTTTATTTTTGTTTTGCTTTAAAACAAACTTACTGTTCCACATGATTAATATGAGCCTGGAGCTGCTGAAAAAACAAGTCTGGTGATCTCCAACTAGCCTAAGGCTTTACTGACAGATTAGAAATTCATCAACTAAACATTTACTTTATTCACAATAGAAACAAGACTCAATCATCCAACTCTTGTGGGGGGTGGGAATTAGTCAAGCAACAAAAGAATGATATGAAATTTATACTATGATATTAGAGATTTCAAGATTGATTTTAAAAATGGCTACATACTATACATTTATGAATATCTGCAAGTAATACTGTTATCACATATTTTTTAAAATGTTTTGGGAAGACTGTATATACTTAAACATTTATTTATAGATATGTTTTCATATTCTGCTCTCACTAGAAACAAAAACAAAGCAAGTAGAGCAAAACAAAACAAAAAAAAAGACTTTTAAAATGTAAGATCACACGTGAAAGTGATGGTTAGAGACAGAGAAAGTACTACACAATTACTCGGTATGGCAAATCTATGCTCCGTAAAAATAGTCTTGATCTAAATTTTGGACCTGCCCATTTTAGCTTGGCATCCCAACTATATGGAGGGGACAGGAAAATAACGGCAAATAGTCTGAAGACATTAAAAAAAAAACATTTGTGACCTAATGCTTAACCAAATAACTAAAGATAATGGATTCTGAGAAAACTTCACTTAGAATAAAAGAAATCCCTTAAAGCTATACATTTCTACTTATTTAAGACTGACCATTTCTACCTATTTAAGTCTAGGCTTGAAAAAAAATCTAATGTATCTTAAATTCTGATAACAATTTTCCAAAAAAAAAAACACTGATGCTTATATACTATGTAGAAATTAAACAGACACATTTTTAAATGACTCAAAAATATCAAATAGGACTAGGACTATCAAATACAGACATGATGCTTAACCTAGATGTCCCAAAAGTAACCTTAGCCAATCTGGTTCTTAAATAACTTCACATAATTACCTGTGTTTATTTCCTCTGCAATTTCCAAATCTTCTATTTGAATCATACGATCTAACATCTCTAAAAAATGGTCTCTTATTTCTTCAGCTGACTCATCACCAAATTTATAATCACATAACATTACAGTGGATCCCAGAATGGGGACAAAAACTCGGTGAGGGAGAATGTGGAACTCTTTTTCAGAATCTAAAAGGAGAAGAAACAATATTTAGATAGGTTTGTCACTGGTATCAGTGATAAATATATGAAAGTGTTTGTCGAAAGAAATAAAACCTAAAAAGTCTTTTCATTTTCTAACTGTTTTTATACAAAATTCTTACTAAGTTCTTTAATACAATATTTAAGACATCTGCAAGGGACCTAAATGATACACCCATAAAATATCAACTCACCACTGCCTTCAATCCAAGTATGTTGTTGATTATATATGTTTATGTTATTCACTATTCTATGAAAAAATACGCAGGAAACAATTTTGTCCCTGGTCTCAGAATTTGTTTTTCTCATTTGTTTTAACCTTATAAATACTGAAATTTCTGAACAATTTTTCCCTTCTTCATGCAAGTTTAGAGACAAACTAGTGGCTGACTTACATTCATGATAGCGTTCATTTCCATACTAATCTCACCACTGACTTCATCTTACATGAAACAGCTCCCCAATCAAGCATGTATAGGATATCAAGATATACACATTTTCTGTACTAATCTCACCACCAACTCCATTTTGCTTTCATTTTCCCTTTGCCTCATTCTCATAATTAACATTTATTTTGTCTTTTTAACTTGCAATGCCTTTTTGTGAACAGCTTTAAATCGTTTTTAGACAAAATAATATGGATGTCAGTAAATAATGAGCATTTCATTCTTTCAATAACTACATTTCCCCATTTCCCTCAATTTCTAACACAGTCACTGATCCACATAAACACATAATTATTGTTTAAGAGAGTTTGTGTAAAGAATGACTTTCAGCAATGGATATGCAATTTAAAAAGCTTCCGATATTCAGATCAAGTAAAAAACCAGGGCTAACTTTAAGAGTAACTTATATTTCATTGTTAAGAAACAAATGTTAGCTTTATAACAGATGACACTGAAGAATGCCTTAAATGTCAGAGAAAATGCCATGGCTTAAATTAGGTGTTCCTGCCAGATTCTGCTTAATACATTGCTTTAACATGAGAATTGGGCCAATTTTACTCTGTGACCAGACTGCCTCCTAGCTGTAAAATTACATTACTGCAATTTGCACTGTAGTATGTAAACCACCCACCCACACATTAACGTCATGACTATTATTCTGGGCCACAGCTTCTTTTTGGGGGGAGAGGGGCATAATTTCTTGAAACAGGTTAAGTTCAAAACTTTCAAAGGTGGTGCTAATGTATATGTTTAATTGGCATGCAAAATTTTAAAACTATTTAAAATCACATTAATTTTAGGTTTGACTGAAAAAGAGACAAATATATTTGCTTATAAAATCAAATGTTAAAGATTTGGTTGCAATACTTAAATAACTTATTAAGTATAAAAATAAAAATATAATTTTAAAATTAAAGTTAGATTAACCATTTATTACCCAAATAAGACCAAGTTTTCTAGCTCATCTGAGGTTTAAAATGGGAGGGGAGATCTTTTTAAAACAGCACATCTTAAAAAGTACTTAAAAAAAGAATCCTTTAGGCATATTCCCATAGCAGAGTATTTAGTTCAAAATTATTTAAATAAGTTCAAAACAGATAAAAACATTTGCAGTTAAGTCAATATGAGAAGAATTGAGTTTTTGCTGATTAAGTATAGAATCCTAAGTCATACTGGAGTATTACAGAAAATTGTACAGAACAGGTGGTATCTAAGCTGAGTCTTAATGCATGAAGGAATGAGAAGTACAGTTAGGAGAGTGTAACCACGACTACAGGCAAAAAGGAAATATAAACGTTCTGAGAGGACAGGTAGTATAGATGGATGTGGAGGGAAGGATGGAAGAAGGCAAGAGGGTTCATAGTAGACGACCTCAGTTTTCATGTGTCATCTACTGAGTAAATAGGCAGGATTGAATGCTGACAGAGAATGCAGGCTGACAGAGAATAATGAAGAAGGTCTGGGATACTTCTTAAGGGAAAGAGAAGAGGAAGACCCCAGTAAGTAAAAGGACCAAGTGGAGTCCTTTGTTTTTTTTTTAACTATCATTTAAATTTTAAGTTCTTTCATCTGGATAGCCAGAATTTAAAAACGATGTTTACGTTAAAGATTACACATGTAATGTTAATATGCCCTTTGCAGATTTCCTTATGCATGCAAAAAATATTCCAGTTTAGGTTAATTTCATAGTATATAGTCTAGATTTTACCATATTACAAATCTGTAAGATCTTACCAGTATATAAGAAAGACAACCTAAGTAAAATGAGAACTAAACCTAAGATCTAAAATGTAGTATATATATATTAAACTATAAAATTTACATGTTGTGTTATTATACTTGCAATATATTTTTTACCTTGCTATCTTAAGATATACTGATGTTACTGGAATAATTATCCTGTTACTACAGTTCAAAAATGTTTATTTACACTTGGTTTCTTTTTAAAAATAATCTATAAACAACTGCTATTAGAAAGAATTAACTTTACTGATTGGACATCAGCAAAAATTCCAAAATACTAACTCACTTAATATGAAATAATACCAAAGCTGTATTATGATACCCTATTTATGAAGCATTTGTAAGGGAAGGGAATATCTAACTAATATATGTGATACAGTAGATCTTTGACATTAATGGTGGGTACATCCCCATATCCCTGAAAATCCTAAAATTCATAGTTCAGTTGTAACATATAGTGTTACTCAGAAAGTAAAGTAATGCTTAATATCATGAGAATTAGCACGCACATGAAGTCAAGCAGCCAAAACAAAGCCACAGAAATGCTAGACTAATTGGGTGGCTAAGTGATCAGGCTTTACATACTTCCCAAAATAAAACTCTCATTCCAATAGCTCCATGTAAAATTCAAAATCATGTCTCAGGAAAATGCTATATTATTCGTGAATGGAATTTCAGTTATTTGTGAAGTACATGAAGGTATATGTTAAATCTGGAAATTCCAGGTATTATCATACTGGGAATACAAAAAAATTATAAGCAGTCCACCAAATCTGATACACAGGCTTTTAAAACTAAAAGAAGTTATTTATACACAGGAGCTATGTTTTTTTTTCCTATAAAAATAAACACATTCCCTTAAAAAACAAATATGTATGTTTCAACTATGTACATATTTAACTGTGAACTGCAAATCCACTCACACCTGAATACAGAAAGGTAGATAAATGTGTCAGAGAAGGCAACGGCACCCCACTCCAGTACTTAGCCTGGAAAATCCCATGGATGGAGGAGCCTGGTAGGCTGCAGTCCATGGGGTCGCTAAGAGTCAGACACGACTGAGCAACTTCACCTTTCACTTTTCACTTTCATGTATTGAGAAGGAAATGGCAACCCACTCCAGTGTTCTTGCCTGCAGAATCCCAGGGACTGGGGAGCCTGGTGGCTGCCGTCTATGGGGTCGCACAGAGTCGGACACAACTGAAGTGACTTAGCAGCAGCAGATAAATGTGTAGCTTCAAAAGCATACTTAATATGATAACCTTCCTTTTGAGTAAAAATAAAAGATTTCTAATACAAATTAGTGAAAAAGTATAAATTGTTCATGTTTCTCAAAAGATGGAATTATATAAGGTTAAGACATCATGACCAGCCTTTTTTAAATCTAATGAAGTCTGCAGAGTAACATGGATGAAAAGTATATAAACTAGTACACACACCAAAAACAACTGAAAAGAATATGATCAACTGCATATATACCTATTAAAGACTCTATTATACATAATGCTGAACACTAATACATTAATTTTTTGATCATGAATAAGTTCTTAAAAAAACTTCACAGGTATTCATAAAAAATAATGGTTTTAAAATGTAACATAGTTTATCCATTCTGACAAAAATTCACACAGAATTTTTTTTAATCTTCCCTAAAATTATTAAATATTGACAGATTTGCTATTACAAGGTGTTCAAAACTTTCTTTAGGTGGCAACTGAAATTTTTCATTATGTAAGAAAAGTAAATGATGACATTATTTTAATAGATGTATGTAGTAAAAAAGGTGATCTTGACATCCTAGTATATAGATTGAACACATGCAAAAAAAGTACTTAATTTTATACTCATAACTTTTTTTTCTGGAATTTCATTCAAGAGGAGATCCTCAAATAGTATTTCACAACGATCAGCAACTGTATTCAATATATCTCTTTTCATGGCCTATGGAAAAACAAAGAAAAGCACAATGAGAAATAAGATCTATTATTATTTTATCATCAACCCCTCTCCCACGTACCTGACTAGCGAATCCTATGGACAGAGGACCCTGGAGGGCTATCGTCCATGAAGTCACAAAGAGTTGGACACAACTGAAGCAACTGAACATGCACGCATGTATAAACGTGTCCACTAAAATAACTAATACATCATTTCATTTTTTAACGTCCATTTATTTAACATGCTTATCATGTTTAACAGCAAATTTACCTAAACTTCATCTATACAGTAAATTTAAACCAAATAAAAATGAATGAAATTTTGCGTCTCAATGATAATGCTAGTACTCCAAATTTAAAAATGTATAACCACAATAAAAGTGCCAGTCATCATTTTTTTAATTTCTAAATTATATAGATTATAGAACACCACCGAATAATTCTTCCTAGGAGCATTTTTCTTGCTATTAAAAAGCTCAATTTCCCTCATAAAAAATGATTTCAAATGTACTGATATGTACAGTATTAATTGTGGAACACTTAATAAACCTGTATAATCATCACTTTATAAAGGATATTCTATATATGAAAAATAGATATTCTACATATGAAAATCTTGGGATGAATCATCTGGTTTAGCTGGACTGCCCAACAGATTGGAAAATCAAATTAACTATGAAATTTGAGACTGAAAAAAGATTAAAATTTTAGGATTTTTTAATAATTATGTTAACATGCTCCTTTCATATACCAGTTTTCCTTTTGTACCTGCACAGCATCTTTAACCTTGGGCTTATTACTATGAATATAAGCTCTGCATTTCACAGCACCCTTAAGGTTTACAGAGCCGCTGCAGATCTGGACCATGGCTGTGGATCTGTGGTCTGAATTCAGAAGCTGAAAGACAGAATCTGTTTAAGTTCTAATAGCCAATGATTATCAACTATATGAAATATTTAAATATTATCTAAGCCATTTCATGAAGCAAGAAGAAATTTTTAACTGACCCAGGTGTCTGAAAATATTCTTCACAAATTTTAGAAGGCCTTTATATTTCTCCTTACAAAGTATGTTATTTTCTGAGTATTTTGAATATACTCTGAAATTAAATACATTACATCTAAATTTTTCTTACTAACATAACTATCTATAATACCTATATTCTTTCAATATGTTCATTAAACATATATTATTTGCAGATAACTCAGATAAGTACTATTAAGACGAAAAGATGTAAAAACATGATCTAGTAACAGAAGGTATGTAATACAAGATCTGCAAAAAGAATAACTGAAATACAGGGCAGGATCTGATAAATACAGTAAAATTACAAGTAACATATAAACATTTACTTATTTATATTTTTAACTCACTATGGAGAACAGTGTGGAGATTCCTTAAGAAATTGCAAATAGAACTGCCTTATGACCTAGCAATCCCACTGCTGGGCATACACACCGAGGAAACCAGAATAGAAAGAGACACATGTATCCCAATGTTCATCGCAGCACTGTTTATAATAGCCAGGACATGGAAACAACCTAGATGTCCATCAGCAGATGAATGGATAAGAAAGCTGTGGTACATATACACAATGGAGTATTACTCAGCCATTAAAAAGAATACATTTGAATCAGTTCTAAT
>SJYX01008207.1:12235-25055 GCA_006410675.1 Oreotragus oreotragus | reverse complement strand
GGGGGGGGGGGGGTTCATGTTTGGGAGTTCATGTACACCCATGACGGAGTCATGTCAATGTATGCCAAAACCAATACAGTACTGTAAAGTAAAATAAAGGAAAAATAAAAAATTTTTTTAAATAAAATAAATTAAAAGTAATGTTACAGACTCCGCAGGTCAACTATGTCTGTCACCAGAGAACGATATCAGTGATCATCACTTTGATCTCACAGATCCATTCATTTCTAATCTAAGTAGTATTAGTTCATGCTTGGCTTTGAGCTTTTTCACAGACATTTTTAACCTTATCATTTCAACAAGTGCCAAAACAAGGAGAGCAGTGAAACTTCAAAAGTTCTACTAAAGACCTGTACAATCATACTGGAAACAAAAATCATGATTAAAAAAAGAAAACAAAGGATGTGGTACAAATATATATTCTAAGCGCACGTGAAATAAACCATGCGACAACAGACTTCCCTGGTGGTCCAGTGGTTAAGAATTAGCTTGCCAAAGCAGGGGACACAGGTTCAGCCCCTGATCCAGGAAGAGCCGACATGCCACAGAGCAACTAAGCCCATCCGCCCAACGACTGAGCCCAAGCCCGAGTGCCTGTCTGCCATTAACTACTGAGCCCACACGGCGTAACTACAGAAGACCTGGCACCCAGAGTCTATTCTTCAACAAGAGACGCTACCGCAGTGAGAAGCCCGTGCACTGCAGAAGTAGCCCCACACGCCCCACTAGAGAAAGACCGCGCACAGCAATGAAGATCCAGAGTGCCGAAAAATAAATAAATAATTTTTTTAAAAACCACAATAGAGTCAATTCTAAAGAAAAAAGACAATTCATGCAACTTAACCACTGCTAACTAACCATCTGCCGGTGACTCTAATGTAATTCAGGCAAAGGCTAATTTTTTTTAAAGAATGGAAGCCTAAAAACAATCAAGGTCTGGGTAAAAAATCTGTCACAGGCCAAACAGTTCAGAAGGTTCCAGGTCTGCTCAAAACTGTCAATCATTAAATGAAGCAACAGGGTGACAATGCTGATAAAAATATAATACTGGACCCATAAACAAGATAAGGAGAGCTTAACAAAAATATTCTAACAATAAAACAAAACAAAAATTTTGCTGGTCTGCAAAGAAAAGATGTGTATAAGAGACAGCCTAAAAACAATCAAGGTCTGGGTAAAAAATCTGTCACAGGCCAAACAGTTCAGAAGGTTCCAGGTCTGCTCAAAACTGTCAATCATTAAATGAAGCAACAGGGTGACAATGCTGATAACTTTGGAATAAGCCTCCTATGATACTTATAGAGATCACTGATATATCAATAAATGGAGTGGAGGAAGAGTAATGAGCTCCCGTCATCCACTAAACATAACTCTACTGTAGAATAATGACCCATTTTATATATTTAATATCTAATTTACAGTACATATTAGCACAGTTGCAACATATATATGTGTGTATATATATGTATATATTTATATATGTATAAATTAGAACATTATTTTCCAAAATTGACTAGATTGTATATATAAAAGACTACACACACACACACACATATCAAGAAGAAGACTTTTTAAAAGATAAAAGGACTTGATTCACTCCTTTTTAGTGGAAAAGTATTTGGGTTCTATAAACGTCAATCCATCTTGGTTCTTTAGACTTCGGAACAAACCAGCTAGCAGACTTTGAAAATCTAACCTATTCATAAGTGGAGGAATTTCTGTGATGCTGATATTATATTCTGGAAAAGAAAAGATCCCTCTGGTTATGGTAACCAAGTGAAACCTCACAAAAATGGTAACATTTCGGCTATATATCTTAATGTACAGGTAGGACTTTGACAGTTTGGATGATAAAGGAAAAAATGGCACTGATAAGATAGATAACTTGGGAAATACACAGAACTTTAAAGGTATGGAAAGCATACATCTAAAATAGTTAAGTTAGAAAATAATGAAAAGGCATGCTGAGGCCACAAAAAGCCTTGAATCAGAATTTGAACTAGTACATATAGAGCAATTAAGGAATTTTACACAAGGGGAGTAACACAGTTAGTGTCTGCCCCTTATATACACTTAATATTAATTGGAAAAAAAAACTAATAAGTAAATGAACAGTGAATGAATGCAAATTGTGATTCCGAAAGGATAATCTGAGGTAATGTATAGACAGATCAGAAATATGAAAGATATCCCAGGAAATATACAAACAAAGGTATCAGGATTCAGAGAATGAATCACTTTGGATAGGAATAAATGGAAAGAGAGACACTAAGTTCCTTGTGATGAATTAGGTAAAACAATTAGGTTGTAAGGCTAATGGCAATGGGACCATAAAATAAAAGATGAGCTATGCTGCAAAGAAAGAATCAACAAAAATTGATAGAGGGTGAAAAAAGTGGCCTCAAATACTTATTGAGTACTTATTATATTAATATATAATAAATTATCTCATGATATTACCTTCTACTCTTCTCTCTATATTCCCACTCTCCACACATTTTTAACTGCAATTTTATAACTGAAATAATTTTAACTGAACTGTTTAATAAACAAAGAGGTCATGTAAGTGTAACTAGTAAAAAGCATACAGGTAGAGGAATAAACTTAAAAAACACTTCTAAAATGAAAAGGAAGGAGGAAAACTAAAGGCTAAAAATATTTTTAAGGTCCTGAGAAGGGAAACTGAGAAATGCTTAGTGGCATCAGTCTGACAATTTAGTAATGTTCTACTGCTAAACACAAAGAAAGAAAAGCAGCCATGAAAGCACCCTCCTGTGACAAATGGCTTTTAAGTCTATTTATTAAGTTAAAAAAAAAAAAAAAGTCCTGGTAGCATTTCCCTGTTTCAACATTTTCAGTATAATACTGAAATGAAAAGTTTTCTAAAATCATGGACGTACTTTACATGCTATCAAGCTTCGAGGGTTATTTCAAGCAGGACTAAAATCAAACGTATACACACCTTTAAGAATAATTATCCAAATTTAAATTTCTGAGAAGAAATGTGTAAAGTAAAGCAACAATGTAAAAATAGAAACCTTGCTAATATTGTATGATTTTTACCAAAACAGAGATACAGATTTGCTTCAAATTAGGTACGTAACAACTCTTCACACATCACTGCACACATCTTTTAAGTTAAGAAAATTACAACTTTGCTCACAAAACTTACAATACAAAATATTACACACACATATGTATGTATATATACATATACATATGTACATTTTTTCCCTAACTGCTAGCTACATGATGTCAAAATTTTAATAGTCTTGAGGCAATATACTCCAATAGATTTTATTACAATAAACAACTTGGGAATAAATTATTGGAAATAAATTTCTTTGAATGGAACATTTTTTATAGTCTCTTTTACATCTCAAAAATTTTTTGACTTTCTAATCACAAGCATAAAAAGAGAAACAGAGCTTCCCTGGTGGCTCAGTGGGAAAGAATCTACCTGCCAGTGCAGGAGACACAGGTTCGATCCCTGACCCTGGAATAGCCCATGTGCTAAGGGCAACTAGGCCCGTGCACCACAGCTGAGTCTGCGCTCGAGAGCCCGGGAGCCACAAAGACTGAGCCCATGTGCCGCAGCTCTGAAGTCCACGTGCCCTGGAGCCTGAGCTCCACAGCAAGGAAAGCTACCGCAACGAGAAGCCTGGGCACTGCAGCTAGAGGGTGGCCCCCGCTCACCACAGCTGGAGAAAGGCCCATGCGGCAACAACAGAGACCCAGCACAGCCAAAAACTGAATACACACTTAAAAACAACGATTTCATTAAGCTTATGCTAGGAAATACTGCCCTTTAATGTTAGATAAGGAGAATTTTAAAATATTTACCAACTGTGTTAGCACTCTAATATCAAATGAATGATTAGCTGCTTGAGTATTTCCTCTAGAAGATTTTTTCTGAAATGACACAGAAATTAAAAAATTAGACTGTTGAGATTGGGGTGAAACATAAAAGATAATTCAGGAGCTATCCAACATACACTGAGAGGAGAATAAAGTCTTACTATTTGTCTTACATTAGTCTTTTCTATAGGTACATTATTTTGTGTATTCTATATTCTACAAATTTAATGTATACCCTTAAAAACCATTCATCTCCTACTTTTATTCCTCTAAAGCAAGGATTCACAAACTACGCCTATGGATCAAATCCAAACTACCTCTAGTCTTTGTAAATAAAGTTTTACTGGAACATAACCAAGATTGTTCATGTATGTATTGTCTGTGGCCACCTTCACGCTACAGCAGAAAAGCCGAATAGCTGTAAGAGAGAACACATGGCCTACAAAGTCTAAAATATTTACTACTTGGTTTTTTACATTAAGCTCACTGAGCCCTGCTCCAAAGGGGCAAATCACCAAAGTTCCTCTTCAGACTCAAGATATTTCAGAAGAGCCCCCATACACACTCCCTATAAAATGACCAAACTTAGTATGTAAACTGTTATCAGGGCAGAACATACGACTTTAGTTTTAAGTAAGCAGATTGCAAAGTAGAAATCAGATGAAATGTAGATGACACCCTCTTCTGCAGGTTTCAAAATTCTTATGATTTCAAAAATAATCTCCTATCATTTTCTGAGATAATCATTTGCCCTTTACTTTCAAAGACCTTAGAAATAAGAAGTAGATAAAAATTGTTTTCATGAAGATAAGGCCTAAATACCTAAAGATAACTCAGCTTTTATTTTTCCTTAAGCACAGATTATTTAATAAGATGACTTTCTCTTGACTCACCTGTCCTTCTAATAGGTCACAATCTTCATCTTTAATTTGCCCATTAATCAAATAAATACCATTTTCTATCTGCTTGGCCCAGCGTGCAAGTCCATTCTTAAAAGAAACACAACATGAACATCTTTCAGATATAATGCCATCTCAGTTAAACTCCCTTGAGTCTACTTTTTCCCACCTAGTGCACTAAAATATTAATGATAAATATCCCTAAATTTCAATAAAGTGGCATTTAAATTCAGTATCATGAACAACAAAAAAGTATATCCCCAATTTGTAGTACCTTACCCATATTAAATAATAGTTTTTCTAACCTTTTTCCCAAACTAACATACATATCACAGATTTAGATGGCTTAATAACCAGTCAAATAAAATTCAGTAATTTCTGTTAAAAAAAGTAAGAAAAGAGAAAGAACCTCAAACAAATATATAAACCAGTATTAAAGAGGAAACAATAAACCAGCTCCATTTACCTCCTCAACAGGAAAAAAGAAGACAAAAAAGCTATGAACAAAAGGATGGTACAGAATTACAAAACATAACTGGAAGATGGAAAACAAAACTAAGGGGAAGACAGTTCCCTGTGCTATGCAGTAGGGCCTTGTTTTTGTCCATTCTACTTATAAAAATTTGCCTCTGCTAATCCCAAACTTTCAATCTATATGCAATATCCTATGACAGATCATAATGGAAAAGAATGTGGAAAAGAATATATATGCATGTATAACTGAATCACTTTGATGTACAGTAGAAATTGTTGTTCAGTCACACAGTCGTGTCTGACTCTTTGCAATCCCATGGACTGCAACATGCCAGGCTTCCCTGTCCCATCATCTTCCAAAGTTTGCCCAAATTCATGTCCAGTGCATCAGTGATGCCACAGTAGAAATCAACACATTGTAAATCAACTATATTTCAATGAAAAAAAATTTTTTTAAACAACTAAAGATGAAAACAAAAAAGACCAAACAGTGTATCTTCTTACATAGTTATATTTTACAATGTACATGTGCTCAGTTGCTAAGTCATGTCTGACTTTGCGACCCCATGGACTGTTGCCCACCAGGCTCCATGGGGATTTCCATGGGAATCCATGGGATTTCTTAGGCAAGAATACTGGAGTGGGTTGCCACTTCCTTCTCCAAGACAATGTACATATTACATGTTAATTAACAAATATTTATGAAGCACTTATTATTATGCTAAGTATGGTAGTATGATGACATTGTCCCGTGTCTAAATCTCTAATCTGGCTAGACTAACAAATCAGTTACCTGTAACAATATTAAATTAGAATACAATTTCGAAATTCTAAAATGAACAGCATAGACAACCAGAATAAAGGTATATCACCTATTCAGCAATCACTAAAGAAAATTCATTTTATTCTGATACCTTTGTATTTTTCTCCAGAGTATAGCTGACAGAGGTAGCAGACAGCGGGACGTGAATATTAATATAAACTGTACACTCTAAGGAAAGCCATGAAGCTGACAGTCCATTTTGATACTTCCAATCTGCCGGTTTTGCAGAACTCTTTAGCAAAAGGGAAGAAAACATAAAATACGTGATTAATGTAAAACACACGGAGCAATAAAACATCAGAAAATGTACAGCCTAGTAATTCATATAAGTTGTTATCCAACATATTTGGCCAAATTCCTTCATCAAGGAGCAATTGGTTAGAACTAAATAAAAATAAAGCATGCATTAAAAGTTTGGTATTCTTCAACACATCCCAGGCAATCCTGGCAACTCCCTCCCCCAGTGAAAGGCTGGTTTAAAATTCTGGCAAGTCCTCTGGTCCTGTAGTTCTCATCTGTAGCTTCACCAGAGTTAATTCTGAAGCTTCTGACATGGCATCAATAACCACTGAGCAACTATATGAGGTGCCAGACGTTTTCCTTCTGTCCTATCCCTGCTAACAAAATACTGCAGCCACTTTTCCACTCTGTTTTTTCAACACCTTAGCAAAGGATTAGTTTGGATTCTTCTGAATACAGACAGTTTGTTTAGGCACTGCGGCTCCCACAAGCCTAGAGACTCTTACTACAAGCCTCTCAAATATAATACTGGACCCATAAACAAGATAAGGAGAGCTTAACAAAAATATTCTAACAATAAAACAAAACAAAAATTTTGCTGGTCTGCAAAGAAATTAAGCATATTTCAAAATAAAAAAACTATGGGTGCTTGTGGACATCAATAAGAAGAGACAGCATTGAAAATTATTAAAACAAAAACTTGATTTTCATTTAAAAATAGTCGGCAACACAGAAAAGTCTTTATAAAGAGAACTTTTTCTTACCTTTGGATCATGAATATCATAAGTTCGACAAAATATTCTTTACTAATTAAGGATAGAAATAACCAAAAAAGTAAAAATAAAAAAGCAATTCTTAATAATCCAAAAAAAAAACCATCCAAAAATAAAAACAAACTATATGCATCCAAATTTTTACAAAATCATACCACTTCATGGTATGACACTTAAAGATAGGTATACACACACATATATATGCATACATGTGTTTGTGCAAGTATATATACTCATATATATAAATTCCTTTGACTATAATACTTTGGATACTTTATTTCATACTGTTTATAAATCCTGCTCAACCCAATGAATAGAATGATAGTTCTTACAAAATTGTCCTCATATACACACCCTTTTTAACAAACAGGAGTGTTTTTCTGAATGGAGTCAAGCCTGGAATGTTTACTGGGTCAATGGGTCTGTACAGGAAACATTCTAGTTAAATACCAAAGGAGTTAAGAGCTCAGCTTCTGTAGGAATGACCACTTATTTGAACTTTGTCTTTGGCAGGTCCTAATTTACTGGACACTTGCTTTGCTTCACTCCCTTGGCAAAACTGCCTCATGCTTGAAGGTACTTGCCCTGCTAACATGTAGAGGAAAGAAGCTAAGAAGGCCCTGTAACTGGCTTCTAAAATCACCTGGTCTTGGCCAAAGAGACAAAACTTTCCAGCTCAGTGTAATTGGGCTTTGAGTTGAACATCTTATCTATAGGAACTAGAGGTAAACAATATAAAAGCACTGCTTTGCTTAAGCTATACCTCTCTGTAGGGGACCTAGTGCACTTTAATGTACAGGAGTAGACAGCTGGTGAAGAATTCAGAAGGCCTAGTCCCTGCCTCCTCTCTCAAACTCCTTACAACACAAGACACGATTAACAACCACTAACACTATCCTTATTGGCAGTCCTATTTACGTGTTATTTATAGAAAACTTATAAATGATTTAAATAAACATTTGGGTAAAAAAGTTGCAGGAACATTATATTGGTATCATATACTTTAAAACATGAACACCGAAATAAAAGATACTTTTTTGTAGAAGAGCAAAAGTGAAGTATAACTCGTTCTGAGACCTCCTCTTCTGTGAAATTCCACAGTCTCTTTTTATTCACAGATTTTTCCACAGCAAATACTAGCTGAAAAAGAGGAAAATACAATTGAATGCAAAATAAAAGAAGAAAGGAAAGTGCAGAAAAAGACAATTATAATAATCCTAAGGTCCCATTTAGCTTTAAAATTTCATGATCCTATCATTAAATTTTCTTTCTTTCAAAAGAAAGACTGCAACTGATTATTAATCATTTGAATTCCATTTTTAGAAATAAATAAAAAGGTATTAAATAAAAAAAACATAATTCATTGTCATTAATGATCAACTATTCACAAGCAGAGACATTGCTTTGCCGACTAAGGTCCATCTAGTCAAGGTTATGGTTTTTCCTGTGGTCGTGTATGGATGTGAGAGTTGGACTGTGAAGAAGGCTGAGTGCCAAAGAACTGATGCTTTTGAACTGTGGTGTTAGAGAAAACTCTTGAGAGTCCCTTGGACTGCAAATAGATCCAACCAATCCATTCTGAAGGAGATCAGCCCTGGGATTTCTTTGGAAAGAATGATGCTAAAGCTGAAACTCCAGTACTTTGGCCACCTCATGCGAAGAGTTGACTCATTGGAAAAGACTCTGATGTTGGGAGGGATTGGGGGCTGTAGGAGAAGGGAACGACAGAGGATGAGATGGCTGGATGGCATCATTGACTCGATAGATGTGAGTCTGAGTGAACTTCGGGAGTTGGTGATGGACAGGGAGGCCTGGCGTGCTGCGATTCATGGGGTCGCAAAGAGTCAGATACAACTGAGCGACTGGACTGAACTGAACTGAACCCAATTTGGGGCAACTGAGCTTCCCAGGTGGCGTTAGTCACAAAGAACCTGTCTGCCAAGCAGGAGATGTAAGAGACACAGGTTCGATTCCTCGGTCAGGAAGATCCCTGGACGAGGGCATGGCAACCCACTCCAGTATTCTTGACTAGAGAATCCCCTGGACAATGGAGCCTGGTGGGTTACAGTCCATAGGGTCACAAAGAGTCAGACACAATTAAAGCGACTTAGCATGCATGACTCAGCACCCATGCAACATTTAAGTGAAGTATGAAGATTTTATTTAATTAGAATGAGAAATGACAAGTGATTTTTAGCCTAAAAAACGGAGCATGTTGCACATTTGGCATTTCTTATTTAAATGTCACAAAAAGTGTAAGGCAATATACAAGGGTACATAAAATACAGAATAACACAAATTATAAGTGAGAAAATCAGAAATAAGGACATAAATCTATGCCACAGGTAAATGCATACTTGACATGGGGAGAGGGTTCATAAATTTAGCTCTAAGCTTTCTAAAAATACTGTGCACAAAGAAAGCTAATTTGTTCCCTAATTCACACGGTCCATAAGCTAAACAGTTGATCAGAATAGGCACAACTTTCTTGATAATGATATCAAAAGAAATTTCTTCAAAGATAGTATTATGTAATACAATGAATAAAGCTCTCTGCAATGACCTTATGGGAAACTGTGACAAGTTTTACAAGCTTACTTCATATTATATCCTCAATGCAGACCAATGGAAAGAAACTGAAATGCTACAGTTTCTGAAACAGAGCATTTCTAAAATCTTATATGCTTCTTAGAAACAAGAGATACAGAAAGCAAGAGAAAGGAGGATCTGTCTCTCTCTAGCACTGAGCCATTCAATCCAATGCAGATCACAAAATGATGCACAGCAGTGGACATAGGTTACATTTCAAAATGCCAAATAGGGTGAACAACTGTGAAAGAGGTATACTTATTTAAAATGGTAAAAATGGTACAAGGTTGAATAACTTGAAAGGGGGAGGGATTATCATCTCCTTCTTCCTTTACTCCCATAGGTACAAATATCAAAGGCTTGAAGGTGGAATATTTGATGGGAGAGAAAGTTACAAAACTGGAAGAATCTGTAGCATCTGGATTCTGAGCTGTACGCTTTTTACTAGAGAAAGGGTTTTGGGGATTCTGGTGGGTTTTGCACTTCTCAAGATAATGAGGTCCCCTTCTTTCTTGGGGTGGAAAATAAATTTGTGAATGCTTATCTGGATTTTTAAAAAATATTTATTTGGTTGCTTTGGGTCTTAGCTGCCCTGCAGCCTGTGGGGTCTTAGTTGTCCAACCACGTATCGAACTTGCATCCTCTGCACTGGAAGGCGGACTCTTAACCACTGGACCTCAGGGAAGTCCCCTTATCTGGATCTTGAGTATCAAGAGATGCAAGCTGGCTGTCCAGAGCTTGCCTCAGGTTTGAGCTTAACAGAAAACAGTTTGTGGACCCTTATATTTACTGGTAATCTATAGTACCCAATTGACACTGGAATTAAACAAAAAGTAAGTGATCCGTGATAGATACTCTGTCCAGAAATAAAGAATAAGTATCTGATTCCCATTACTTTATGTCTTATTCTCAGGATCCTGAGAGAACTGAAGAGATGAAGAATTACAAAACATTAATTTCACATGAAGGCAATCACTTGGAGCTAAATGGGAGTTCTAGCAGAATACTGCTATTGCACAATAAAAATTGTTAACCCTCTATAACTTGTTTCACAATAGTAAAAAATTATCTTTAAAATAAGAAATATTTTTAAAATTTATAGCTTTGATTAAAAATATATATTGACATATATTACACTCAAGATACTAAGCAATTCGCTGGAAAAGGCTGTTTTAACATAATCTCATCATAGAGAATTAATCTAAACGTGCCTGCTGCTGCTGCTGCTAAGTCGCTTCAGTCGTGTCTGACTCTGTGTGACCCCATAGACGGCAGCCCAAGAGGCTCCCCCGTCCCTGGGATTCTCCAGGCAAGAACACTGGAGTGGGTTGCCATTTCCTTCTCCAATGAATGAAAGTGAAAAGTGAAGGTGAAGTCGCTCAACTGCTGCTGCTGCTGCTAAGTCGCTTCAGTCGTGTCTGACTCTGTGTGACCCCATAGACGGCAGCCCAAGAGACTCCCCCGTCCCTGGGATTCTCCAGGCAAGAACACTGGAGTGGGTTGCCATTTCCTTCTCCAATGTACGAAAGTGAAAAGTGAAAGTGAAGTCGCTCAGTTGTGTCCAACTCTTAGTGACCCCATGGACTGCAGCCTACCAGGCTCCTCCGTCCATGGGATTTTCCAGGCAAGAGTACTGGAGTGGGGTGCCATTGCCTTCTCCGCTAAATGTGCCTAGGATCACTGTAAACATATACAACAATTAAGACGTAACTTTAAGAATTTTTGATATTTCAGACTTACTCTACGCAGGGTATTTTGAAATTCACTTCCCATTTCTAAAGCTGAAATAATAAATACTCCAAGAACTAAAAGTCCTCCTGGCAGCATCCTGGATACCTAAAGCCTTCTCCGCTAAATGTGCCTAGGATCACTGTAAACATATACAACAATTAAGACGTAACTTAAAGAATTTTTGATATTTCAGACTTACTCTACGCAGGGTATTTTGAAATTCACTTCCCATTTCTAAAGCTGAAATAATAAATACTCCAAGAACTAAAAGTCCTCCTGGCAGCATCCTGGATACCTAAAAACAGAAATACAGCATTAGCTAACAAAAGGATTTGACATTATATACAACCTGTGTTTGAGAAGCTAAATATTAGATCAGTAAATGCCTACCTAGTACCAACTATATGCACAGCACTGAGGTGAGGGTTTTGAAAAAATGCTTAAAATATTGAGAAATGGATGATAACCAAGATGAATGGGGTGTCAATCTTCCTAGAGTATTCTTAACTTTCTACTTTAAAACTACCTTATAAATAAAACCATTCAATAATGACACCCTTTAGTTACAGCAATAAATGAACTTCTTTCTCATAAGATCAAAGACTGAAATCTCTACTGAATTTTTCAGTGACTTCCACTATCAGCTAAATAAACAAATTTTATCTTAGGCTGGTATTCTAGACTCTCTAAAATCTGACAGATCTAATATGCAGAGCCTCATCTGATACTACTTCCCATGAAATAGTCAAGAGTCAATCACAAACTTCTCACTGTTCTCCACACGTATGGCTAGGTTTTCTAACTCTATATCTTTCACCCAGCCTGGAAGGACTTTCTCTTCTAAATCTACATGTCGGAACTCTACTGCACACCTCAAAGTCAGCTTGGGGGAGCTGTCTTCCTCGATCCTTTGATCTTCAAACTCATACAGGATTTCACTAGTTTTCCCATGGAGCTTATCACATGAACCTATGCTATGGTTATGTGTGTACCTTACTTATTGATCTGGGAGCTCCTTAATAGAAGAACTTAACTCTCAACTACCTCTGTATTCTGTTTTTGTTTTTTCCAGATTTTATTTTTTTACTTTACAATATTGTATTGGTTTTGCCATACATCAACATGAATCCGCCACGGGTATACACATGTTCCCCCCCTCCCACCTCCCGCCCCATGCCATCTCTCTGGGTCATCTCAGTGCACCAGCCCCAAGCATCCTGTATCCTGCATCAAACCTAGACTGGTGATTCATTTCTTATATGATATTATACATGTTTCAATGCCATTCTCCCAAATCATCCCACCCTCTCCCTCTCCCACAGAGTCTAAAAGACTGTTCTATACATCTGTGTCTCTTTCACTGTCACGCATACAGGGTTATCACTATGATCTTTCTAAATTCCATATATATGTGTTAGTATACTGTATTGGTG
>SJYX01008206.1:0-16383 GCA_006410675.1 Oreotragus oreotragus | reverse complement strand
ATAATAGCACTAACATCTTAAGATTGTTAGGAGGATTAAATGTAAAAATATGGGCTAATACTTGCCATGTAATAACAATTCATAACTGGTAGTTCTGTTACTAGTTATAATACATATTCAGTGAACAATATGCATTGATCTTATTTTCTTCTTTTGATTATTTACTTGTTTTATTTGTTTTTTAATTGTTGTTAGAAAGAAAGCTTGGCTCCCATTGGGTTGTGTCTGGCTTTTCTACGGAGTGAAAATGTATGTCAACATATATAGCATAGGTTGCTGCCAACCATGGTAAAGCTGACCAACTTCTTGCCTTCTGTAGTGAGCCACCTCTATGGATTTGGACTGATGGATGCAGAAGCCATGGTGATGGAGGCGGAGAAGTGGACCACTGTTCCCCAGCAGCACGTGTGTGTGGAGAGCACAGACCGACAAATCAAGTAATGTTTGCTGCAAGCAGACAGCATGACCATTCCCTAAAAGAGAGCTGGCCCATGCAGATGTCTCGAGACAGCCCTGTGTTGCACATGAAAACTAGTAGTTTGTGTAGTTTTTTTCTAATATGATTATAAAATCTTAATAGAATGTCTAAGACCCTAAACTGTTAAATCCAACCCAGTATAACCTGCCATGCCCTACTCCAGAGGATCTTTTCAACATAAGGATAGAACCCAGGTCTCCCACATTGCAGGTAGATTTTTCACCATCTCAGCCACCAGGAAAGCCTGCTAGTACAAGCCAAGGATCCTTAAAAGAAAAGCATATTTTATAAGGGGATGGGAGAACCCTTACAGGTGGATATTCTTCAAGTTTCTACTCTGTAAGTATTTCTGTTTGATGTTAGAAGTATTTCCCATAAGTTGGTATACACCCAAAACTAAACCTTATGATCTGGAAACGTAGCTATTTACCATGTAGTTCTCTGAGAGTGATGCAGGATGCACAGTAAGTGAGACTGCACTTTACTCAGATTCCAGGGCCTAGTGTCCTGTTTCAGTCACACAAACCTGGAGCCTGTGCAACAGGATTTACCAACTGATAGTGAGGTCTCTCCTAGGCACTGAATTTGAATAATTAGGATTTATTATAGTGATTTTATTAGTATGTTGCTTTTGGCTTTCTTTTTATAGTTAGCTGAGAAAAATACTTATGAATTTTTGTTTGTAATAAGAACAGAGCCATTATAATTCTTGATGAAATTGTTAGGAAGCAGAAACAAATGGACTAAATTTTTTTCTCATTCTACCCACTTGTGGCAAAGAATATGAAAAAAAATAAACAAAGGAGTAAAAAGTTAACCAGTATTTATTGAGTTCTTACAATAGGGCAAGCCCTAGCAACTTAATGTGATTTTCTCCTTAAAACTTGATAATAACGTGGGTTTTATTCCCTTTTGACAAATGAAGAAATGAGATCAAATGGAATAATTATTTATTTCTACACAAATTTCATTTACCAATTCAGCATCTATCTTTCTTTCATTTATTGGATAGCAAGAATGGGGCTAGTGGCACATGCAGCTGGGAGGAGTCCAGATCTCCTCCTCCTGTGCTGCATCTCTGCGCCTTTTCTGCCAGATACCCAGGACCCTCAGAGCCCAGTGAAGCAGGTCAGACCCAGCTAACCAGAGGCACCCAGAACCATGTCAGAACTTTGAGCAAGACCGGGTGACAGGGACCAGCTGTCACCCACCAGTCTTCCCAGCCCGACTTCAAGATGCTGAGCCTGAAGCTTCTGAGGCTGTTCAGCATGGAACATATGCTCCAGAGATCAAGCCCTGAGCCTTTGGAATAGGAGCACTGACTCCAAGACTAGGGAGTATCAAATAGTGAGAACTCATACAAAGGAAACCACTTGAAAACAAGACCCTGCATTACCCAACCACCAGTAGCACCCTGTGCAGGATGCCTCATCTAGACAACAAACAAAACAAAAATACAAACCCAGTCATCAGCAGACAGGATTACCACCTCATTCAGCCTTGCCCATCAGAGGAAAACAAACAAACAAAAAACTCTGCACAAATCTTACCCTATACAAAGCTCACACAAACCACTGGACCAATTTTAGGAGGACAGAAACCAAAAGAAAGAAAGAATTCAACCTTCATCAAGGAAAGAATTCAAATTTCCTTGAATCCTGGGAAAGGAGACCTCAAACACAATAACTTAAAAAAACATAATGGAAAGGCAGAGAAATACTGCACAAATGATGGAACAAACTAGAAACACAGAAGTCCAAATAAATGAAGAGGAAACAGGGAAACTACCTAAAAAAGAATTCAGAATAATGATAGTAAAGATGATCAAAAACCTTGAAAACAAAATAGAGACATTGCAAGAATCAATTAACAAAAACCCAGAAGAATTAAAAAATAAACATACAGAGACAAGATAATTACTGAAATTAAAAATACTCTAAGGTGAAGTCGCTCAGTCGTGTCCGACTCTTTGCGACCCTGTGGACTGTAGCCCACCAGGCTCCCCCGTCCTGGGATTCTCCAGGCAAGAATACTGGAGTAGGTTGCCATTTCCTTCTCCAGGGGATTTTCCCAACCCAGGGATTGAACCCAGGTCTCCCGCATTGGAGGCAGACGCTTTAACCTCTGAGCCACCAAGGAAGCCCAAAAATACTCTAGAAGGAATCAATAGCAGAGTATCTGAAGCAGAAGAAGGAATCAGTGAACTGGAAGATAACTTGGTGGAAATAACTTTCTGAAGAACAGAATAAAGTAAAAAGAATGAAAAGAGCTGAGAACAGTCTCAGAGACCTCTGGGACCATATCAAACACACCAGCATTCGAATTATAGGGGTCCCAGAAGAAGAAGAGAAAAATAAAAGGTATGAGAAAATTTTAGAAGAAATTATAGTTGAAAATTTCCCCAATATGGAAAAGGAAATAGTCAATCAAATCCAAGAGGCACAAAGAGTCCCATACAGATAAATCCAAGGAGAAACATGCCAAGACACATACTAATCAAACTGACAAAGACTAAACACAAAGAAAGATTATTAAAAGCAGCAAGGGAGAAGCAACAAGCAACATACAAGGGAAACTGCATATACTTAGCAGCTGACCTTTCAACAAAAACTGCAGGCCAGAAGGGAATGGTAGGATATATTGAAAGTACTGAAAGGGAAAAATTTACAACCAAGATTACTGGACCTGGCAAGGATCTCATTCAAAAATGATGGAGAAATAAAAAGCTTTTCAGACAAGCAAAAAGTTAAGAGAATTCAGTACCACCAAACCAGCTTTACAACAAATGTTAAATGGACTTTTATGGTCAAGAAATACAACAGAAAAAAAGATCTACAAAATCAACCCCAAACAATTAAGAAAATGGCAATAGGAACATATGTATCAATAACTACTTTAAATGTGAATGGATTAAATGCCCCAACCAACAGATACAGACTAGCTGAATGGATACAAAAACAAGACCCATATATATGCTGTCTACAAGAAAGCCACTTCAGACCTCAAGATGCACATAGACTGAAAGAGAGGATGGAAAAATATACTGCATACAAATGGGGAGCAAAAGAAAGCTGGAGTAGAAATCCTCATATCAGACCAAATAGACCTTAAAATAAAGAAGATTATAAGAGATAAGAAAGGATACTACATAATGATCAAGGGATCCGTCCAAGAGGAAGACATAACAATTGTAAATATCTGTGCACCCAACATAGGAGTCGCACATAGACTGAAAGAGAGGATGGAAAAATATACTGCATACAAATGGGAAGCAAAAGAAAGCTGGAGTAGAAATCCTCATATCAGACCAAATAGACCTTAAAATAAAGAAGATTACAAGAGATAAGAAAGGATACTACATAATGATCAAGGGATCAGTCCAAGAGGAAGACATAACAGTTGTAAATATCTGTGCACCCAACATAGGAGCACCTCAATACATAAGAGAAATACTAACAGACATAAAAGGAGAAATAGACAGTAACACAATGATAGTAGGAGACTTTAACACCCCACTCACACCAATGGACAGAACATCAAAACAGAAAATAAGGAAACACAAGTCTTAAATGATATATCAGATGAGATGGATATCATTGATATCTTCAGGACATTCCATCCAAATGCAGAAGAATACACCTTCTTCTCAAGGGCACATGGAACATTCTCCAGGATAGACCATATCTTGGGTCACAAATCAAACCTCAGTAAATTTAAGAAAACTGAAATTGTACCAAGCATCTTCTCCGACCACAATGCTATAATACTAGGTATCAGTTACAAGAAGAAAAGTGGACCTGACCTGCAAGAGGTGTGCTCTGCGGATCCTGCCACGCCGCACCGGGAAACAGGATGGAGATATGGCTGTAAGAACTGTGGCCGGGCCTTCTGTTCTGGCTGCCTTAGCTTCAGTGCCGCAGTTCCCCGAGCTGGAAACACTCAACAGAAGGTCTGCAAGCAGTGCCATGAGGTTCTGACCAGAGGATCTTTTGCCAGTGCCTCCAAGTGGTCACCACCACAGAACTATAAGAAGCGGGTGGCAGCATTGGGAGCCAAGCAGAAGCCCAGCACTCCCCGGAGCCATGGACTGACCCAGCAAGATCAGGTCATTGCTGAGCACCAAGCATGGCTCCACCAGGAGAAAAAGCCCAAGTCAGTGCCCTCGCAGGCGGAGGCAGAAGCCAGGCTAGCTGCTCTGAGGGATGCACCCCAGGGTCCTGTCCCTTCCACCCAGGAGATGGAGGCACAGCTTGCTGTGCTGCAAGGCAGAGCTCCATCTTCTCAGGCCCCCCAGCTGGCACATCAACCACCGGACCCCAGGACCCAGGTGCAGCAGGCACAGGACCTGCTGACACAGCTAACAGCGGAGGTGGCTGTTGATGAGAGCTGGGAACAAGAAGGCCCAGCCACCTCTATCCAGAATGACCTCAACCGGGGGAGCCCAGGGGCCCAGAGCACCAGTTCCAGGGGGCAAGCCACCTGGTCCCTGGAGGAGGAGAAGAGCGGGTTGCTGGCTGAGGCAGCGGTCAAGCTTCGGGAGGAGAACATGCCGCAAGAGCGCATCCTGGCCCTCGCCAAGCGCCTGGCTGTGCTGCAGGGACGGGACCCTGACAGAGTGACCCTCCAGGACTCCACCTTCCAGACAGCGATGATGAAAAGGAGGAAGAGAAGGCCATCCAGAGAGTCCTGCGGCAGCTCACCAAAGAAGCTGCCCTAGATGAGGCAAGTGGCTTTAACATCCCTGTGGAGCCAACTCCCCAACCCTAAGACCAGTCCTGCAGGGCAGAGCCTAAGGCCCAAGCCGTGGCCACCAGGCCCAAGGAAGAGGAAGAGGGTCTCACCTGGTGCTGCATCTGCAATGAGGATGCCACCCTTTGCTGTGCTGGCTGCGACGGAGACCTCTACTGTGTCCGCTGCTTCCGGGAAGGCCATGATGCCTTTGAGCTTAAAAAGCACCAGACATCTGCCTACCAGCCCCTGCATAAAGGCCGAGGGCACTGAGGGAGCCCTGGTCCTCCCAGGAAGGTCATCCTACAGGCACAGGCTGGGGCGCCCTCCAGGGCATCTGATGGCAGGACATGACAGGCTGCACTGCTTATGAATGTGCCCTTTCCTAAGCCTCAGTTCCTGGAAGGAGGAAGGATTCTCCATTGGAGACAATGACTGGAGGAACCAGAGGGAAGGCAGAGGTCAGGAGCCTTCCAGCACTGAAGTCTGGATTGGAAGTGAGAGACAGGGCAAGACCAGTCTGAATCTAAGGAGGAGCCTTGAAACTTGCTCAAGAGCCCAGGGCCCTCCGCTGGCACTTGCAGGATTTAATAAAGTGTATGATTCATTGGAAAAAAAAAAAAGAAGAAAAGTGTACGAAACAGAAACACATGGAGATTAAACAACACGTTTCTAAATAACCAACAGGTTACTGAAGAAATCAAAAGGAAATCAAAACAATTCTAGAAACAATTGACAATGAAAAGACAACAACTCAAAACCTATGGGGTGCAGCAAAAGCAGTTCTAAGAGGGAAGTTTACAGCAATACAGTTCTACCTCAAGGAACAAAAAAAAACATCAAGTAGACAACCTAACTTTACAACTAAAACAACTGGAAAAAGAATTAAAAAACCCCAAAATTAGTAGAAGGAAAGAAATCATAAAGCTCCAAGCAGAAAAAAATGAAAAAGAAACAATAGTAAAGATTAATAAAACTAAAGGTGGTTCTTTGAGAAAATAAACCATCGTCAGACTCATCAAGAAAAAGAGAGAAGAATTAAATCCACAAAATTAGAAATGAAAAAGGAGAGGTTACAACAGACAGTGCAAAAATACAAAAGATTATAAGAGACTATTATGAACAACTATATGGCAATAAAACAGATAACCTGGAAGAAATGGACAGATTCTTAGAAAAGTTCAGTCTTATAAGACTGAACCAGGAAGAAATCGAAATTATGAACAACCCAATTACAAGTACTGAAATTGAAGCTGTGATCAAAAAACCCCAAAAAAACAAAAGCTCAGTACCAGATGGCTTCACAGAATTCTATCAAACATTTACAGAAGAGATAATGCCTATCCTTCTAAAACTCTTTCAAGAATTGCCTAGGAAGGAACACTTCCAAACTCATTCTATGAAGCCAACATCACCCTGATACCAAACCCAGACAAAGACAACACAAAAAAAGAAAACTACAGGTCAGTATCACTGATGAACATAGATAAACAAATCCTCAACAAAATTTTAGCAAACAGAATTCAGCAACATATCAAAAAGCTCATACACCATGATCAAGTTGGGTTTATTTCCAGGATGCAAGGATTCTTCAATATATGCAAATCATTCAGTATGATACACCATATTAACAAATTGAAAGATAAAAACCATATGATCATCTCAATAGATGCCGGAAAAGCCTTTGACAAAATTCAGCACCCATTTATGATGAAAACTCTTCAAAGAATGGGCATAGAAGGAACCTACCTCAACCTAGTAAAGGTCATATATGATAAGACTACAGCAAACATTATTCTCAATGATGAAAAACTGAAAGCATTTCCCCTAAGATCAGGAACAAGACAAAGGTGTCCTCTTTCACCACTATTATTCAACATAGTTCTGGAAGTCCTCGCTATAGCAATCAGAGAAGAAAAAGAAATAAATGGAATCCAGATTGGAAATGAAGAAGTAACACTCTCACTATTTGCAGATGACATGATACTGTACATAGAAAACCCTAAAGATAGTATCAGAAAATTACTAGAGCTAATCAGTGAATTTAGCAAGTTGCAGGATACAAAATCAATACACAGAAATCACTTGCATTTCTCTATACTAACAATGAAAAGTCAGAAAGAGAAATTAAGGAATCAATACCATTCACCATTGCAACAAAAATAATTAAATATCTAGAAATAAACTTACCTAAGGAGACAAAAGAACTGTACACAGAAAATTATAGGACACTAATGAAAGAAATCAAAGACCACATAAACAGATGGAGAGATATTCCATGTTCCTGGGTAGGAAGAATCAATATTGTGAAAATGACTATGCTACCAAATGCAATCTACAAATTCAATGCGACCCCTATCAAATTACCAAGGGCATTTTTCACAGAACTAGAACAAAATATTTCACAGTTCATATGGAAACACAAAAGACCCCAAATAGCCAAAGCAGTCTTGAGAAAGAAGAATGGAGCTGGAGGAATCAACCTTCCTGACTTCAGATTATACTACAAAGCTACAGGCATCAAGACAGTTTGGTACTGGCACAAAAAAAGAAATATAGACCAATGTAGCAAGATAGAAAGCCCAGAAATAAACCCATGCACCTATGGGCACCTTATTTTTGACAAAGGAAGCAAGAATATACAAGGGGTCAAAGACAGCCTCTTCAATAAATGGTGCTGGGAAAACTGGACAGCTACATGTAAAAAAATGAAATTAGAACACTTGTTAACACCATACACAAAGATAAACTCAAAATGGATTAAAGACCTAAATGTAAAATCAGAAACTATAAAACTCTTAGAGGAAAACATGGGTAGAACACTTGATGACCTAAATCAAAGCAAGATCCTCTATGACCCACCTCCTAGAGTAATGGAAATAAAAACAAAAATAAACAAGTGGGACCTGACTAAACTTAAAAGCTTTTGCACAGCAAAGGAAACTATAAGCAAGGTGAAAAGATAATCTTCAAAAAAGGAGGAAATAATAGCAAATGAAACAACTGACAAAGGATTAATTTCCAAAATATACAAGCAGCTCATACAACTCAATACCAGAAATACAAACAACCCAATCAAAAAGTAGAAAATAAAAAGGCCTAACAGACATTTCTCCAAAGAAGATATATAGATGGCTAACAAGCACATGAAAAGATGCTTAACATCGCACATTATTAGAGAAATGCAAATCAAAACTACAATGAGATATCATTTCACACCGGTCAGAATGGCAATCATCAAAAAGGCTACAAACAGTAAATCCTGGAGAGAGGGTGTGGAGAAAAGGGAACTCTCTTGCACTGTTGGATAGGAATATAAATTGATACAGCCACTATGGAAGACAATATGGAGATTCCTTAAAAAACTAGGCATAAAACCATTTGACCCAGCAATCCTACTCCTAGGCATATACCCTGGGGAAACCACAATTGAAAGAAACACATATATCCCATTGTTCATTGCAGCACTATTTACAATAGCTAGAACATGGAAGCAACCTAGATGTCCATTGACAGATGAATGGATAAAGAAGTTCTGGTACATATACACAGTGGAATATTACTCAGCCATAAAAAGAAATGCATTTGAATCAGTTCTAATGAAGTGGATGAACCTAGAACCTATTATACAGAGTGAAGTGAGTCAGGAGAAAGACAGATGCATATATACAGAATCTAGAAAAATGGTACTGAAGAATTTATTTACAGGGAAACATTGGAGAAACACACATAGAGAATAGTCATGGAAATGGGGAGAGGGGAGGAGGGGGTGAGATATATGGAAAGAGTAACATGGAAACTTATATTACCATATGTAAAATGATAGCCAACGGGAATTTGCTGTATGGCTCAGGAAATCAAACATGGACTCTGTATCAACCTAGAGGGGTGGGATGGTGAGGGAGATGGAAGGGAGTTTCAAAAGGGAGGGGATTTATGTATATCTATGGTTGACTCATGTTGAGGTTTGACAGAAAATAGCATAATTCTTTAGAGCCATTATCCTTCAATAAAATATAAATTAAAAAAAAAAGATTGGGGCTGGATATTAGGGATAGAAACAGGAATAAGAAATGCTTCCACATTTATGGAGCTTACAGTCTATTGGGGAGGTCAAACCAAAATAATATAATAAATAATTACAGTTATAATAAGTGGAATAAAAAGGGTAGAGAATGAAAGGTAGCGAAGATGATTTTCCTATGGTTCAATGGTGGGCTGAGAGAGTGAAATTTAAGCTTTGATGATGAAAGAAGAAGAGTCAGCCATAGGAACAGCAATAAAAAAGCACTAGATGCAGAGCAGCATATGCAATGTCCCTGAGCTGGGAAACTTGAATTATCCCAGAACTCAAACCAGTACTGGCATGGCTGGAACCCAGTCTTCAGACAGCAGAGAGGTACAGGAGGAAGTTTGGGAAGAAGACGACTTCTAGGCAAGAGGAAGACTGGGCTCTTGGTTTATAGAGCAAGAAAATGGTAGACCAGGGATTTGAACCGAGATCATAGTAGTCCCCAAGTCCCCTGTACTGGTGGTACACAAAGTGGATTCCATAGATCAGCAACGTCACTGTCACTGGAGAACTTGCTGGAAATGCTTATTCGTGACCCAGTCCAGGAACTCCAGTTCCAGAGCCTAGTAATCTGTTTTAACAAGACTGACATCCACTACCTTCATGAAGATCAAAGACACCTTAAATTCCCCATTCTTCTCATTTACATCTTCCTCACAGTCCAAGCAGGATTACTCCTTTAAGCCACCTAATCATTTGCGTGCGGGACTGGTCCTTTAGTATGCGGCACCCACTGCTCATCTTACGCCATGTAGTCCTGCCAGGCCTGCAGGTTCGCTCAGCTGAGCTCTACTGTGCACTTTGCTCAAACTTCTCTCTGTTGCAGGACAATTCGCCCCAACAGTGCAGTGCGCTCCATCTACAAAGCTTCGGGTTGCTCCGACAACCCCAACCATCACGTCAACTATCTGGAGCACGTGGTCGTGCGCATCACCATCACCCACCCCAGGAGGGGAGACCTGGCCATCTACCTGACCTCACCCTCAGGAACCAGGTCCCAGCTTTTGGCTAACAGGTACGCTCATGGCCCCTGACCATCAGTGTGCACTCAGCTACTCATTAAGCTGGAAAAAGAAGGAAGAATCAGCAGTTCTTCTCCTGTTTTGTTTTGTTTTTACAAAGTTGAAGATTGTGCATGTACAAATATTATAAAATCATGATTTTGTATACAATTTTTAAATATTTCTTTGCATTAACAGTTTTTACAAAATATGGACTATATTCCCTGTGTAATTATAATACGTCCATGAGCCTGTCTCATATCCAATAATTTGTACCTCCCACTCCCCCACCTGTATATCACCACTCCCAACCCCATCCACTAATTTTTTCTCTAATCTGTCTGCTACTTTTTTGTTATTTTCACAAGTTTATTGTAGTTTTAAATTCCACATGTAAGATATACAGTGTTTGTCTTTCTCTGACTTATTTCACTTAGTATGATGCTCTCCAAGTTCATCCATGTTGCTGCAAATGACAAAAATTGTTTTTATGCCTGAGTAGTATTCCATGTATATATGTATGTATGTGTGTATCTATATAGAGATGTGTGTATATATATACACATATGTGCTCAATCATAGCTTACTCTTTGAAACCCCATGGACTGTAGCCCACCAGACTCCTCTTTCCATGGAATTTTCCAGGCAAGAATATTGGAGTGGGTTGCCATTTACTTCTCCTCAATATATACATATATATATACACACACACACACACACTTATACCACAGCTTCTTTATTCATTCATCTTTCGATGGACACTTAGGTTGCTTCCATATCTCAGCTGTTGTAAATAATCTGCTATGCACATTGGGGTCTACTTATCTTCTTGAATAACAACATGATTAAAAAATAGGCAGAAGAACTGAAGAGACATTTTTCCAAAGAGGAAATGTAGATGGCCAACAGGTACATGAAAAGATGCTGAACATCACTAATCCTCAGGAGAAATGCAAATCAAAACCACAATGAGTTATCACCGCACACCTGTCAGAACTGCTATCATCAAAAAGAATACAAACAACAAATGTTGGCGAGGATGTGGGGAGGGTAAAAGAAATTCTTGTACACTGTTGGTGGGAGTCTCAATTGGTGCAGCAACTGGAAAACAGTATGGAAGGTCTTCAAAAAACTGAAAACAGAACTACCATATGACCTAGCAATTCCACTCCTGGATGTAGATTTAAAAAAAAAAAGAAATTAAAAATATACAGCTGTTCTTAAATTTCTTACTACCCTAAGAACTTTAGTGAGGGGTGCCACGTAGATGTGATGAGATGGTCATAGCTCTCACTGCCCACACATAAACAGAGTAATGAGCTGCCTAGAATCTATTGGCATGAAACAGTGTAACACTTAAGATGTGTGTAATATTAAAAGGATGCCACAGAAAAGTTAAAGGCCACCTGTTGTCTTTATCCTATAAAAGAAATGCAGAACACTGACTCTTTAGGCCTCTGAGATGGTATTCCTAGCCCCTCAATGTCTGCTGGCATTTGTTGCAGATTAACTGAATGCTCTTGCCTGAGCACTTTCCAAATTAAAGGAAATTCTATTTGTTTAAAAAAAGATTTTGGCATATTTTTTTCTACAAAGATTCAGTTAGTAAATGTTTCAAGCTTTGCAAGTCATGTGTCTGTTACCACTCCTCAACTCTGCCATTAGAGTGCAAAAGTCATTGTAAACAACATAAATGAATGTGCATGGCTGTGTTCCAATAAAACTTTATTTATACAAACAGGCCAAGGGCCGGATTTAGTTTGAGGGCTGGCAGTAGTTTCCTAACCACTATTTAAAGCTTGGCCCTTTAGTCTTTATGGGCCAAAGGAACACTCACTTTCTCTTTGTAGCCTCTTCCATTCTGTCCCCTCCCTTCAAACATTTCTCCAGCAGGTAATTGTATTTCCAGGATCCTGCTGAAAGGCCAGAATTTTCTAGCACAAGTCTTTTGTTCCATTGGCTTTTTGAGTAGTTGGGATCATGGGTGGGGGATACTTGTCAGCAAGTGGGACCAGATGGGGAAAGGGCAGGTTTTCTTATACACCCCATTCCCATTATGGTTCCAAACTACAAGCCACAGTGAGAAGCCTGAAAGTTTCTTTAATATGATGTTTTACTCCAAGAGGAACATTTAATAGGAGCAAAAACCTTACTGTCAAAGGCCTATACAGTCCAAATGAAAGTCAAACTTTTATGTCGACAGGGCCACCTGTCCACATGCCAGGTGTGCGCAGCAGTGGTGATCTCTGGCAGGACACTGACTGCAGCCCAGACGAGCTGAGGGGCCAAGTCCAACACAGGCCTGCAGAGCCAAAAGTGAGACTGAGGAACTCTCAGTGGCTTTTCAAAATCTCCAAATTCATCTGCTGTAGGACAGTAAGAAAAAGAGAACGCGAGAACATTTCTAGAGTCTCTCATTCCTTTTTATTTCTGTCTTGGAAGTCTTCTTGTGTTCGTCCCTAAAACCTAACATCTTTCATTAGAGCATGAGGTAACCTGGGCTTCGTATTTTATGAAGTGAAACTTTGCCAGGATCAGTATATGCAGCTGTGAGAAACTGAAGGACGCTTTGGCATCCAGTCGCTGGACACGCCCTCTTCCCTGTGCAGTCAGGGATCGCAGCTGCTGCCAGGTCTTGCTACTACCTGCCTAAGGCTTCTCTTCAGCAAGCAAGGCCTTCGGATGCACTAGTCTATGATTAAGGGAGATCATCCCAGCTGTTGTTACCGAAGCCGAGGAAGACCTTGTTCTTGATTTCTTTTTTCTTTTCTTGACTGCTGTTCATGTGCATTGAATTTGGAGTATCCAGGTGACCCCAGTGGAGTACAAAGGTTGGCTTCACACACGTGTGACTCTTCTCCCTGGAGCCCCCTCCATTGTAGAAAAACGGTCCATCCACGGTTGTTTTCTTGGAAAACTCAGTCCCTTCAGCCTTTCTGGGATCTTCTGCATATTTCAATATTTCTTGTTGGCTTCCCTGGAAATGACTTCAGTGAGGAAACTTGTGAGCAGAGGAGCAAAAGATTCCAAGACAGGCATTTGGTGAATTGCAGTGTCACTGGCTCCAGTTCCTCGTGAATTCTTCAACAGCAGGCATCCGCTTTGCTCTTTGCAAAGTGCTGAACCCCAAAGCGCTGCCTGACTTGTGTCAAAGAAAAGTAACAGGCATTTCCGCTGCTCGGCGACCCATCCTTTGGCTCACTTTAGTCTGTCCCACAGGGACCCCCTGGGAATAAGGTCTGCATGCAGAGTACATCTTCTTGGTCCAGAGCATTTCTTGAAGTGCTGCTCTTTTGTCTCTTCCATCTCAGCACTGAAAATAAGCAGCCCCCCCACCAAAAAATGGCAGATAAAATGGAGCGGAGGGAGGAGACCGGAGATAAGGGATGTGAAAGGATGTTATGAATTCATTTGCCCACCGTTCCCCAAAACACTGCTATGAACATCTGACCTTTGAAATGTAAAACAGCTGCATTTGGTCCCCAAACCAGTCTGGCCACCTTCTAGGGCTTGGCTCCCCCATGCTTGTTGTACTTGACACTAGTAGAATCCTTCCTACTGAGGTAGCTAAGGCAAGATGGTTTCTTTTGGCATTTTTTTCCTTCTGGCATATTCCAAAACTTTTAATTTTATAAGAGGAAATCTTTCTTCAGAACTTCCCAGTCTCTGACCTCCTGGCAAAGAGGCCTCTGTGTCCTCTCACTTTGGCCCCGTTTCAAAGCACATTCCCAGGATTGGGATCTGAGGGCAAGAAGCATCAACAAGGGATGGGCAGGTGGTAAGGGGAAGGTCTGCTTTGCTCCTGGTGGCCTTCAAGTTGGCCTGCTGGCCTGGGCACTATACCTGTCCTCAAGGAAAAGGTGACCAGGTCAGGGTTTAGAAGGCATTTGTATGTCAGAGATTTTTAAAATTTTTTTAAAATTGAAGTGTAGTTGATTCACAATGTTGTGTTAATTTCTGCTGTACACAACAGTGATTCAGTTATATATATATATATATATATACACACACACGTACACGTTCTTTTTTATATTCTTTTCCATTATGTTTAATCATAGGATATTGCATATAGTTCCTTATGCTATACAGTAGGACTTTGTTGTTTATCCATTCCATATGTAATAGTTTGCATCTGCAAATCCCCAGTCCCCCTTTCCACTGGGCAGTCTATGTCTGTTTCTGCTTCATAGATAGGTTCATTTTTGTCATATTTTAGACTCCACATATAAGTGTATCACACAGTTTCTGCCTCTCTCTTTGTGACTTAACTTCACTCAGTATGATAATCTCTAGGTCCATCCATGTTGCTGCAAATGCCATCATTTTGTTCTTCTTCACGGCTGGCTGGGGTTCCACTGTATATATGTACCACATCTTCTTGATTCATTCATCTGTCAGTGGACACACAGGTTTTCCATGTCTTGGCACTTGTGGATACTGCTGCTACAAACACAGGGATGTGCACGATCTTTTTGAGTTATAGTTTTTTTCTGGATATAATTGTAGTTTTTTCCAGGCATGGAATTGCTAGATCATATTACAATTGTATTTTTAGTTTCAGGAGCCTCCATACTGTTTTCCACAGCGCTGCACCAACTTGCATTCCCACCAGTAGTGTAGGGGGGGGTTCCCTTTTCTCCACACACTCTGTAGCATTTGTTATTTTAGACTTTTTAATGATGGCCATTCTGAGTGATGTGATGTGATTACCTCATTGTTGTTTTGCTTTGCATTTCTCTATTAGTGATGTTAAGCATCTTTTCATATGCCTATTGGCCATCTGTATGTCTTCTTTGGAGAAATGTCTATTTAGGTCTTCTACCCATTTTTCAGTTGGGTTGTTTTGTTGTTGTTGTTGAATTTATGAGCTGTTAACACATTTTGGAAATTAAGCCCTTTTGGTCACATCATTTGCAAATATTTTCTCCCATTCTGTAGGTTGTCTTTCCATTTTGTTTATGGTTTCCTTTGCTGTTCAAAAGCTTGTAAATTTGACTAGGTCCCGTTTGTTTATTTCTACTGCCATGGGAGGCTGACCTAAGAAACCACTGGTATGGTTCATGTCAGAGAATGTTTTGCCTATGTTCTCTTCTAGGAATTTTATGATGTCACATCTTCTGTTTAAGTCTTTAGGCCATTTTGAGTTTATTTTTGTGTATGAGAGGGTGTGTTATAACTTCACTGATTTTTACATGCAGTTGTCCAGCTTTTCCACTTGCTAAAGAGATTTTTCTTCCATTGTATATTTTTGCCTCTCTTGTCAAAGATTGACTGTAGACGTGTGGGTTTATTTTGGGGGCTCTGTATTCTAGTCTGTTGATACATATGTCTGTTTTTGTGCCCATACTACACTGTTTTGATGACTGTAGTTTTGTAGTATTGTCTGAAGTCTGGAAGGGTTATGCCTTCTGCCTTGTTCTTTTTCCCTTTGGCATTTCAGGGCCTTTTATGGTTCCATATAACTTTTAGGATTATTTGTTCTGGTTCTGTGAAAAAAACGGCATGGGTAATTTGATAGGAAGCGTTAGTCATTCAGTTGTGTCTGAGTCTTTGCAGACCCATGGACTGTAGCCCGCCAGGCTCCTCTGTCCATCCAGTTCTCCAGGCAAGAATACTGGAGTGGGCAGCCATTCCCTTCTCCAGAGGAATCTTCCCAACTCAGGGTTCTAACCCAGGTCTCCTGCACTGCGGGCAGATTCTTTACTGTCTGAGCCACCATTTGATTGGGACCATATAAAACCTGTAGATTGCTTTGGAGAATATGGTCATTTTAACAATATTCTTCTAATCCAAAAGGTGGGATATCTTTCTATTTCTTTGACTCATCTTCAATTTCCTTTATTAATGTTTTATCGTTTTCAGTATATAAGTCTTTTACCTCCTGGGTCAATTTTATTCCTAAGTTTTTTATTTGTATGTCAGAGATTATTATTGAGGAGAATAAGTAGTTCCCCTATTAGACACTCATCTTTCTTTCAGAGAAGTCAGTATTTCTGAGGAGGATCATGTAAAACAAAGAACACTGTGCAGTTAAAAGGCAGGAATTCTGGAAGGCTTAAAACACAAAGTTTTCCTCGTGGGGTCATCTGAGATGAAGAGTTACA
>SJYX01008204.1:0-13852 GCA_006410675.1 Oreotragus oreotragus | reverse complement strand
CCAGGCAAGAACACTGGAGTGGGTTGCCATTTCCTTCTCCAATGCATGAAAGTGAAAAGTGAAAGTGTATGCAGTGGGTTCTAATCTGTTGCTGGCGGTATTTATCTTGATGCTCAAGTTGTCCCAGATTTCCCAGGGGGAACCACTTCAGGTACATTCCTTCCTTCTTCAGACACATCCCTGTCGTTCTTCAAGCCCTCCCTTGCTGGAGCACAGCAAAGTGACCCAGGTTCATCCACCGCTTTTCCTGCCCTTATTCCTGAGTCAGCCATCTCTCCAAGAAGCCCTGGTTTCTTTGGCTGGAGAATGGTGTTGAGAAGCCAAGATTTGGATGCTAAATGGCTTCTTGCTCCTAGGATATCTTTACTTCCTCTCAGCAGACAAAACTAGGAAATACATATAAACACATACGCATTTCCATGTTCATCTTCATATATGAAGAAACCATTGTGTATACTGATATCTCTAGTTTCAGTCCAACCCCACAGCATTCATTCCCTGATCTCTCTTCCCATATTTGTACCTCCCTCCTTCAGCAGTAAGAAATCCAGCTCCTGTGAATCTAATATCGTAACACCGTCATCTCCTTATAAAGAATAGATAAAGCAAAGGTCCTTTTAGACACCCACCCACCACCATCAGTCATATTGTAGATGTTTCCTAGAGGAAATCACTATTGTATATATCCTCCTGGATCATTTTTCTGGAGAACTACCTAACTTTTCTTTTATTTCACTAGTGGTTTCATAATGAGACTGTCACTGCCTTCTGTGTTATGTATATATAATGACAGTATTTAAATGAGAATACCATTAGTTCCACATAACTTTTTTTTTTTAAACTATTGTATAGCATCCCATTTCTTGGAATGGAAAACATAAGCACCCATTTTGGGGGCTGGTACAGGCAGTGCTGAGCTCAGTGAGAGACACAGTCAAGGAAGAAAGTCACCAAACCCAAAGGTCTGGGCAGTTTTTTTTTTTTCTGTAAGAAAAAAGCTTTAAAAATATTTTTTCAGTTAGGTAAATAGCACATACTCATTATTTTTAAAGAAGCAAGTCATACATTAAAAATAAACTGGGGAAAAAATCTCCCCCCTGAGGTAATATTTTGGTGCTCCTTTCACATATCTTATGCATATGCAGGCATAAATATTTTACATCCTAGAGTACATGTGCTGTTTTGTGGGTACTCACTTTTCCAGTGTAACTTACATACAGTAAGGCGCACAGTCTTTTAAGATGCAGCTTGATGAATTTTTACATAAACTTCCCAGGAACTGCTGCTCCAGATGAGATACTGGACATTGCCCAGTATGCCAGAAGGTTCCCTTGTGCCTCCTCCTCCACTCATGACCCTTGACCCAAAGGTAACCACTGTTCTGACCTCTGTCACCATTGACCGCTCATGCTTTTTCTTGAAGTTCAGCCATAAATGGAATCCTTTAATAAGGTCCTCTCCTGTGTTTGGCTTCCCTCGTTCAGCATTACGTCCATGAGAGTCAACTGTGTTACTGTGGGTAGTAGCAGTTCATTCTTCATCGTGGTCATAGGTACTTATCTTTTGTTGTTTACTTCTTATCATTAAGACTTTTCATATTAGTCACAGCTACATTTATCATAGCACATAACCCTTTGCACGGAGAAGGCAATGGCAGCCCACTCCAATACTCTTGCCTGGAGAATCCCAGGGACGGGGGAGCCTGGTGGGCTGCAGTCCATGGGGTCGCAGAGTCGGACATGACCGAAGCGACTTAGCAGCAGTAGCAGCATAACCCTTTACTAGGCACTGTTCCAAATCCTTGACAATTTCAGCTTGTTTCAGTTCAGTTCAGTCTCTCAGTCGGGGCCAAATCTTTGCGGCCTCATGGACTGCGACACACCAGGCTCCCTTGTCCTTCACTGTCTCCCGGAGTTTGCTCAAACTCATGTCCATCAAGTCAGTGATGCCATCCAACCATCTCATCCTCTGTCATCCCCTTCTCTTCCTGCCTTCAATCTTTCCCAGCATCAGGGTCTTTTCCAATGAGTCAGTTCTTCACATCAGGTGCCCAAAGTATTGGAGCTTCCGCTTTAGCATCAGTCTTTCTAGTAACTATTCAGGACTGATTTCCTTTAGGATCAACTGGTTTGATCTTCTTGCTGTCTGGGAGACTCTCAAGAGTATTCTCCAGCACCACAGTTCAAAAGCATCAATTCTTCGGCGCTTGTTTAATCTTCAGAATAACCCAATGAAGTGGGTATTACTATTAATATTATTATAATAACATATCCTTGTCTCTGTATCAAGTTGAAGAAGTTCTCTATTATTCCCAGTGTACCAAATTTTTTTCATCGTAAATGGATGTTGCATTTTGTCAGATGCTATTTCTCTATCCACTGATGATCACATGAGGTTTTTTAAAAAAGCCTGTTGATAGAGTGAATCACATTGATGTTTAGATATTAAACTAACCTTGATTCCTGGAGAAAACTCCATTTGGTCATGATGTAGTATCCTGTTTATACTTTGTGGTATTTGATTGGCTAGTATTTTAGATTTTTGCATCTGTGTTCATGAGGCATATTTGTCTGTGGTCTTTTTTGTACTATTTCTGTCTGGTTTTGGTATCAGCATAATACAAGCATAAAAGAGTTGGGAAGCCTTCTATTTTCTGTAAGAATTTGTACAGAATTGGTCTAATTTCTTCCTTAAATGTTTGATATAATTCATCAGTGAAGCTGTCTGCTTCTGGAGTTCACTTTTGGTGATGATTTTAACTAGTAATTTGAATTCTTTTAGAGAACTCTTTAGCTTATCTATTTTTCTGGAGTGAGCTCCAACAGTTCATGTCTAAGGAATTTGTCCATTTCATCTAAGTTATCAAATGTTGACATAAAGTTGTTCATAATTTCCCATGTTACCCTTTTAATGTCTAAAGAATCTGCTGATGTCCTCTTTTTCATTCCCTATATTGGTGATTTATATCTTCTTTTCCTCCTGGTCATCTGCCTGAGGTTGATCTATTTGAGAACAGTATATATATCGTGAGTTCTAAAAATTATAGTATAGTTGAGAATTTAAGGATTTTTTTTTAAGAGAAAACTTTTTGTTTAAAAATATTTTTTTCTTATTATTATTCAGGGAGGGAATCAGAATGGACCTTAGTAACAGACACACATTTTATTTCCTTATGAAAATATTTATTTATTTATTTATTTGGGCTGTGCTGAGTCTTAGTTTCAGCATGTGGGATACAGTTCTCTGACAGGGATTGAACCATGCCTTCCAGCACTGGGAGCACAGTCTCAACCACTGGGCCACCAGGGAAGCCCCTAGATGCATGTTTTAACTCAAGCTGCACCCCTCATCAGCTGTGTGACTTCAGGGGGCTGAAAGACTTGTCAGCCCCCCGGGATGCCCCTCTTCGCAGCGGAAAGCCCAGCTCCATGGGAAGCACGGACTGATCTTGGGACTGGTGATCTTGATTAATCGAGAGAGTTAGTGCCTCCTCCCCTTCCTGCCTTTTTCAGAGCCTGCCCTGCGCCTCCCGGCCTCCCTTCCCGTTGCCCGAGCCCTTAGGCGGTGCGGTGGATGTGTCACTGCGCCATTCTCTGCTTTCGCTTTCCGTAGCTCTTCTTTAATGTGAGCTAGAAGCGTGTGTGTGTGTCTGTGTGTGTGTTTCAAAGCCTTCGAAAGAGGGGAAAGAAGGTCAGGAATCCGTACTGAAGTGTTGACTCAGGTCAGAGACTAGGGTTTTCCTCCTGGTCTCGTCACCAGTCAGCTGGTTCAGTTTTATGATCATGAACTTGGCGGGTCTGTGTCCTGCGCCCTTGGCGTGGCAGGCAGTCTGTCATTAAGTGCAGATTACCTAGCCTTGTGTTGGCCCATGTCCACTGATGGGAGTGGGGCATGCCTCCCCACAGTTCATTGTCTTCCTGAGCATCTTTGTCAGAAAGTTCTTCCTGGAGAGCATGGGAATCTCCATCCTCCGTTACCACTTCTGCAGTCCAGGGCCGCCGCCACCTCTGTTTCCTGACCACCCAAAGCAGGGATCCGCTGCCTCTCAATCTTCTCTTTAGGGTAAACCTCTCCGGTTCCTTTCCAGCTTCTCGTGTGTCAGGTTTTGGGGACCACGCCATCCCGGGGGCCTTTTTCTGACTCTGTTCTGGTTTGTCTCTGCCGCTCTGTGTGGAGCCCATTTGTAACCCTGTCAGTGGGCCTTTAGTGCAGGTCCACTCTGGGAAGGCCCCGTAGGCTCTGGCCCATCCCATTCCCTTTTCTCGGAAAGGGGGGCGTAGGATATGTTTTGTAGGCTTGCTGTGTGAACATTCCCAGTGAATGGTGGCATGCCCTGCTGGGGATGGGGGGTTTCTGATTGCCCTTTGGCGTTTCTCATCACACCAACACCTCTGATTCCCAATCGGGCACTAGAGGCAGAAGCCGACCTCAGAACAGGTCTGCCCGGACCTTGAGTAAAGCAGGGCAGGTCTGCAGCTCTTTGCCTCTCTTTTCCCTCTTTGTATTCCCAGTCAGTGAAGGCGACGGGGTGGTCAGGAGAGTGTCGGCTTCAAAATGCACATGAGAGCTGTGAGATAAGTTTTATTTGGGGCAAAATGAGGCCTGCAGCCTGGGAGACAGCACCTCAGCTCTGGGAAGCTGCGCCAGAGAGACGGGGTGGGGGGAAAGACAGTATGCTTGTGATTTTGGTAAATGGGAAATACATGCAATCAGACACAGATTTTTCCAGAAGGTTTTTGCTCATCTCGTGAAGCTTTCTGCTAGCCACGAGGAGCAGTCGTTACCATGAAGGATTTTAGTCCTTTTCTGGGTATGAGGAGATACAAGAATTGGGCTCAGAAAATCAGCTCCTGAAAATACCTATCTGAAGACCTGTCCTGCCAGTTTTTCCCTCGGGCACAGATGCCCCATTTCTGCTCTCCGCCCTGAGCTCCTTTCAGGGGGTGTTGAAGGTCAGCAGCTGCAGTCGCCCATGATTTAGTCCTCGTAAGGGTAGATGACAAGTGCCGATTTGTAGTTGAGGGGGTGAGCCGTATGAACTTGGTTTAGCGAAGCCCAGCCGTTCCTCCTGGGTCTCTCCTTCACTTCTCATGCCAGATGTGGGGGGCCTCCCCCACCAAGCACCGCAACTGGGTGCCCTGCAGTTTAACTCCACGTTGATGCTGTCTACCTGGAGATAGAGTCAGATCCCACAGGGGAAGGGCTCAGTCCCTCAAGACTGCTCCCCCCCTTACCCCCGCTGCAGATGTTGGTCCCGAGTCCAGGTTGTCATCTGTGCCTCTGACTGATGGACTGTGCATTTCGGCTCCCACAGCTCCCTTCTCAGGTTTGATTAATTTGCTGGAACCACTGACAGAACTCAGGAGAACACATTCACCAGTATATTAAAGGATCTGATGAGGGGTACAGGGGGCAGGCAGTTGAAGAGACACATAGGGTGAGGTCGGGGAGGATCCTGAGCCCAGGAGTTTCTGTCCCTGTAGACTTATGGTAACCCTCCCAGCACATGGCTGTGCTCACCAGCCTAGAAGCTCCCCGAGCCCCGTGCTTCTGGGATTTGAGGGAGGCCTCCTCCTGTAGGGATGATCAGTTATTCAGTCCGTTTCCAGCCCCTCTCCCCTCTCCGGAGAAGGCGTTGGGGGTAGGGACTGAAAATTCCAAGCTTATCCCTGGAGAAGGAGGTGGCAGCCCACTTCAGTATCCTTGCCTGGAGAATCCTGTGGACGGAGCCTGGGGGCTACAGTCCATGGGTCGCAAAGAGTCGAACACGACTGAGCGACTGAATAACAACAACAAATTAATCGCTTGGTCTTCATGGTAACCAGCCCCATGCGGGAGCCAACTCACAGTTGCATTCAGACAGAAGATGCTCCTGGTGCTCTTATCACTTTAGGACGTTCTGGGAGTTTTAGGGTAGAAATTTTTTCTATTATTTCACAGCACTCGTGTGAAGTCTCTTGTACCCATAAATTGTCCTTGCTAACTTTTAGTAGTGTCAACTAAGTTACACCCTCAGAATGCCCCAGAGTTCATTTGCCAAGGGCTTAGGGGATCTGTGGGTTCACACTGCTTTGGGTTCAGGCCAGGTGGCTGAGGCCCCAGAGAGGCTGAAAGAAGAAACAAGTGCACGTGGCTGTCCATGGCCGGCTGTGGTTCTGGTGGTCAGAGGCCGTGAGGCTTTGTCAGCTCCATTGACGCTGAGAGATGCTAGCCCAGTCTTCTGCCTGCTTCTTGCCAAGTCATGCTTTCACAGATCCAGCTTCCCTGGCTGCCTTCCTCTTTCATGTCCTTGCGTCAGACACAGTGCCCGTCACGTGTCTCCACATCCCACCCAGAAGCCCTGCTAATCGGGGGAGAAGTCATCAGCTGGGGCATTTGGGCATCTGCGGGGAACGTGGGTCTGCATGAGTTCTAGTCCAGGATGCCCTGGTCATGGCCCCACGTCTGCACTGATCCTGTGGGTGCAGCCACTGTTGGGGGTTACCACCCTGCCACCTGATTCTAACCGTGCCACACCCTCACCCTGACATCACTGCCACCCAGAGCTCAAAGGCCTGAGGCACGTAGAACACTCCTGCACCACTGGTCTTAAATCTCCTTTTAAAGGCCGGCCTCTTACTCACCACCCTTATACTCACGCATACAAACGCATCTTGTCCTACCACTGTTGAGTCACACTAGATTCTGTAACTCCTGCTCTTTTATCATTTGTATCAGTGGTTACAAGTGAGTAACTGCTGCTCCTTTATCAGGAGGCACATGCTCCCTCCAGCTGGAGCTTTTCCCTCCTTTACCTGACTGGTGGGCCTTGGCCATTTTTCATGCCCCAGCTCAGAGGTTGGTCCCTGGACGACCCATCTTTGACTGTTTGGGCCATCTTCCCTTCTTCCTCAGAGCTCCATTTTCCCCTACGTGTGGCCCCTCCGTGGTTTGAAACCACTGGAATATGCCTACAGTGGCAGAAATGGGTTGGCACTCTCCATCCCCCACCAGTGTTGGGACAGAGGAGGCCTGACAAAAGAGAGGATTTAAATAAGATTTAGAGTGTTATAATACCCCAAATGCTTAGGATCCAATTAAAAAAAAAAAAAAATCCTAAGAACTAGGAAAAATCTCAACTTGAAAGAGAAAAAGCAGTCATACGAAAGATAAGGAAGAGCCCAACAGACATCTTAGACCTGAAAAACACCAGAATGCCACGGATGGCGCCACGGCCGAGCTGTCAGAGGAGACCCCCGTGAACTTAGAAGAATGGAGATGACCCAGTCTGAGCCAGCAGAGAAGCTAGCGTGATAAAGCTGAGCATAGTCTCAGGGACTTGGGGACAGCCTTAGATCAGCACGGCCCCAGGAGGGAAAGAGAAAGAGGATGGGGCTGAGAACTATTTGGAGACAGAATAGCTGAAAAGTTCCCAAACCTGCAGATTTAAGAAGCTGAGTGAATGGCAAACTGGATGAACCCAAAGAAAGCCTCGATGACCTTGTGTGGGTTTAAAAGGTCAACGAGGTGGACACTCTAGCCAGAGGGGAGTGTGTTCCAGCTGCTGTTTTGAGCAGTGCTCTCAGCAGGCTGCCTTGGGGAGGCCCTTTCCCCTGAGTTTATTGCTCAGGCTCTGGAGGATTAGCTGTTAGGCAAGAGCAGGCTTGGTTTCCCTGAGGATTCTCTCTCTCATTTTGAAGAACCTTGGCGGAGGTTTGTGACCCTGAGCAGACCCTACTCTGCTGCAGCTCCTGGAGGAGCTCCTGGGAGCTCAGTGCCTGCTTGCCTGTGTGATGTGCACACTAAAGGGGTGGCGTACACCACTCGCTAGCTTCCTTTCTTCCTTCCTGCTGCTGCATTCATGCCAACTCACTGTGATGTCAGCACCAGCTCAGTCGATCAGTTACTGACGAGAACTTACATACAGTGACGGCAAAGCTGCAGATCCTTTCCAGAGGACGATCTGAGACATCAGGTGTTGTCGACAGTTGGATGGAGAAAGAGCCCTTCTCTTTTTGCCACGTTTGTCCCTGCAGAAGCTGACTTAGCTCTCGCCACACCCTTGGCCCCGGGTGGCCAGCGATTTGTTCACCCTGCTCTGCAGGGTGTCAGGCTGCCCCGGGGACTGCCACTCAGTTGCCTCCAACTTTGTGCAACCCCAGACTGTAGCCCTCCAGGCTTGTCTGTCCATGGGATTCTCCAGGCAAGACTACTGGAGTGGGTTGCCATTTCCTACTCCAGGGGATCTTCCCGACCCAGGGATCGAGCCCACATCTCTTACATCTCCTGCATTGGCAGCTGGGTTCTTTACCACTAGCACCACCTGGGAAGCCCTGGCGTTGCTGCCTTTGGCCTTCAGCATCAGTGGGAACTGGCTAATTGGTGCAGTTCAGAAGGAGGAATAGCACCTGTCTATGCCTGTTTCCATATGTGCACTGTCTTTACAATGAAAGTGACAAAACTTAGGTTCAGACCTAACATATAATAAAAGATTGAATCAGACCTGCTCTGTTTAGGGTGGGGGAGACTCACTTGGCTAGTCTTTGATGAACCCCATTTTTTTCTGTGTCTAATTTTTACATGTAAGAACAGGAAGGTCAGCTCCTTCCTGCCAGTAAGGGATTTGCCTAGCTGGCGATAGGCCTGTGGCAAGAGCCTGGTCTGGTTAAGAACTTCCTCTATGTTCTCACAGCCTTTTTATTTTCTTCTGTTGCTGACAGATGTTGCTTTTGGCCCTGTGAGCTCTGTCCTGTTTGGTTTTCCTGCGTAAGAATGACTGATGGAAAGGTGGATCGCACAGGGCTCCCAGAGTCCCTCGGGCCTGTGGGGACCTCAGACTGTCTCACGGTCAGCCCCCCACACTTGAAGTGGAAAACACTCACCAGGCAGGGTGGTCAAATTGCTTCCATCTGAATATTTCACAAGCAGAGTAGAGTGATTTTATGCAGCAGGGTCTTGATTCCCTGACCTTGCCGAGGTCCCTCGGGGCATCATTGCTGGCACCCGGAGGTGCTCTGAGAGACTCCACGTCTGTGCCCCTGAGCGCAGCTTGGGGTGTTTCTCAGTATCAGTGTGAGATCTGCATTCCTTTTGACACTGTGTGTGTCTTTGCAAAGCTGGGTTTTTGTAAGTTGTTGGGATCCAGCTACTCCTAAATGGAACTCTTTGGTATGTCTCTTGGCCTAGGGATACCATTTACTCAGATGCCAAGGACTTCACAAGCCGAGAAAGTTGGGACCTCAGTCCTGGAGGATCGCTGCATGGGCATGCTCCCAGCCCCTAAGTTCTTTTCAGTCTGTCGGCTTCATGTAGGCGTTACACCTCAGAGCTGTGGAGACCCCAGGTCTGAGTGCTGCGCTCGACTTGCGTGTGTGGCAAGAAGCAGTCATTTAGTTTTGTGGGTGTCAGTGCCCCCTTGGTAAAGTTCGGGGGCCGAGCAGCCTGAGTCAGCAAGGCGGTGGGACAGGAAGCTGGCAGTCGTTGCGGGGGGCTCTCCTAGGTCAGCACGTCGGCCCTGGCGTGACCCCCAGGCAACCTCCGAAACCATGAGGACAGGTCGCCTCCACAGCAGAAGCCTCGTGGGTGCACCAGACGCCACTGCCGGGGCGGGTAGAGAGACGTGACCAACCCTGAGTAAACATGCAGTGTGTTTATAAGTAGCTCTTTAAACCGTACTTTCTGAGTACTCGAGTTAAGATTGTCTTTTCACATCAGATATCGGAAAGGGTGAGCTGAGGTGATCTCGGGAACTCAGCCCCTGAGACCAGCCCCTCAGATTAGTGACCAAGCTGAGAAGCAGGCTGGAGGGCCGCTCTGAAGGGCCCGCTCCCGGCCCTCAGCTGACCCGCCCCCGTGGTTCCCTGAAGGCAGTGACAGCTAATGGAAGTCACGTGTGAAGTAATCGCGCTGCCTCCTCACGGAGCTGTGACTCAGGCATTTCTGACCGCGCCTGGAGCCATGGCTGCGCTGAGAGCCAGCCACTGGGTAGGAGCAGTGATTGCAGAAGGGCGCAGTGAGGCTGCAGAGCCAGCCCGGCCTGGGTGACAGGAGGCAGAAGTGCACTGTGGGAGTGTCTGGGCCTCTGCTGACTCATCTGTACATACCTGCCAGGTTTCAGCGGTGGAAGGACCAGTCGAGCACCTTTCGAGGGGACTAAATAGGTTGGGGTGGTGGGGGTCCCCGAGAACACCATCGGGAACTAAGCCAGTCGGTGTGTGTGTGGTGGGGGTGGGTTCCCCCAGGACTGCTGTCTGGCCCAGTGATGCAGCGGGACTCACAGAACCTGGCGAAGCTGCTTTCCTCCCAGCCATAGTTGTTTAGGGCCGAGGGAGACATGCCGCAAGCAGCAGAGGGAGACACGAAGGGACAGTCCAGCAGGAGCCGGGCTCTCCTCTGGGGCAGCCACGTGTGGCCACACGTCTTCAGTGCTGCTAGCCGGCGAGGCCCCCTCGAGCCCTGGAGTCCAGGGTTCTTACTGAGAATCAGTCTCGAAGGCCCAGGGCCCCCCCGTGTCTGAGCTCACCTCTTGAGTCTCCAGCACCCGAGAGGTCCCAGCAGAACGATGTGACTCAGAGCCCCAGGTGCTCCCCTAAGCCGCAGCATTGGCATAAACCCTCTGGGTGACCCAAGGTCTCGGGTATGCGGAGACATTCTTATCAGGCGGCACATTCCAAGGGCTCAGAGGTTATTTCCGTGGAGCTGTCCAAGGGCCAGTCCCTGAAGGCCTGTGGAGCGTGCTGGGTTCGGGGCATCCCGGGCCTGCCGGGGAAAGGGAAGCTGCGCCCCGCTGTGTCCTTGTGGGGCTGAAGCAGGCTGGTGTGGGGAACCCGTGGCCCCCTCCCAGGTCTTTGGAGGCCCGGTCCTGGTTCCAGCCTGTGCCCAGGTGCACCCGAGGCTGAGCAGGCACCCCGTGGGCTGTTCTGGTCCCAGGGCTCTGCCTGTTGCTGCAGCCCTTGGGGTGTACAGCCCAGACCGAAGCCTTCAGGGGGCTCCCCAGCAGGCCCCAGGTGGCCCCTGCTGACGTCTGTCCTTCCGTCTCTGGACAGATTCCCGATGAACATGGGAGACTCCAACATGGATGCCGGCACCACCACATCTGAGACAGTGGCTGAAGAAGTGTCCCTTTTCAGCATGACGGACATGATCCTGTTTTCTCTCATCGTGGGTGCCATGACATACTGGTTCCTCTTCAGGAAGAAAAAAGAAGAAGTCCCCGAGTTCACCAAGATTCAGACCACGTAAGTGACAACGCTCAGGGGTCCCCCCCGAGCACATCTCTGCCGTCCTCCCAGAAGTGCTCAGGCAGGAGCTAGTCGGCTGAGAGGGGCAGGGCCCCCGCAGCGTCTTGAGTTTTGCCTGACTGGTGAGCTCTGCTTCTGGTCTAGCTTCATAAGTGCTTCTGTTAACGCTGCCCCTCACTCCGGTCAAGGCCCTTTGACGCCTGTCTCGTATTCAGGCGTCACAGGAACCAGTCAGAGCAGAAGCCCCGTGCGCCAACAGGTGGCCTGATGCTCTGGCGCACCGGGGCCTCAGCATAAGGCTCCCAGTTAATGTCTCCCTCCAGGCCCCTGACCGTGCGTTCCGCAAACACACGGGCTTAGCGAGGCACCGTCCTCAGGGCCAGGGCGCAAGGCTACCGGTCCTTTGGGGATTCCCTTGAATCCTTTTCATTGTTGACGAGGACAGAGTTGCAGTTTGATGCTGCCTTAACATGTCCTTATCACCTAACAGCTGCTCATTTCTCTTTTTATTTTAAAAATTTATTTATTTTAATTGGAGGATAATTTCCTTTCTCTTTTTAAATGAAGAGAGGAGCCTGGAGCTTAGAGATTGGTTGTGGTCAGGGGTTGGTGACAAAGTAAGAGAAAAGCTATTTTTTCCTCTTCACTGTCAGTGTTCAGACGGAACGCTCCTTTGACCAAGCAGTTCTCCAGCTCTCTGGACCCTAGCTGGGTGTGACACTGTCTCCTGAAGTTCGCATCAGCTCCCCCAGGTTAGGGGCTCAGCCCCACAGGCCCGCCCCCCGCCCCCCTCAGACCGCCATCAGCAAGTCCGGGTGCCAGCAACTACCTGGGTCAGAGGGTCCCATAACCCCCTGCCCGGGTTTGATTAATTCGCTAGAGGGGTTCACAGAACTCAGGAAAACATCTTTCTTACTAGATCACCCGCTTAGTGTGATTTAGTAAGACTAAAAGAAATAGCCAGATGGAAGAGAGGCGTAGGGCCAGGTGTGGGGAAGGGGCCCGGGGCTCCCCTGCCCCTCTGGGCTGCCACCTGCCCAATCCCTCTGTGTCGTCAGCAGCTCCAGGACTGTCTAAACCCCATCCTTTTGGGTTTTTGTGGCAGTTTTGTTGTGCGTGCATATTGTTTAAATCATTGACCGTTGGGCATTAATGCAGCCTCCAGGCCCGCTCCCCTCCCCGGTCACTCACCCTAAACGCAGGGACCCCACCCTCACGGGGCTCTTGTGGGTGACGTCTGTGACATCCACTAGCTCCAGTCCTGCCACTTGGCAGCTGCTTAGGTGTTTGTGTCCCAAAGTGTTTCATACCGAGCACTGCACTGGACTCCGCAGGTATGCAAGGATGGCCTTTATGTTAAAGAAGCTAACAAGTCAGGACTTGGAAAGGTACTTTAAAAAATGGTTTCTGAAACACTTTCAGCTCAGCAGAGTGGGTGGCCTCATCGCTCATGATGGAGGGAGAGGTGAGCAGGCGGGAGACACAGGCTCTGGGGTCTCTACTGAGGCATCCCCTCTTGGAGAGGTCAGAAGAGTGTGCTGCAGGAAGGGGACAGGTGCCTAGCCAGCAGAAGGCCAGAGCAGGGCAGGGAGGCTGGCAGGCGAGCGGAGGCCAGCCTGTACCCCTGGAACTGGACAGGTACATTCATGGTGTGGCAAAGTATTTGCTCTGGGGTCTCTACTGAGGCATCCCCTCTTGGAGAGGTCAGAAGAGTGTGCTGCAGGAAGGGGACAGGTGCCTAGCCAGCAGAAGGCCAGAGCAGGGCAGGGAGGCTGGCAGGCGAGCGGAGGCCAGCCTGTACCCCTGGAACTGGACAGGTACATTCGTGGTGTGGCAAAGTATTCTTGGTGCAAAGGTATGGCACTCAAGATAAGAGGACCAGTGCCCAGGTCCCAGTGTAAAGGGGCCTTGCATCTGCTCATCTGTAAAATGCAGGCATGTTCCCACCCCTACCCCCGAGGGAGGCTGTGCCATGAGACAGCCTGGAGCCNGTATTCTTGGTGCAAAGGTATGGCACTCAAGATAAGAGGACCAGTGCCCAGGTCCCAGTGTAAAGGGGCCTTGCGTCTGCTCATCTGTAAAATGCAGGCATGTCCCCACCCCTACCCCCGAGGGAGGCTGTGCCATGAGACAGCCTGGAGCTGCCATTCTCGCGTTACCAGGGTCCCTGGGCTAGCTAGATGAACTTGAAACAGAAGTCCTAGACTTTACAGATTCACAGATTCAAATGGTTTTTCTTGCCAGAGTGCTGGAACTCTGTTTCCCTCTTCATACTCCTAAAATTTTCACCCTGCATGTTCCAATCCCCTCTCGTCCCTCATGGTTTCACGCGGAATACCTTGTGGCCAAGGTCCTGCGTGTACACTGTAAGAGAAGCTGTCGTAGTGTGGTGGTTGGGTCTGGGCCCTGACGTCGGTTACGAAGGTTTGAGTCCTGACCCCACCCCACCCTGTGTTAGTCTCGTGACATTTGCCCTCACTTAATCTTCTGAATTTTGTGTCTTCAATTATAAATCGGAGATAACAGTAGAACTGACCTCATAGGGCTGTAAAAATTAACCGACATACTCCGTCATAGAGCTCTTTGCCCAGCTTCTGGTGCTTGACGAGCCCACATCATTAATACCATCTCCA
>SJYX01008203.1:268587-305840 GCA_006410675.1 Oreotragus oreotragus | reverse complement strand
GGCGTGCTGCCATTCATGGGGTCGCAAAGAGTCAGACACGACTGAGCGACTGAACTGAACTGAACTGATTCTCTTTGATAAAAATTGACTGCAACTCTTCATCTGCTAATGGTGATCTATAATGATATTTTACATTTCATCATTGAAAATGCTTCCCACAGGTGGTATGTAGTAAAGAATTAATTTTGCCCAAAATGTGCTCTGATATTTGTCCTCAGCTACTGGGAAGTAATCTCTTGGAATGTCATGGTTTGCCAGGGGAACTGGGGTTATATGGGGCAATTGAAAAATATGACTTAGGGTCTAGGTTGACCATTTCAGGAAGACCAACAATGTGATATGTAAGTGGGGCTTTGGGCCACATGGTGTCAGTTGCCCTGCAGGCTGAGATCAACCACAGGAGCAATCATGGGGGAAAAGTCTTACCTACATGGTAGAGCCCCAAGAATATCTTTGGAAACCAAGGTTTGGATGAGCTTTGCTCATTGGCAATATTCTACACATTGTCACATGTTGATGCAGTGAAAGTAAAGCATCCTGACTCCATGTGGAAGGGCAACAAAAATGTCTGATACTTCCCTGGACTCTGCTCTATGTACATCTCCCCTTGGCTGAATTAACTCTCCATCCTTTACCAACAACAAATGGTAACTGAGCATTAACAATTTCAGGGAGTTCTGCAAGTCCTGGTAGTGAATTATTGACCCTGAAGGTAGTTTTGGGAACTCTTCCAAACTTGCAATTGGTGTCAGAAGTGAGGATGGTCTTGTATGAATTGTGTGCTCTTTAAATTTTATAGCTGGCTAACTCTCGAAGTTGGCTAAAACTCTCAAAGGAAAGTACTGCCAGACACTGATATCAATCCCTGTACATAATCTTTTATTAAGCATTTTCATTGCTCAGAAGGCATTTATAAAATTCTAATAAATATTCTCTTGATGTCTGCCTTTTAGCACACCATTTATTATATTGCTAAATATGGAATTGCTGAATGGAAACCCTTCAATTGCACAGTTAAATGAACTTGAAGTTTAAAAATTACTTTTACACTTGTATCTGAAAACATTGCTAGAACTGTAGTTTGAGACTGGAAAATGTGTTCATTAAAATTTTTGAAGGAATGGTGATCTCACTGTTTTATTAATTTTTGACATCACAGCAAGTTTTATATACTGCTTCACATTCTTGTGATTTAAATATTAACTGTCATCAAAATGATTTTATCACAAGGTTCTGCATATAACCATTGTTTTGCTCTGTCATTTTGGTTGAATCCATTGAGAAACATTATGAAGTCTGCAGCAAAAGCTAATTTTCCAAGTCATCCAATGTTCAGTAATAGTGGTTGAGGGCTGCTCTTAAGAAAAATCTCAATCACCATCCTGAGCTCAAAAACTCACACATGACTTATTACTGTTAAGCCATCAAACTGCTATGTAGGTGATAGGACAAGTAAGAATGTTCATCTTCTATATTTGACAAAAGTTCACAAAACAGACAACAGTTAACTCCAGAAGAGATAATGATCACGTTTGTCACAATTTGTTCAATAATGCACAATAGATTCAAATATTTTCCACAAAGTACCTTCTGATGAATATTATAATCAATTAGTAAAGGTTTTAAACACTTCATGTTTTCATAAGCTTCGTAAATTTGTCCAAAAAGCCTTTGCCTACTCATTAACAGCTGTAAACACATCTTAGCAGATTCTATTTCAGGCGGCACTTAGTGTTTCCTCATTTTTCTTGAAAATATTTTTGAGCATAATTTTTGCACACAGATTATTCCTAGAAGCTTACTCTTCATTCACTTCAGCCTCACCATGAGCACTTGACAAATAAGCAACTGTGCAGCACTGGTCACCTTATCAAGAGCCAAGGAAAACTGTTAGGGATCATTTGCCACGGTTTGAAATTGATTATTGATGATGCTCCCAAAGTTATCAACTCTTCAAACAGCTGTCACCAAAAGGCTAATAGCCTTAAAACTATTTTATTTTCTCTAGACACATTTCTTCTGTTACCGCAACCAAAACTAATTTCATCAACTCACCATCAATAAATGTCTTTCCTTGTGTGGTTAATAAGTGAGTCACCAGGACACAGTCTGATTTCCATTCTTCATTTTCAGTGGAGAAACTGTGCTATTATGAGATATTCTGGTTTAAATTTTCTAATTTTTCTGGCTACTCCTTTTTTTGCAGCTGGGAATGTTGTGGTGAGGGCTTACTCTGTTATGCCATATTCTTTTAGTACAGTTGTAGTGTCACTAGACAGCAAAGACAACGCTTTCCTGTCCAATTCTTTGACAAAATAATCCACACTCCACTGTGACTTTAAAGCATGACATTTGGATCCCACTGTTTCTCTTCTTTTTTTGGTTCAGTTTGGTTGGTTTTGACATGATGGTTACTGCGCTGGTAAATAAAATACAACAGTGTTTCTGTAAAGTGATATGCTTGGCACTTGAAACAGTGGCATGACAACTACATCCCTGAGGTCTGCAGGTTGCTAAACAGCACTGCGAAACAATAAGAGCACCATCCATAGACAATCTTTGCTGCAAGTCCACAACTCTGCCATTGTAGTGTGAAAGCCTCTATATATGTATGTAAATGAATGAGCATGGCTGTATTCCAATAAAACATTATTCACTTTTGGACAATAGAATTTGCATTTCATAGAATTTTCACATGCCATGAAATATTTTTCTTCTTTTGAATTCTTTTCAATCTTTTAAAAATGTAAAACTATTCTTAGTTCATAGTTCATACAAAAACAGGTGGTGAATCAAATTTGGTCAATGAACCAAATTTTTTGTCTGCCATCCCTTGGAAGAATCTAAAAGATGCTTGTTTTTCATCTTAGATTTCTGATATACATGCAGAAAAGTACATAACAACAGTGTGATAAGGTACTTGATGGGGGAACAAAGGTAGGTGGTGATTCCAGAAAGTAAATAAGGTTGAGATTTGAGGAATATTAAAAATTTCTCCTCCATTTAGTTTGTGACATGGGAATCTGGATTTTTAAAATAATGATAAAATAACAAACTATTCGACATATTAAAAGAGTTGAAAATTTGCTTGTAGTTGAAAGAGATCACTGGAAGGATTGATGTTGAAGCTGAAACTTCAATACTTTGGCTACCTGATGCGAAGAGCTGACTCATTTGAAAAGACCCTGATGCTGGGAAAGATTGAGGGCAGGAGGAGAAGGGGATGACAGAGGATGAGATAGTTGCATGGCATCACCTACTCGATGGACATGGTTTGGGTAGACTCTGGGAGTTGGTGATGGACAGGGAGGCCTGGCATGCTGCGGTTCATGGAGTCGCAAAGAGTCGGACACGACTGAGCGACTGAACTGAACTGAAGGAGATGAAATTTAGAAGGTTATTTTGAATGAAGGTTAATTAATTTCTTAATGGGACCGTTTCCAATAGAGAAATCGTAAAGCTTCATACTGACTAGGATATGGCTTTTATATTTATCTGAAACATAGGGTTTTTATTATAATGATTTTATGGCACTGTGGAAAATTTTTGGCAAGAGAGACTGACAGTCAAATATAAAGATCTAACTAAAACCACTTAAAGAATTTACAATTATCTTGGTCACACAACAGTATTAAACACCATCTGCTACATACCTGTACATTAGGTGGTGCACTATTGATGACTATAGTGTTGCATGGACTCTGAGAGATGACTGTGGAGAGAACGACTTCTCCTGGCAAGACCCAGCCCGAGGGTCAGGCTCATGTGTTCAGCTGCCTCCAGGACCTCCCTTTCCCACACGACATTAATGTCTTCAGTTCTGAAACTAAACTCATCACCATAGCCATGCCACAGAGCCATCATCCCTCTGATTGTTTCTGTTAATAATTTATATAACAAATGACATGAGTAAACTCTGTGCTCCAACTGAAATGCTAGAATTCCTACTCTATCACTTACATAGCTGCTTAGTTTGGAGAAGTTACTTAACCGTTCTCAGCCTGAGTTTCCTGAAGAAAAAAGTTTCTAACATTTATTGAACACTTACTGAATGCCAGTCCTTGATTTAATACTTTATATGCATTATCTCATTTAATCCTCAAAGTAGCCCTATGAAGGGCATGCATTCTAAATTACTTCAATTGTGTCTGACTCTTTGCAACCCTATGGACTGTAGCCCAACAGGCTCCTCTGTCCATGGGATTCTCCAGGCAAGAATACCAGAGTGGGTAGCCATGCCCTCCTCCAGGGGATCTTCCTGACCCAGGGATCAAACTTGCATCTCTTCCATCTCCTGCATTGGCAGGCAGGTTCTTTCCAATAGCACCACCTAGGTAGCCTGAGGTAGGTACCATTATGATCCCCACTTTTGGTAAGAAATAAACAGATTTCCCTGGTGGCTCAGACAGTAAAGTGTCTACCTACAATGCGGGAGACCTGGGTTCGATCCCTGGGTTGGGAAGATCTTTTGGAGAAGGAAATGGCAATCCACTCCAGTACTATTGCCTGGAAAATCCCATGGACAGAGGAGCCTGGTAGGCTACAGTCCATGGGATTGCAAAGAGTTGGACATGACTGAGCAACTTCACATTCATTCATTCAAACAGAGGCAAGGAGGCTGAGAGTCTTTATCTATAGCTGTCAACCATTATAACTGACTACAAATGGTATCATCACCCTCTACTTCACCCTCTCTTTCCCTGCAGATGATTGTCTCAAAATGATCATCTCTTGGATATGCCCCTTCCTCTACACCACTACCTTGCCAAGCTCGTCCTCATCTGAAGCTTGCGTGTGAGTTCTCTGCCTCCGGTTTTGCCTCCTTCCAATCTCTTCATCATGTTGCTTCTAGGATGCTTTAGAGCCCGAATGCTTGTGTCCACCTCAAGCTCACAAAATAAGCTAGAAAATATAAACAAATCAGGTTTTAGGTAACTTGGGAGATTTTACTACATTTGTGAAATCAAGATATTGCATATTAAATTGCCAAGCAAAGCCTCAAGTGCAGACGAAAGAAATCCATCCAGACTCAGACCCATGTTTAGGAAGATCACAGAAACCTCTTTCCCTAAGGCACCGCAGAAGAAGACTGTGTTGTCCACCTTTCTCAGAATCACAGATTCAGGACAGATTTTGTTACAGTTCACTAGTATGGCTGTGTGTGCGCGTTCAGTCTCAGTCGTGTCGACTCGTTTTGACCCCATGGACTCTAGCATGTCAGGTTCCTCTGTCCATGGGACTTCTCCAGGCAAGAATACTGGAACGGGTTGCCATGTACTCCTCCAGGAGACCTTCCTGACCCAGGGATCAAACCCATATCTTCTGCATCTCCTGCATTTCAGGTGGATTCTTTATCACTGAGCCACTGGGTATGGCTGTAATGATTATTAAATATTGAAATATGAGTTGCTCAGGGTTTCTCCAGTGGCTCAGCAGTAAAGAATCAGCCTGCAATGCAGGAGCCACAGGAGACAAGGGGTCAGTCCCTGAGCTGGGAAGAGACCCTGGAGGAGAGCATGGCAACCCACTCCAGTATTCTTACCTGGAGAATTCCATGGACACAGGAGCCTGGTGGGCTATGGTCCATAGGGTTACAAATAGTACGACAGGACTGAAGTGACTTGGCAAGCAAAAAGTCACTGCCTCCAGTGCCTGAAGTGCCCTCCTCCCATCCTTGCCTTGAAAAGTTTTCATTGGGCACCACTGAGATCACTATGATGGTGCCTTCCAGCTTGTCCTCTATAGTTTAAGAGGATGGGCCCCCTTCCCTGGGTGCCTCCCTGACTCTAAGCCAAAGGGAGGAGGAGAAGTGGCTGACGGAGGATGAGATGGTTGGATAGCATCACCTACTCGATGGGCATCAGTTTGAACAAGCTCCAGGAGGTGATGATGGACAGGGAAGCCTGGTGTGCTGCAGTCCATGGGATCACAGAGTTGGACATGAGTGACCAACTGAACTGACTGAGAGAGATGTCTGGAGGTGGAAATGGCAAGTCAGCAGGTGTCAGAGTCTCCTGGTCTACCCTCCACTGGCGCCCCTCTTTGGGAAATGCAGTCTCCACAGTAACATTTTCTATCGTTTATCTCTTCCTGTTTTACTCACAGAGTCATGGCAAATAGCTTCTATGAGTATGTTATAAGCAATCCAGATAGTTTGGAGCTAAAACAGGTACTTACATTTTAGTAACAGGAGGAAACTTTAGGTCCTTATCAAGGCCAGAAAGGCTCCAGGGAAGAAGACATGAGTGTGCAGAAGTAATCAGCTACACTAAAGGGAGCAGCAGCAAAGACCACCTGTAAACAAAGAGGTGTTTAAATAATTCTGCCTTAAGTAACAGTCAAATCTCTAGAAGTGAAGACAGAAATGGGAGTTGGAGATGAGGAAGAATCAAAAGGTTTTCTGCTTAAAAGAATTCACTCTCTTCCATTAAATATGAATACCCTCAACCATTACTGCTAATCAGCATTACCCGGGGCTGCCAGGGGGATCTGTCTAAACTACAGGACGCAGATGTCAAGGCACTAGTTAACATCTCTCAGTGCACCCTCCACACCCTTTAGGATACTTCCAGAGATCTCTTCAAGAAAATTAGAGATGCCAAGGGAACATTTCATGCGAAGATGGGCTTGATAAAGGACAGAAATGGCCTGGACCTAACAGAAGCAGAAGATATTAAGAAGAGGTGGCAAGAATACACAGAAGAACTGTACAAAAAAGATCTTCACGACCCAGATAATCACGAGGATGTGATCACTAATCTAGAGCCAGACATCCTGGAATGTGAGGTCAAGTGGGTCTTAGAAAGCGTCACTACGAACAAAGCTAATGAAGGTGATGGAATTCCAGTTGAGCTGTTTCAAATCCTGAAAGATGATGCTGTGAAAGTGCTGCACTCAATATGCCAGCAAATTTGGAAAACTCAGCAGTGGCCACAGGACTGGAAAAGGTCAGTTTTCATTCCAATTCCAAAGAAGGGCAATGTTAAAGAATGCTTAAACTACCGCACAACTGCACTCATCTCACACGCTAGTAATGTTCAAAATTCTCCAAGCCAGGCTTCAGCAATACGTGAAACGTGATCTCCCTGATGTTCAAGCTGGTTTTAGAAAAGGCAGAGGAACCAGAGATCAAATTGGCAACATCCACTCGATCATGGAAAAAGCAAGAGACTTCCAGAAAAACATCTATTTCTGCTTTATTGACTATGCCAAAGCCTTTGACAGTGTGGATCACAATCAACTGTGGAAAATTCTGAAAGAGATGGGAATATCAGACCACCTAACCTGCCTCTTGAGAAATCTGTATGCAGGTCAGGAAGCAACAGTTAGAACTGGACATGGAACAACAGACTGGTTCCAAATAGGAAAAGGAGTACATCAAGGCTGTATATTGTCACCCTGCTTATTTAACTTCTATGCAGAGTACATCATGAAGAACGATGGACTGGGAGAAATATCAATAACCTCAGATATGCAGATAACACCACCCTTATGGCAGAAAGTGAAGAGGAACTAAAAAGCCTCTTGATGAAAGTGAAGGAGGAGAGTGAAAAAGTTGGCTTGAAGCTCAACATACAGAAAACGAAGATCATGGCATCCGGTCCCATCACTTCAGGGGAAATAGATGGGGAAACAGTGGAAACAGTGTCAGACTTTATTTTGGGGGGCTCCAAAATCACTGCAGATGGTGATTGCAGCCATGAAATTAAAAGATGCTTACTCCTTGGGAGAAAAGTTACGACCAACCTAGATAGTATATTCAAAAGCAGAGACATTACTTTGCCGACTAAGGTCTGTCTAGTCAAGGCTATGGTTTTTCCTGTGGTCATGTATGGATGTGAGAGTTGGACTGTGAAGAAGGCTGAGCACCGAAAAATTGATGCTTTTGAACTGTGGTGTTGGAGAAGACTCTTGAGAGTCCCTTGGACTGCAAAGAGATCCAACCAGTTCATTCTGAAGGAGATCAGCCCTGGGATTTCTTTGGAAGGAATGATGCTGAAGCTGAAACTCCAGTACTTTGGCCACCTCATGCGAACAGTTGACTCACTGGAAAAGACTCTGATGCTGGGAAGGATTGGGGGCAGGAGGAGAAGGGGACGACTGAGGATGAGATGGCTGGATGGCATCACAGACTCGATGGACGTGAGTCTGAGTGAACTCTGGAAGATGGTGATGGACAGGGAGGCCTGGCATGCTGCGATTCATGGGGTTGCAAAGAGTCGGACACGACTGAGCGACTGAACTGAACAGACTCCTAAGAGCATTGCACAAAGTCCTCTTGGTCAGATTCTAGCTCTCTGCGACACCTTCACTTCCTGCTTCCTACACTGCCCCTTCTTGCAGCCACGCTTCCCTGTACCACACACACACACACTCTATCACATGCACGGTATGACAGAGGGGCTGTCTTGCCACATGGTGCTGTTTGAAGTCTCCTGAAAGTGCCACAAGCTCTCACATTTAGATGTGCTCTCAGTGTTCAGCAGCACCACCCCTTCTTCCTTTCTAGACTATACTGTTCCAGACAGGCAAGGGAAGTCATCCTTGGTAACCTCCAACTTCTCATCCAGACAGACAGCCTTCTTGGGTACCTGCAGCAGATACCCATTCTCATGACCTGCTATCCAGATTCTTTAACTGCCTGTTCTGTCCCGAAACTGTCAGAATTCACACTGTGTGCACAGTGATATCAACCCTGTTCCTTGTTTGTATCTGATTAGCACTGACTGATTCCTTGTCTACATTCAACAGAGGTCCAACCCCAGAAGTCCAAAGGTCAAATCTGGATGACTGATTTGTTTGACAAGCACATTTTATTCTCACAGTGATTTTTTTTTTTAATTGCCAACAATGAACAACTGAGAAACTTCACCTAAACTTTTGGTTTTTCTCAAAATAAGTATGAAGATCTGGCAATTAGGGTCTGTGTTTCCACAGAGAGAAATGCCCTGGAGGTGATTTTAGTGACTGTTCCTTAGTCAGAGCATACACTCTAGTTTGCCACAGCCCCCAGCACTCCCCATCTTCCCCAAATACTGAGGCCAAGTCTTACTTGCCATTTATCATTAGATTTATATCACTACTTTTCTTAAGGTAGGCCTTCCCTGATAGCTCAGTTGGTAAAGAATCCGCCTGCAATGCTGTAGACCCTGGTTTGATTCCTGGATTGGGAAGACCCCTGGAAAAGAGAAAAGCTAGCCACTCCAGTAATCTGGCCTGGAGCATTCTATGGACTGTATATATAGTCCATGGGATCAAAAAGAGTTGGGTGACTGGGAGACTTTCACTTTTATTAAGATCAAGACCAAAAAGAAAAATCCAAAACAAAACAAAAAAACATATTAGAACTCATGTGCCATCAAAAGTGAGAATACAAAAGAGACCAAGAGGGTCTACGTTTTAAGAAACATGAAAGAGGGTCTATATGTATTCAGTATGTACATCTAAAGAACTGTCCTAGATGTAGATCTGTGTCAAACGAGTTCTTCCTAAGCTGCCATTAAAAAACAAACAAACAAACACAGTTTACTTTGTTTAAGATTCCTGCCTAGTTCCTACAGGCATTTGAGTTGTGACCTTTGATAACTGTGTTGGAAATAGAGGTGGTTAACATTTTTCTGGTCAATGAGAAGACTTTGTATTGGGTGACAGAAAACCAACCCAGTCAGGTTGTTCTTGGAGACAGCAAATTGCTAGAGCGAAAGGAGCCCTTGAATAATCTCAGTCTCGGACAAATCAGTATCACAACAAGTATATGCTCAACAGAGACAAAGGATTCTTCATAAGCACTTGTGTTATGGTTTTTCCAGTAGTCACGTACGGATGTGAGATCTGGACTATAAAGAAGGCTGAGCACTGAAGAATTGATATTTTTGAACTGTGGGGTTGGAGAAGACACTTGAGAGTCCCTTGGACTGCAGAGAGATCCAACCAGTCAGATCCTTAAGTCCTGAATATTCATCAGAAGGACTGATGCTGAAGCTGAAACTCCAATACTTTGGCCACCTGATGTGAAACACTGACTCATTGGAAAAGACCTTGATGCTGGGAAAGATTGAAGGCGGGAGGAGAGGGGGATGACAGAGGGTGAGATCGTTGGATGGCATCACCGACTCAACAGACATGAGTCTTGAGTAAGCTCCGGGAGTTGGTGATGGACAGGGAGGCTTGGTGTGCTGCAGTCCATGGGGTTGCAAAGAGTCAGACATGACTGAGCAACTGAATTGAACTGTGGCACCAAGCCTCAGACAATTCAGTCATGTCTCCTCCCTAAGAAGTCCTGTGCACATCCGCATACCATGCTGAGCCCAAGAGGTTGAGTGTTTACTCCACAAACATTTATTAAGATCCCTTCATGTGAAAAGCGATGTGATAAGCAGAAAGGTATACTTGGTCAGTGACACAGACCAGATTCTTTCTTTCATGAATTCTATAGCCTATGAAGGATGGAAGAAAATCAACAAGTACACAATAAGGTTTAATAAGGAAAATAAAACAGAAATGATATAAAGAGTGTCTTGGGGGAGCAGGAAAGGCAAAAGTGAGGGAAAGGTTTACTGAAGAAGTTATATTTGAGAAAGGACACTTGGAAAAAGATTGTTTCAGGGAGAAATGAACACAAATATAAAAGTCCTGAGGGAAGAAAAAGCTTTAAGCATTTGAGAAATTAAGAAAGAACCAGTGTTATGGGACTATAGTGACTGTGTGGTAGGAGATGAGCTTGGAAATTAGGGAGGAATTGGATCATGTAGTACCATGAAGATCATGGTAAGGAATTTGAATTTTACTCTAAATGGACAGGCCAGTAAGAAAGGGACAAGCAGGCCTGGCACTCACGGGTTGTGGTGGTCTGTGTTCAGTTCAGTTCAGTTCAGTCGCTCAGTTGTGTCCAGCTCTTTGCGACCCCATGAATTGCAGCACGCCGGGCCTCCCTGTCCATCACCAACTCCCAGAGTTCACCCAAACTCATGTCCATTGAGTCGGTGATGCCATCCAGCCATCTCATCCTCGGTCGTCCCCTTCTCCTCCTGCCCCCAATCCCTCCCAGCATCAGGGTCTTTTCCAATGAGTCAACTCTTCTCATGAGGTGGCCAAAGTATTGGAGTTTCAGCTTTAGCATCAGTCCTTCCAAAGAATACCCAGGACTGATCTCCTTTAGAATGGACTGGTTGGATCTCCTTGCAGTCCAAGGGACTCTCAAGAGTCTTCTCCAACACCACAGTTCTAAACCATCAATTCTTTGGCACTCAGCTTTCTTCACAGTCCAACTTTTACATTCATACATGACCACTAGAAAAACCATAGCCTTGACTAGACAGACCTTTGTTGGCAAAGTAATGTTTCTGCTTTTGAATATGCTGTCTAGGTTGGTCATAACTTTCCTTCCAAGGAGTAAGAAATGTCTTTTAATTTCACGGCTGCAATCACCATCTGCAGTGATTTTGGAGCCCCCCAAAATAAAGTCTGACACTGTTTCCACTGTTTCCCCATCCATTTGAACACCAATAATTCCTCAGAACATTAACATCAGACAAGGCTAATTTGTGGCCATGATGGATTAAGACAAAAACAGGATGCATTCATGATGAAATACAGAAAAATATGGACATTGTAAAAATCACAAACATGATCAACTATCTCCTTATCATGGTTAATGTGTCTACTGCTTTTTTCTTTTAATCAGTTTCAACTTTAGCTTCATTTTATTCTTCTAACCATTAGATGAGATTTATTAATACATCTAATCATAGGATTAAACTTGCTTCCTTAAATACTACTCTATTATCAATATAAGCCCAAATCCTATAACAAAGTCCTTTCTGACAGACTCTATGGTTCCCCATGTTCCAAGCAATAAACTCAGTTTGTTCTGTTTTATGTATGTTGCTGGTGGTCTTTTGATGAAAGGCACTAACAAATGTCAGTGGAGGATTTTAGGTCGGAGGTGACATAATATTTTTTTAAGAAAACTATTTTCATTGGAAAATAAACTCTATTGGTCAAGAATAGAAGCAACAAGACCAATTCAAGGCTGTTTCAGCATTTGGGTCAAAGTGGTAGGGCAAGGCAGTCAAATTCAATATATTTCACAGGTGGTGTCAGTAGGACTTGCTTATGAAGTGGATGGGTCCAGAGAGAAACATAAGTAGACAGTCAGAGTTCCAAAATAAAATTAGCCAAAACAAGATAGAAACCTATTTCTTATCACATAAATTCTCAGTGGTCATTGTAGATCCATGAATTTAGCAGAGATGCAAGCTCCATCCTTCCTGCTATCCCACCATCCCTCAGGTTTGCAAACATTAAGTGCATGACCCCAAATGACTTACTGCCACCTCCCCATGCCAGCCTGAAGGAAGGGGGATGGGGAAGAAGAGGACATATCTGGGAAGTAGCATTCATCAGTTCTGCTCACGTTCCCTTGACCAATATCTGGTTCCAGGGCCACACCTCATTGCAAGGAAACTTGGGAAATTTCTAGCCTTTATTTGGCATGGTCATATGTCCAACTAAGGTTTCCCTGGTGGCTCAGAGGTAAAGAGTCCACCTGCCAATGCAGGAGACACAAGTTCAATCCCTGGGTCAGGGAGACCCCCTGGAGAAGGAAATGGCAACCAACTCCAGTATTCTTGCCTGGGAAATTTTGGACAGAAGAGCCTAGCAGGCTACAGTCCATGGGGTCTCAAAAGAGTCAGACATGACTTAGCAACTAAACACAACCAACTAAACATGTCCAACTAAATGGTCTCTTACTGTGGAAAGTAGGAAAACAATTGTTGAGACAGTGTAGAGGAAAGACAAAACCTGGTTGCAGTTAGTTAAGGAGAAAATATAAGATAAGAAAACAGAATGGGAAGTATAGGCAAATCTTTTAAAGAGTTTTACTGGGAAGAAGAACAGATCCAGGTGGTAGCTAGAGGAGACCATAGAATGAGGTGGTAGCTAGAGGAGACCATAGAATGAAGTTGAAAGAGGTGTGGTGACCATTACGTTCCAAATCTCCCATTGTGAAGAACACAGTTGACTACAGGCCCAGGTTCTGTGTTCTGAAAATCTTTCTTCACAATCATAAGACTATACTCTTCCATGGGCTGCTTACAACCAGCGACCAGGAGTGGAGGGAGAACAAGATAGGCATGTCCCTCCGTGACACAAATCTCCTCTGATCAGCGGCTTTAGCCTAAGGAGTTCCCCCGGGTGGGTATCGCCAACACTGTCATAGAGTTGCAGTTCAATTCAAGACATTTCACTGTCTCGCTTTCCTTCCTTCTTTCTCTCTCACCTTCACAGGGGTCATATCTGCATCATGATCTGATGGGTCTTCTGATTTTCTTCCCATCTTCTCTCACAGGAGCTCTGTGAGGAAAGCTCCATTACAGTTTTTGCATATCTAGTTCTGTTTTGGAATTAGCTTCTTGGAAGACTGAAGGGATGCAAGAAGAGAGATTCGAGCTTGTCTGTAGCCTTATGAAAATGAATCCGGCATAAGGAGTCAATGTGCTCATGTTTAAGGGAGAGGAAGTCATTACAGGTAGATGAGATGGAATGGGAAGCATGTTTTTAGATGGGCATGCACAGAATCAACTTTATAAATATGGGGAAGGCAGAAGACATGAGCGCAGGTTCAGATTAAGGGGCAAATGCAAAAGAAGGAAACAAAGGTAGTCTTTTTCACTTTGTTTCAGCATACCATGGGAGGGAGTATTGTGTGGTAGTGACAGGTGGATTCTGTGGTCAGCCTGGCTGGATTCAAAGGCAAATTTCTGTCAGCACTGGCTACGTGATTGTTTCTGTTTCCTCATCTTGAAAAGGAGCAACTTTGCAGCAACTACTTCAGAGAGTTGAGAGAACTACATGAATTAATACTTGAGAGCTCATGTAGAGCATTACTATTTAGCACATAAGCATGAAACAAATGTTAATTATTATTTTCTTAATAAAATGTAATGGTCATCAGCTGAGAGAATTAAAGACATTAAAGGAAAAACAATGAAAGTCATCTTGAAGAATTGCAAACAAGCACTCACAGGTTGTAATATTAAAGTGACAAAGTCAAGATTGAGTGTTTTTCTTTTGCCACGTTCAGCCATTTGGGCACAGACTTAAATTAGACCAAAGATTCACCATTCTGGCTACAGTTAGAATCACCTGGGGAGTTTTAAAAATTTAACTCAAGGACTTCCATTTTATTTTATTTAAAAAAAATTTTTTTAGAGCTTCCATTTTACTTTATTTTACTTTACAGTACTCTATTGGTTTTGGCATACATTGATATGAATCTGCCATGGGTGTACACGACCTCCCAAATATGAACCCCCCTCCCACCTCCCACCCCACATCATCCCTCTGGATCATCCCCATACACCAGCCCCAAGCATCCTGCATCCTGCATTGAACATAGACTGGCGATTCGTTTCTTCATGATAGTATACATATTTCAATGTTATTCTCCCAAATCATCCCACCCTCTCCCTCTCCCTCTCCCTCAGAGTCCAAAAGTCTGCTCTACACTGGGTCCAGTGGCTAAGACACCACACTCCCAGTGCAAGGGGTCTAGGCTCAGTCCCTAGTCAGGGAACTCAATCCCACATGCCGCAACTAAGGGTCAATATGCCACAAGTAAAGATCCTGCATGCTAATGAAGATCAAAGATCCTGCATGCTGCAACAAAGACCCAGCAAAACCAAATAAATAAATAAGAATTTAATTCAGGTCCTCTCCCCACCACCCATCCCATTCTGATTAATCTGGTCTGGGGTGGGAATCTAGCAGACTTTTAAAGATACCCAGGTGATGCTAATGTGTAGCCAGAGCAGAGAAGTAATGGAATAAGGGATGAGCTTAACGGAATGAAACTGACTTGGGTTTAACTGTAGTTTATCATTTTTCCAGGTGAATTCAGAGGAGAGATCAAGAGCGTGATTAATTATGGATAACAGAATCTAAGTTAGTTAAGGGAAAAATTAAAGACTTTCATGATGGAGACTGCAAAACTGGTAGAGTCTAGGGCTTGGAGTTTCCACTGGAGTCGAAGTGTTGGTATGGAAAGGACTGTGCAGCTGAACTAGTTCATGATTATACATCTTTATCCCAAATGCCAAACACACTTACTGCCCTCACGTGTCCTACTATATAAACAACACCAAAATTTAATTCAAGTACACCATGAGAATTATTCTCTTTTTGATGATTATTTTTCAAAGTCCAGTCCAAGAACTTATTATTTGAATCTAATTGACCTAAAGTGCTTTTTTTTTTCTAAAAGGATCACTGTGTTGGAAGCTCAGTTATAGAGAACAAAATCTACTCTAATTTAAGTAGGAAGTCATGCATTACAGAGTACTAAGCACATGACAGAACTGAGGAGGGGGTTGAAGCAACAGATACTGGATTCCAAAGAATGACTACTTACCAAAGCTACACTGTGAAACTAGGCTTAGCAATTTTTATAACTGTCAAGGCAGATGTCCTCCGTCTGTGGTAAATCAGTGAGCTAAAGAGCAAAGACCAACGAGTAAGAGAGGTAACTGACATAGACCAATGTAATCCTAAATCATTTGCACGCTGCTTCTTAAGTGAGATGGAAAAGTGCTAATAAGTGTTCAAAACTATGTTTCATTGTATGTCACAAAGTCAAGAAACATGCAATTTTATTTCCAAGAGTTATTAGTCAATAAAATGTTTAAAAATAACACTGTCTTCCTAAATAAATAAACATGACAAAAAAAGAGTTATTGGTCAAATAATATGCTCAATATATCTTTGTTATCCTGATAGCTTTTCAGGTGGGGTATCTTTAAATTTAAAACAATGGATCTAATTGTTAATCTAAAAAAAATACAATAAATACTATTTTCCTTGTTATTATACTTTTTTTTTTCTAGGTCAGCACTTCGATCCATTGCTTTAAATTTTAGAATATTTCACCTGAAATTTTATGGAACATTTTAAAATGTAACTAATATACTGTTTATACCTAAGTTTTTCCTATGTTACCCAACTTCATGGACAGTTTTCACAGTAAAAACAGTTCAGGCCAACTCTCTTCTCTTTACTTTTAATACCCAGAATCAATGTGAAGTTATTTTTAAATGAGGGGGAGGGAAGGTTTCACAACCAGAATCTAGAGGAAATGTGAGTACCAGATTCAGTTCAGTTCAGTTCAGTCGCTCAGTCGTGTCCGACTCTTTGTGACCCCATGAATCGATTATTTGTGTTAAAAAATTCATTGTAACCAGCTGGAACAAAAACAAAGAAATGCTGTTTCAAAGATTTATCTCTTTAAATAACGCAAATTACTTTTTTTAGGTTATAAATTTTACCATACTTATTCTCTTTTGAATTATTCTTTGCATGTGCTTCCTTTTCTTTTTAACTTTTCTTTGATTTTTTTTCTTAATAAGATGTCTCTCAAGGCTCACAGGAAGTACTATTATTAAAAAGAATACTAGAGGTGGGGTCAAAATTTCTGGATTTAAGACTGAGTTTTAAAGAAAAATTACCTTGCCTTATATTCACATCTGCAGTATACTTAGAACTGACATTGTGTAAGGTAGGTAGAGATAGGGATCAAAATTTTTTTTTCCTCTGTATGTTATGCAAATTGACTCAGCTTCAGTTTTCAAAAAGTCTACCCTTCTCCTTTGTATCTGTGGTCATTTTTTGGCCACAAACCAAATGAGCAAACATATCTGGCTCTGTTTATGGCTTCATTCTCTTCCTTTGACAGATGTCTCTATGTTTGCATTCATATCACACTGAATTGATTATCATCTTATAACAGGTCTCTGTACCTGATAGTATAAGTCCACTACCTTTCTTCTCCTTCAAAATTTTCTTGTATATTTTTGGCTTTTTATATGTCCACATAAATTTTAGGATCAACTTGTCATGTTCCAGGACAAAAAATAGCTTGCAAGGAATTTTACTGAAACTGTGTTGAATATTTAGATCAATGTGGAGAGAAGTGATATCTTTATTATGGGATTGCACTATTTATTTAGATCTTTAGTTTTTCTCCCTGATGCTTTGTCATTTTCAGTGTAGAGGCTTTTTACTTCTTTTCATTGACTTTAGCTCTAGGCATATGATAAAATTTATGCTATTGTTCAGTTCAGTCGCTCAGTCGTGTCTGACTCTTTGCGACCCAGTGAATTGCAGCACGCCAGGCCTCCCTGTCCATCACCAACTCCTGGAGTTCACTCAAACTCATGTCCATCGAGTCAGTGATGTCATCCAGCCATCTCATCCCCTGTCGTCCCCTTCTCCTGCTGCTCTCAATCCCTTCCAGCATCAGAGTCTTTTCCAATGAGTCAACTCTTCGCATGAGGTAGCCAAAGTACTGGAGTTTCAGCTTTAGCATCCAAAGATGTGTTAATTTCAGCTTTAGTCCTTCCAATGAACACCCAGGACTGATCTCCTTTAGAATGGACTGGTTGGATCTCCTTGCTGTCCAAGGGACTCTCAAGAGTCTTCTAGTGCAATTTGAGCTTTTTCATTTCTATTTGTTTTTACCTGGTATAACTGACTTTTTAAAAAATTGATCCAGTTTTCAATTTTAGTAGTCTATCTACAAAGCATTTTAGTTTTTTTTTTTTTGCACATACTGTCATAACATCTTCAAATAATGACATTTTAAAACCTCTAATTTTAACATAATTTCAGACTTACAAAAAAGTTTCAAGAATATTTTTAAAAAGTACATTATTTACCCAGATTTTCCAAATGTTAACATTTAACAACATTTTCTTAATTATTTCCCTTTTGATGTATATACATGTTCTTCTGAACCTTTTGAGTACAAGGTGCAAAATATGATGCCTTTTTTCCTTAAATATGTCACCATGAATTTCTTAAAAACCAAAGGCAGCACAATGATCAAATTCAAGGAAATAACATTGACAAAAATGTTATTAAATGTCGTACCATCAGCTAATCAAATGCCACTTATCCCATTAATGTTTTCTATTGCAAATGAATATTCCATATGGCAAGCTGTATCCACTTGTAATATGTATCCGTAGTCTCTTTTAATCAGGTTCAGTTCCTCCACCTTTACTTGCCCTAAATGATCTTGGCATTTTGAAGAGTATGGGCCAGTTTTTGAAGAGAATGTTCCTCAATCAGGCCTTTAGGATATTTCCTCATGATTAGAAGCAAGTTATGCGGTATGGACCTAACAGAAGCAGAAGATATTAAGAAGAGGTGGCAAGAATACACGGAAGAACTGTACAAAAAAGATCTTCACGACCCAGATAATCATGATGTTGTGATCACTAATCTAGAGCCAGACATCTTGGAATGTGAAGTCAAGTGGGCCTTAGAAAGCATCACTACAAACAAAGCTAGTGGAGGTGATGGAATTCCAGTTGAGCTGTTTCAAATCCTGAAAAATGATGCTGTGAAAATGCTGCACTCAATATGCCAGCAAATTTGGAAAACTCAGCAGTGACCACAGGACTAGAAAAGGTCAGTTTTCATTCCAATGCCAAAGAAAGGCAATGTCAAAGAATGCTCAAACTACTGCACAATTGCACTCATCTCGCATGCTAGTAAAGTAATGCTCAAAATTCTCCAAGCCAGGCTTCAGCAATACGTGAACCGTGAACTTCCTGATGTTCTAGCTGGTTTTAGAAAAGGCAGAGGAACCAGAGATCAAATTGCCAACATCCGCTGGATCATAGAAAAAGCAAGAGAGTTCCAGAAAAACATCTATTTCTGCTTTATTGACTATGCCAAAGCCATTGACTGTGTGGATCACAATAAACTGTAGACAATTCTGAAAGAGATGGGAATACCAGACCACCTGACCTGCCTCTTGAAAAATCTGTATGCAGGTCAGGAAGCAAGTTAGAACTGGACATGGAACAACAGACTGGTTCCAAATAGGAAAAGAAGTACTTCAAGGCTGTATATTGTCACCCTGCTTATTTAACTTTTATACAGAGTATATCATGAGGAACGCTGGAATGGAAGAAACACAAGGTGGAATCAAGATTGCTGGGAGAAATATCAATAACCTCAGATATGCAGATGACACCACCCTTATGGCAGAAAGTGAAGAGGAACTAAAAAGCCTCTTGATGAAAGTGAAAGAGGAGAGTGAAAAAGTTGGCTTAAAGCTCAACATTCAGAAAACGAAGATCATGGCATCCGGTCCCATCACTTCATGGGAAATAGATGGGGAAACAGTGGAAACAGTGTCAGACTTTATTTTTGGGGGCTCCAGAATCACTGCAGACTGTGACTGCAGCCAAGAAATTAGAAGACACTTACTCCTTGGGAGAAAAGTTATGACCAACCTAGATAGTATATTCAAAAGCAGAGACATTACTTTGCCGACTAAGGTCTGTCTAGTCAAGGCTATGGTCTTTCCTGTGGTCATGTATGGATGTGAGAGTTGGACTGTGAAGAAGGCTGAGCACCGAAGAATTGATGCTTTTGAACTGTGGTGTTGGAGAAGACTCTTGAGAGTCCCTTGGACTGCAAGGAGATCCAACCAGTCCATTCCAAAGGAGATTAGCCCTAGGAATTCTTTGGAAGGAATGATGCTAAAGCTGAAACTCCAGTACTTTGGCCACCTCATGCGAAGAGTTGACCCATTGGAAAAGACTCTGATGCTGGGAGGGATTGGGGGCAGGAGGAGAAGGGAACGACCGAGGATGAGATGGCTGGATGGCATCACGGACTCGATGGACGTGAGTCTGAGTGAACTCCAGGAGATGGTGATGGACAGGGATGCCTGGCGTGCTGCGATTCATGGGGTCGCAGAGTCAGAAATGACTGAGTGACTGAACTGAACTGAACTGATGCAATTTATGGCAAGAATACCAAGATTGCGATATATGCTTTCCTTACTACTTTACATCAAGAGGCACATGCTATCAATTTTTCTTGTTACTGCACCGGCAAAACCCGGTGGGGTCCCTGGGAAAAGGAAGATGGGATCTAGGTGATAAGATAGAGTCTAACCTCTTCTTTTATGCTTAGTCTAGTTTTACTTGCCTGTGGAGGGCTGTGTACAACAGAGGTCTTGCACCTAGCCCATCAGATTAGAGCTCCTAGTGCACAAACTGCCATTCCTGACACCTGGATTTGGTGAGCTGTGTGTAGAAGCACTGTGCAAGACACTTCAAGTCAAGATGGCAAAGCAGGCAGTGTGCAGAGGCGCTGCACCTAACACTGCAGTCTGAGCTGCCTTGAGCAACACAACTACACCTGCCCAGGAGGACTCCGGCCACTCTCCCCCGCTGACAAGAACCCTAGGATGCAGCCCCACCAATGGCCTTTTGGGGAGAACATGTACTCTGCAGTGGTTTCCAACCCTTTTGACACTAGGGACAGGTTTCATGGAAGAAACAGATTTGGGGAGGGGGGTGGTTTCAGGATGGTTCAAGCGCATTACATTTGTTGTGCACTTTATTTCTAATCTAACATGAGGCACCAGTCCGTGGTCTGGGGGTTGGGGACCCCTGCTCTGGAGTGCAAGTTCAAACCTCTCATTCTCTGATTAAAGACTAAAGACTTCCTTTGCTTCTGAACCAAACTTGGTCTCATTCTATTGGTTCCAAACACACTGGGCAGGAGAACCTTTGTTGGGGACTGACTTGGGAGTGTCAATGACAAATCTGGGCACCCCAGAAGTGACAGAACATGGCCTTTTCCCCTGCACCCATTCTGTAGTCTCTGGGCTCAACTTGCTCCAGCCAGAAGATGGTGGAGACTTTGGGAGGTTCAGGTGAGGATGACTGCCTCTGATCTCTGAGTTTCCTCTTGAGGGGAGAAGCAGCCGAATCCAGAGCCCTCTGCCTGGCAGTCAATACCCAGGTGTGGTGTACACACAGTGCAGCCCCCAGAGTCATCTGGATTGTGCCCCTTGAAATGATCACACTGCCACATGGCTGAGCATCAGAGACTGAAACTCCCGCGTGCCTGCCCACTGCTCCAGCTGGCTTTTCCAAGGTACCAGACACTGGCTGACAGTGAGGGCAAAGAGGGAGCCACAGCAGTCTTGCATGCTGACTCAGCAGCATTGCTATCCTCTTGACCTCTGTACAGGCAGGAGAGGCCACACCAGGGCTGCTCTCCTCACCAAACTCCAGGGGTCACAGCAGTGGCATTCTCCATTGTCACTTTGAGTTTGATAAAGGAAAGGGGACACTGATCCTTTGAGGACTCAAGCCAATGGCACAGGGCCAGTGTGCTTACAAAGAGGACACAAGTTCTTGGGTAAGCTCTCACGCTCAACAAGGGGCCAGGCAATCCAATGCTTAGTGCCAAGGTGAGGGGCTGTGTTACCATAAGAACTTTGAGACCAGATCCAAACTTAAAGTTTATGGTCAGACCATTACCCATGAGAAGAAGCCACAGTGCTCCAAAAGAGCCAAAGGCCTATGAATCATAGGGGTTACTGTACTCATGGGGGAGGCTAGTGACCCTGGCTGGGGAGACTATATACATATGAATATATATATATATATATATATAAAACATTGTGTATACTTGCATATCGTCCACAAATATACACAGTACTATATTTAAAAAGGACTTCCCACTCCATGGACAGAGAAGTTTGGTGAGCTACAGCCCACCGGCTCATGACAGAAGTGACTGAACACACACACATATTTAAAATAGCTAACCAACAAGGACCTACTGTATAGCATAGGGAACTCAGTTCAATATTCTGTAATAACCCCAATGGGAAAACAGTTTGTATAAGAATGTATACTTGTATGGGTATAACTGATTTACTTTGCTGTACACCTGTGACCAATACATCCTTGTTAGTCAACTATAATATAAAATTAAAATAAATTAAAAAAAAAAAAAAAAACAGTCTCCATAATAAAGGTAAGAGCCACAGTGGTGACAGTGCCCATGACACTGGCCTCAACTTCAAACTGTTAGAAAAAAGTTGATATTTGAAGTAGGCCAGGTCTTCAAACTCCATATAAAAATCTGTTGACCACCAAATTGCCCTAGATTATCTGTTAGCTGACCAGGGAGTGTCAGTGTGCTCACCAATACATCGTGTTGCTGTTATGTCAGTGTAAGTGTCCTGACTGTAGAAAGTGCTAACAGGCCACTGGGGAAAGCAATTGTCTAACAGAAGCCCTCCAGCCTCCTCCAGTTGAACAAATTAAGGGTAGGATGAAGCAGGCTCTCCCCAGCTTCACTTGGTTTCTACCTTTTCTGAACTCCTCAATAACCATTGTTCTCTTCCTGATATCTGGGCCGCGCATTTTAAATTGTCTGGTCCTTTGTTTCCAAAAGGATAGAATCTATAAAACTCCAGATGATTTTTACTCAGGGATATAAACATTTAGGACTAAAGCCAGTGACAATCAAATGTATCTAAAGGCGGATGAAGTTCTGTTCCTCTCCCCAGGGTTACGACTACACCCAAACACAGCCTCAGTCATGTATGGATGTGAGAGTTGGACTGTGAAGAAGGCTGAGCGCCGAATAATTGATGCTTTTAAACCGTGGTGTTGGAGAAGACTCTCGAGAGTCCCCCGGACTGTAAGGAGATCCAACCAGCCCATTCTGAAGGAGATCAACCCTGGGATTTCTTTGGAAGGAATGATGCTAATGCTGAAACTCCAGTACTTTGGCCACCTTATGTGAAGAGCTGACTCATTGGAAAAGACTCTGATGCTGGGAAGGATTGGGGGCGGGAGGAGAAGGGGACGACAGAGGATGAGATGGCTGGATGGCATCACCGACTCGATGGACGTGCGTCTGAGTGAACTCCGGGAGATGGTGATGGACAGGGAGGCCTGGCGTGCTGCGATTCATGGGGTTACAGAGTCGGACACGACTGAGCGACTGAGCTGAACTGAACTGAATACACAGCAGAAAACAGTAACAGAAGACAGGCCATCACCTCCCCCTTCCACCTTAGTGTCTGTCCCCCAAGAAAGAGGAGCGGGACAAGACAGAGAAACGGTTTGTCACCAGCAAATCAAGGTAACACGGTTTAACCTGTTCTTTGGGGCTTAGTCTAGTTTCACTTGCCTGTAGGGTGCCGTGTATGGAAGCCAGGCATCTACCACTGGATGAGTGTTCGTGGTGTAAGACCGCGGCTCTGGACCCGTGAGCTCTGTGAACCGGGCGCAGAAGTGCTCCACGCAGCGCCTCAAGCCAAGATGGCGGCTGCAGTGCGGTGAGCGCCCAGTCAGCCTGCCCCGCGAGAGTTCCGCCCCGCCCTCCTCAGGCTGAGCCTGTGAGGCGGCCCCCTGAGGGCCTTTCCTCAGAGTGCATACTCCAGAGCTTGAGCTCCTACCTCTCCATTCTGGGATCAAAGAGAAATCTTTTTTTGTTTTTGTTTCTGAGCCAAACTCAGTCTCACTCTATTGGCTAGAACACCAGGTAGGAGGACCCTTGTTGGGAAGAACAGGGAGGGTCGGTAACTTTCCTGGTGATGTTTACACTGATTACTGGTTAGGGTGATGTCCTTTAACTTTTCCACGTGAAGGTTACTAGTTTTCCCCTTGTAAATATTTTGTATTTGTGGAGAGATGCTGTCAGTTCAGTTCAGTGAGTCAGTCATGTCCGCCTCTTCGTGATCCTATGGACTACAGCAGGCCAGGCTTCCCTGTCCATCACCAACTCCCGGAGTTCACTCAAACTCATGTCGATTGAGTCAGTGAGGCCATCCAACCATCTTGTCGTCTATCATCCCCTTCTCCTCCTGCCTTTAATCTTTCCCAGCATCAGGGTCTTTTCCAGTGAGTCAGTTCTTCACATCAAGTGGCCAAGGTATTGGAGTTTCAGCTTCAGCAACTGTTCTTCCAATGAATATTCAGGACTGATTTCCTTTAGGATGCACTGGTTGGATCTCCTTGCTGACCAAGGGACTCTCAAGAGTCTTCTCCAACCCCACAGTTCAAGAGCATGAATTCTTCGGCGCTCAGCTTTCTTCATAGTCCAACTCTCAACCCATAGCTTTGAATAGATGGACCTTTGTTGGCAAAGCAATGTTTCTGCTTTTCAATAAGCTGTCTAGGTTGGTCATAACTTTTCTTCCAAGGAGCAATCGTCTTTTAATTGCATGGCTACAGTCACCATCTGCATTGATTTTGGAGCCCCCCAAAATAAAGTCTCACTGTTTCCACTGTTTTCCCATCTATTTGCCATGAAGTAAAGGGACAAGATGCCATGATCTTCGTTTTCTGAATGTTGAGTTTTAAGCCAAAGTTTTCACTCTCCTCTTTCACTGTCATCAAGAGACTCTTTAGTTCTTCTTTGCTTTCTGCCATAAGGGTGGTGTCATCTGCATGTCTGAGGTTATTGATACCTCTCCCGGCAATCCTGACTCCAGCTTGTGCTTCATCCAGTCTAGCATTTCTCATGATGTACTCTGCGTATCAGTTAAATAAGCAGAGTGACAAGATATGGCCTCGACGTACTCCTTTCCTGATTTGGAACCAGTTTGTTGTTCCATGTCCAGTTCTAACTGTTGCTTCTTGACCTGCATACAGATTTCTCAGGAGGAAGGTCAGGTGGTCTGTTATTCCCATCTCTTGAAGAATTTTCCACAGTTTGTTGTGACCCACACAGTCAAAGGCTTTGGCATAATCAATAAAGCAGAAATATTCTTTAATTCATCATACTTTTAGTCCACTAGTTTTAGTAACATTTATTGACAGTGCTTGTTCTTTATTGAAACACTTATTATTATAATAATGACCAAATAGAGATTTCTAAAATTCTGTCATTCTTTTCAGTTTTATTAAATAGGATTCTACTGTGAGAAAAAGCTTTTCCTTCATTGTATATTCATTCGTGGATTTATTCATTTATTTAAAACAATATGGGCTCATGATTTCCTATTTTACACAATAGTCTATAATCCATTACTATTATTCATTGAGGGCTTCCCTGGTGGTTCAGTGCTAAAGAATCCGCCTGCCAATGCAAGAGACACGGGTTCAATCCATGGGCCAAGAAGATCCCCTGGAGAAGAAAATGGCTACCCACTCCAGTATTATTGCCTGGGAAATCCTATGGGCAGAGATGCCCGGCAGGCTACAGTCACAGGGTAGCAAGAGTCAGACACAACTTAGTTATTCAGCAACAATCATTTATTTTGATGCTCAAATTGTCCTAGATTTGGACAGCAGGGGTCATCATGATGCTCCCATCATTCTGTGACCACTTTCCTACTTTTTCAGACAAGATGTTTAGGGCTTATCTCATTCATTCTCAATCTAATCCTAAAAGTAGCCAGTTCTGAAAGAAATGGTTCATATCAGTGCAGAATGACATTAAGAAACCAAGATCTGTATGCTCAATGTGTACATGTGCTTATTGCTACTGAGATGTTATTGTTTCTAGGGTTCAACAGATAGACACGGAAATATACAAACACTTATGTGTAAGTGTATATATGTGTGTGTGTGTGTATGTATGATCATATGTACTTGCATATATGTGTGGGTATATGTAATTGCATATCTTCACTCTAATTTTTAAAATCTATCTCCTCAAAATCATGAGTTTATATCAACACCTCCAATTCCAATCCAATGTTACAGGTTCATTTTTAGCCTCCTTTTTCATTAATCTAGCTTCCCTCTTCATTCATTTTCACTTCTTTGCCCAACAGTAAGAAATCTGTCTCTAATTATCCACAACACATTGTTATTTGTTCAATCCTTTATTTTGCAAAAGTTTCCCCATTCATCTTTTGTTGGATGATCCTCAAAGAGGGTTCACAGGCACAAAAATCACTGAATTTTAGCATGCTTAAAACTGTTTTCCTTTGGTCTTGATGCCTCAAGGATAGATTCAATGAAAATAAAACAGTTTACACACTTTTTTTCCTTAAAAAAATTTTTAAAAACTATATTGAGACATTTTTCTGAATGCTGTTTTGGGAAAGTATTATCACTGTAAGTTATTTGATATTTTCTGCTTGAGTTCTGAAGAATTTTTCTCTATTTAAAAACCCTAAAAGTCTGTTCTAGATCAGTTTTCTTAGTTTTGAGTGTTGTGTTATACTTTGCTTCTCTTTCAAATGGCTTTTGAGAGGGGGAGAACATGAAGTTCATGAAGCAGTCTAGTTTCATTTCCTTCACATAATAGATTTTTACAGCTTTAGTCTATGTCATCAAAATTCTGGAGTACTTTTACAAAGTTCTTAGTCAAAGGGTGTCCCCTTCTGTCAGTGCAGTGAAGTATACAGTCTTTCATAAATAATTTTTGTTCTCAGTGATGGAGGAATCAGGAGGAAGTTCTGAGTCCAATAATATTATGGTTGTACAAGTTGTTCAATCTGAATTTAGAAAAGGCAGAGGAACCAGTAATCAAATTGCCAACATCCATTGGATCATTGAAAAGCAAGAGTTTCACACAAATATCTACTTCTGTTTTATTGACTATGCCAAAGCCTTTGACTGTGTGGGTCACAACAAACTGTGGAAAATTCTTCAAGAGATGGGAATAACAGACCACCTGACCTTCCTCCTGAGAAATCTGTATGCAGGTCAAGAAGCAACAGTTAGAACTGGACATGGAACAACAAACTGGTTCCAAATCAGGAAAGGAGTACGTCGAGGCCATATCTTGTCACTCTGCTTATTTAACTGATACGCAGAGTACATCATGAGAAATGCTAGACTGGATGAAGCACAAGCTGGAGTCAGGATTGCCGGGAGAGGTATCAATAACCTCAGACATGCAGATGACACCACCCTTATGGCAGAAAGCAAAGAAGAACTAGAGTCTCTTGATGACAGTGAAAGAGGAGAGTGAAAACTTTGGCTTAAAACTCAACATTCAGAAAACGAAGATCATGGCATCTTGTCCCTTTACTTCATGGCAAATAGATGGGAAAACAGTGGAAACAGTGAGACTTTATTTTGGGGGGCTCCAAAATCAATGCAGATGGTGACTGTAGCCATGCAATTAAAAGACGATTGCTCCTTGGAAGAAAAGTTATGACCAACCTAGACAGCTTATTGAAAAGCAGAAACATTGTTTTGCCAACAAAGGTCCATCTATTCAAAGCTATGGGTTGAGAGTTGGACCATGAAGAAAGCTGAGTGCCGAAGAATTCATGCTCTTGAACTGTGGGGTTGGAGAAGACTCTTGAGAGTCCCTTGGTCAGCAAGGAGATCCAACCAGTGCATCCTAAAGGAAATCAGTCCTGAATATTCATTGGAAGAACTGTTGCTGAAGCTGAAACTCCAATACTTTGGCCACCTGATGGGAAGAATTGACTCACTGGAAAAGACCCTGATGCTGGGAAAGATTGAAGGCAGGAGGAGTAGGGGATGACAGACGACAAGATGGTTGGATGGCCTCACTGACTCAATCGACATGAGTTTGAGTGAACTCCGGGAGTTGGCAATGGACAGGGAGCCCTGGCCTGCTGCAGTCCATGGGGTCACAAAGAGTCGGACATAACTGAGCAGCTAAACTGAACTGAATATTATGGTGCTTTTGTCTTTGGCCCCATGTTTTCCCTTTTGTTTCTTTTCCGCTCATTTTCCAGTCTGCAAAGGGAGCCCATCTCCTTTTTAATAATGGGGAGCTTGGCTAACATGACAGAGTAGGAAGACCGTGAACACACTTCCTTTCATGGGCACACCAAAATGACAACATTTACAGGGCAACCATTGATAAGAAAGACCAGAATCTGCCAGAAGAGATCTTCTACAACTAAAGATATAAAGAAGGAACCACAAGACAGGTAGGATGGGCCGTGTACAGGTAGACTCACAACCCATATCTAGGAAGACAATGCACAAACAGGGAGAATAATTACAACTGCAGATATTCTCCCCAAGGAAGAAAGGGTCCGACACCCACATTAGGCTCCCCAGCCCAGAGGTCCTTGACTGGGAAGAAAAGACTGCAGAACGCTTTTGCCTTGAAGGCCAGTGAGACTTACTTCTGAGAGATCCAGTATGATGTGGGAAACAGACTTCACTCCTAAAGGGTGCACACAAAATCTCACATGCTCTAGGACCCAGGGCAGAGGCAGTAATCTGAAAGGAGCCTGAGTCAGACTCAACTGCTGATCTTCAAGGGCCTCCTGGACAGACAGGAGGTACCTGGAGCTCACCTGGGGACATAGACACTGGAGGCAGCCATTTTGGGGAACACATTCTACCACGTGGACACTGGTGCTGGCTGCCATTTTGGAGTCTTCCCTCTACCTCATTAGCACTGGGACCCAGTGCCACCCACTAGCTTATCCTCAGCAGTACTGTGCTATCTCAAGCCAAGCAACTAGCTGGGCAGAAGGCAGGCTGCCTTAGGAGCCCCTGAGCCTACAGCCACACCAAGATACAACCCTGTCCAGCAGAGAACCGAGAACTTGGCCCCCAAACCTGGTGTGCAGGCACTAGCCCGGGACCCCAGGGCCCAGTAGCCAGAGACCCTGGGACCCAGTTCTGCCCCCTGGTGGACAGGCATCAGCCCCAGGACCCACTGACCTCCAGCCCTGCCCACAAGCAGACTGACACAATTTTATAGTAATTCTCAAAATCAGGTAGTATATGTTGTCCAACTTTATTCTTCATTTTAAATTTCTCTGGTTGTGTCAGTTCCTTGCATTTCCATATACATTTTAGAATCACATTTTAAATTTCTACAGTAAAGCCTGCTTGAATTTTCACTGAGATTGTACGGAATCCACAGGCAAATTCTAATTGTTCTACCTCCTTGATAGATTGACACTTTCCCCATTATATAATGTCTTCTTGATATGTAAATTCATCTAATAAGGGATCTTGGGAATTTGGATGCTAAAGCAGAAAAAAGATAAGCCCATGAAAGGCAGTAACACACAGTAAGCTTTACTGCATGGCACCTGGACAGGACTGCCTGAGAAAGTTCCTCACAGCATAAGACTATCCAGAGGCTACAGGTCAGGGGCCACCATCCAGAAGGTGATAGCAAGGAAACTCCTGGGGAAGAAGGGAACTGCAAAGAGCTCACATGTCAATGATGTTGTTAAGCATAATTACATGGCAGTCATCAGTATGTCTTCCTTAGGAAAATGTCTGTTCAGGTCTTCTATTTTTTTAATCAGATTGCTTATTTTTTTTGTCATTGTTTGGTTTCTTTATATGTTTTGGATGTCAGTGCCTTATCAGACATATGATTTGCAAATATTTTCTCCCCTTCAGTAGATTGCCTTTTCATTTTGTTGATGGTTACATTTGCTGTGTAGAAGTTTTTTTAATGTAATATAGTTCCACTTGCTTATTTTTGCTTTTTTAGCATCTATTGCCATTTTGGAGTCTTCCTATTGAGATGATCATATAATTTTCATCCTTCATTTCATTAATGTGGTATAGTACACTGACTGATTTGTAGATGCTGAACCATCCTTCCATCCCTGGAATAAATCCAACTTAATCATCTTATATGATCCTTATAATGTATTGAATTTGACTAGTTAGTATTTTGTTGAGGATTTTTGCATCTGTCCATCAAGATGGCTTCCCTTGTGGCTCAGTGGTAAAGAATCCACCTGGCAATGAAGGAAATGTGGGTTTGATCCCTAGGTCGAGAAGATCCTCTGGAAAAGGAAATGGCAACCCACTCCAGTATTCTTGCCTGGGAAATCCCAAGGATTTCCCAGAGGGGAAATTGTCTCCAACAGAGGGATTTGGCAGGCTACAGACCATAGGGTCCCAAAAGGGTCAGATACAACTTAGTAACTAAACAGCAGCAACAACCATCAAGGATATTGGACTGCAGTTGTCTTTATTTTTTGCAAATATGCTCTCATCCCTTTCTCTCTCTCTTTGGGATTCCTACTATGCATATGTTGCTATCTTTTATAGTGACTGGTAGGTCTCTTAAGCTCTGTTCATATTTTTTCATTCTTTTCTTTAGCCTGCTGCTACTGCTGCTGCTAAGTCGCTTCAGTCGTGTCTGATCTGTGCGACCTCAGAGACGGCAGCCCACCAGGCTCCCCAATCCCTGGGATTCTCCAGGCAAGAACACTGGAGTGGGTTGCCATTGCCTTCTCCAATGCACAAAAGTGAAAAGTGAAAGTGAAATCGCTTAGTCATGTTCGACTCCCAGCGACCCCATGGACTGCAGCCTACCAGGCTCCTCTGTCCGTGGGATTTTCCACTTTCCGTAGCCTAAATAATCTCAGTTGGCCAAACTCGCTGTTGAATCTCTCTCGTTTCTCATTCATTATTATACTCTTAAACTCCAGAGGCTTTCCTGGTAGCTCAGTGGGTAAAGAATCTGCCTGCCGCTGCAGGAGACACAGGTTCGATTCCTGATTCAGGAAGATCCCCTGGAGAAAGAAATGGTAACCCACTCCAGTTTTCTTGCCTGGAAATCCTCATGGACAGAGGAGTCCGGTGGGCTACAGTCCAAGGAGTCACAGAGTCAGGCTCAGTGACTGAACAACTTTGGTTTCCCAGATGGCATTAGTGATAAAGAATTTGCCTGTCAATGGAAGAGACAAAAGAAATAAAGGGTCAATCGCTGGGTTGGGAAGATCCCTTGGAAGAGGGCATGGCATCACATTCCAGGATTCGTGCCTGGAGAATTGCATGGACAGAGAAGCCTGATGGGCTACAGTCCATAGGGTTGCCCAGAGTCACACATGACTGAAGCGACTTAGCACACACATACTTTAAATGATTTTCTCTCTTTGTTGGTAGTTTCTATTTGGCATTGCCGGTCCTTTAGATCTTTGTGCATGCCTTTCATTAGTTCTTTGAGCATATTTTAAATTGTTGATTTAAAGTTTTTATCTAGCATGTCCAATGTCTGAGATTCCTCCTGGGTGGTTACTAATTTCATTTTTCCTATGTATGGGTCATATTCTTGTTTCTTGCATGTCTTGTGATTTTTGTTGTAAGTTGATCTCTTTGACCCACTTCTTGAGTCAGGAAGATCCCCTGTAGAAGTGGCAAACCACTTGAATATTCTTGCCTGGGATATCTCATGGACACAGAACTATACTGTGACCATGTTGAAAACCCGATGCTCCTCCCTCCCTAGTTGGTTGTTGCTCTTTGTTGTAGTCATTGCTCCAACTTTTTAAATAATTTTTCTGAACTGATTTTGTAAGGTCTGTGTTCTTTGCTGTGTTTAGCTACTGAAATCTCCATTCCATTAGCTTAGTGATCACCTGGTATTTCATCGGCGATTTCCTGGCATGCCAAGATTCAGCTGATTTTTCTCAATTAATTGTTCGCTTTATTGCTGTGAATCCTTGATTTTTTTCCCAGAATCTAAATTTGGTTCTGACTATTCTTGCCAGTTTATTATCAGATTTTGTAGAGGGACAGGCTTTTGTTGTTTCCTATCCACAAATCTTCTCTGATGTCACCCACTATTTTATCTAAGAAAAATAATGGATATTCTATCTACCATCTACATCTGCTATGTAGAAAAAAAAAAAAAAGAGAGAGAGAGAGAGAGAGAGAGAAATAAACCATGAAATTTAAATGGCAACCCACTCCAGTACCCTTGCCTAGAAAATCCCATGGACAGAGGAGCCTGGTGTTCACGGGGTCGCAAAGAGTTGGACACGACTAAGCGACTTCACTTCACTGGTGGGAGGAGGTGAGTCACAGAAGCTAGATTTCCTTAAATAAACCTCTTGTAGATTTTACTCTGGATCCACATATTTTGTTGTTATTGTTTAGTCGCTAAAGTGAAAGTGAAGTCGCTCAGTTGTGTCCGACTCATTGCGACCCCATGGGCTGTAGCCTACCAGGCTCCTCCATCCATGGGATTTTCCAGGCAATAGTACTGGAGTGGGGTGCCATTTCCTTCTCCGGGGGATCTTCCTGATCCAGGGATTGAACCCAGGTCTCCTGCACTGCAGACAGACACTTTACTCTCTGAGCCATCAGGGAAGTCCATTAGTCACTAAGTCATATCCAATGCCTTTGTGTTCCAGTGGACTGTTGCCCGCCAGGAACCTCTGTCCATGGGATTTCCCAGGCAAGAATACTGGACTTGGTTGCCGTGCCCTCCTCCAGGGATCTTCCTGAAGCAGGGATCAAAGCCACATCTCTTATGTCTTCTACACTTGCAGGCAGGTTCTTTAGGACTAGAGCCACCTGGGAAGCCAGAGTTGTTCAGTTACTAAGTTGTGTCCAACTCCTTGTGACCCCATGGACGGGAGCCCTCCAGGCTCCTCTGACCTTTGCATTGGCACGTAGGCTATTTATCACTGAGTCACCAGGGAAGCCCCCACATATTTTAAATAAATATAAAAAAAATTAAAGGATTACCTAAACAAACCATTCTTTGAGTCATAAACTTGCTAAAGTGTAACATGTATGTGGATAAGTTTAGATTTCAACACAAGCAGTTTAATAACAGATGCTACAATAGTAACTATCATGCTAAACTAGGTAAATATTGAGACATAACACAGGCAAATTACCTAGCAAATCAATAAACATTAGCACCCTTCCACCGCTACCTTAGGAGCTTCCCTGGTGGAGCTAGTGGTAAAGAACACACCTGCCAATGCAGGAGACAGAAGCAGGTTTGATCCCTGGGTCAGGAAGATCCCCTGAAGGAGGGCATGGCAACCCACCCCAGTATTCTTGCCTGGAGAATCCCATGGACAGAGCCTGGTGGGCTATAGTCCATAGGGTGGCAGAATCAGGCACTACTGAAGCATCTTAGCATGCATGCATACACCGATACTTTACTCGAGGCAAGAAAGCATAATTACTTTGTCATCTTTGTTCTAGGCCCATACACAGGGCTTATTATGTCTAATCAGTGAAAACAATAAATCAAGGCTATGATTATAAACATCTGACCCGCAAGCTACCTTTGACTAATGATGAGGGAAAAAGTGCCTATTATTAATAGTTATCTTAGTTTCACATTTTCTATATAAGAATGAAGGTTTGGAAAACATTATTTTCGATCATGTAAACAAACACGAATATTTCCCTTGACTCCAGGACCTGAATAAGGGTGTTCATCAAAGTTGAAATACCTTCCACTGCTATTTTGTTACCAGCACAACTAATCCACATGTAGCAGATATATTCCTTTCTCCCAGAGAACCACATCCTGTTTTGCCAGCAGCTAACTCTTCAATACTTTGCTTCTTAAAATAATATCACAACTCCAACCACCACTCTGCATTTCCACTGTTCACACTTGTATTTCCTACCTGGTCTACTGAATGGCCAAACTAGCTTTTTTCAGCCTCCATTCTTATCTTTTTTCTAAATTCATTTTCCATTATGCCCCTAGAGTATTTTTACAATAATTTTTAAATTGAGGATTCAACCCTTTAAATTTGTTCAGTAATTGCTTTGCTTCTATCGATTATTCAGTTTTCTCATTATTTAGTGTGCCGATTTTTCAGAACATTTTCCTAAAAGACTCAAGACTCAGCAGAATTGTTTCAGTCTCCATGGGCGATAAGACAGCTGGATGGATAAGGTTCTCTCGTCATCTCTATTCTTCAACCTTCAAACACACTTGCTCATTTTGTTTATAAATCTTTGTTTGTAAAACAGATTGCCTAACTTGCACTCTTCATGGTTTTGCTCCTAGCCATCTCTTCAGATTCTGTTTACTGTTACAATTTTCTTCACAAGCCCTATACACCCAGCCATTTCAGTCTTCAGTTTGCTGAATTAAAGATGTTGTTTCATACATTTATTGGTTGAACAGCTATTTCTTCCATTTATAATGTTATTCTCCATGGCTTAGGAAACCTCTGAAGCAATCTCAGTTTAGAAATGATGAAAATTTAAAAAGCCCCAAGTCAGTTTGTTGTTTTCCTTCTTGGTTCCTATAGCACTCTATACACACTTATACAACATCTACAACTCTTGTGTCATTATTTACTAATACCTGTAACCTTGGAGCGCCAAAGAATTGATGGTTTTGAACTATGGTGTTGGAGAAGACTGTTGAGAGTCCCTTGGACTGCAAGGAGATCCAACCAGTCCATCCTAAAGGAAATCAGTCCTGAATGTTCATTGGAAGGACTGATGCTGAAGCTGAAACTCCAGTACTTTGGCCACCTGATGTGAAGAGCTGACTCATTTGAAAAGACCCTGATGCTGGGAAAGATTGAGGGCAGAAGGGGATGACAGAGGATGAGACGGTTGTATGGCATCACTGACTCAATGGACATGGGTTTGGGTGGGCTCCAGGAGTTGGTGATGGACAGGGAGGCCTGGTGTGCTACAGTTCATGGGGTCGCAGAGTCGGACACGACTGAGCAACTTAACTAAACTGTGACTTTGGACAAATAACCTCTTTGATACCTTGATTTCCTGACCTGTAAAATGAGCATCAGTAGGGTATAATATCTAACTCACAGAGATGTTAGAAAGATTAAATGTGGTCATATGTGAAAGGGTTTAAACAAGTGCTTGGCACATTAGATATATTCAAATGTTAGATATAACTATGATTACTAGTAATACCACCAACTACCACTGTTCATCTATATGGGTCTATTAAACTGTGAGCTCTGAAGGCTTATTCTTGTACCACTAGCACCTACTTCAGGACAAAAACTCAGTGTTGGAAGGAACTGATCTATATTCTATAATATGCAAGGAATATGGTAGTCATTCATTACTATCCTCAGGTTAAAATCATGTTTTCTAGTGCCTTCAGCTACTTTTTATAAGAAATATTTAATATGAAACTTATAGCTTCTTTAGAGTATACTTTTTGTGACAAATTAAAATTAGTTTATTATTCGATTTATTTAGAAGGGAGAGGCAATTTCCTTTTTACCTAATATATTTCAATGTGACCCCATGGACTGTAGCCTACCAGGCTCCTCAGTCCATGGGATTTTCCAGGCATGAGTTCTGGAGTGGGTTGCCATTTCCTTCTCCAAGGGATCTTCCAGACCCAGGGATTGAACCCGGGTCTCCCGCATTGTAGGCAGATTCTTTACTGTCTGAGCTACCAGGGAAGCAAACAATATATTTCAATAGACTTATTTAATTAACCCAACGTAATGGTTAAGGATGTGTCAATTTGGTTGAGCTATGAAGCCTAGAAATGTTGTCAAACATCATTCTAGATGTTTCTGTGTGTGCTTTTGGATGAGATTAACACTTACATCTGTGGCCTTTGAGTAAAGCAGATTTCCCTCTAGAATGTGGGTGGGCCTATGCATGTAATTAGTTGAAGCCCTGGATAAAAAAAAAAAAAAAGCTAACCTCCCCTGAAAAGGGGGAACTTTTGCAGCAGACAGCTTTTGGACTTAACTGTGACATCAGCTCTTCTTTGGGTCTGCTGCCTGAGAGGCCACTGTGTAGGTTCTGGACTTGTCAGCCTCCTTATTTGCAAAACACAATTCCTTAAAATGAATCTCTCTTCTCTCAAGTAATACACCACCGAATGTACACATGAAATTAAGTTATAGACCAGGCTATAATCACTTAAAGGAAAAAAGTCTTTATTTGGAATGTTTAGAATTGAAAATATATATTATGTGTGTGCATATATATATATATATATACAAAAATTATATGTACCAGGGAACTAAGAATCCCTGGTTTCATTTTTCTTCTTTTATTCTCTTTGATAACACACTATAACCTATACAGAATAAAAAAACAAAAAGGAGATAAATTGTAGCAGCTTTATTTTAAATTTCAAAATTGTATTTTTCATGTAATCGAAATAAAACTTAAATCATGTAGATGAATACAAAGATAACATATATGCTTTAAACACTGACAAAAATCTAGTTACAATATATTTTTAAACCAAGTTTTCTATTTTCACAACATAGTGAAAAACTACGTTCATAAAAATGTATATAGGAAAAATATAATAATGTGTTCTCTTTTCAAGTATATATGGCTCTAAAGGTACTTTAACAATCTATATACAATGCATCCAATAGATTTATAGTAACACTTTCCTTCAGTTAATAGTCTATTCACTGTGATTCACAGTTCATCACTTCAGGAACTCTCCTGGTTAGAATCACAATCACATTTTGAATGTTCAGTCAAAGCATGAAAATACCAGTTCCTGGCACAATGAGTAGAAGGAAAATAGGCTGCAAGAAGGTATCCTCAGATAAAGACTATCTTTAAGCTTCAGAGCAATCTTTGGGGCAAGTGGTACCTTATTCTCATGAAGGAAAAGTCTTTACTGCTGAGGGCACTGGGTCTCTGGAGTTGACTTGGAGGATACATATACAATAGGGTGTGATTTCTTACAAGCTGCTTTTTCCAGTTTGCTTGCAGTTTCTTTCCCTTGTTTAACTTCTCTTTGAAGCCTTGATTCAGCAGCTAACCTACAGGCATTAAAGCATCCACTCTGAATTCAAATGTGGTCAGGAAAAATTAAAGAAGAAACAATCCTATAGTATAATGGATCTCTTAATGAGACAAGGTGATTTTTTTAAGGTATTTAAGAAGAAAAATTATAGTTGACTCCAATACAATTAAAAAAAACTAAATCACTGCCTCACTAAAAACATTTTCTATCAATAGGCTTAATTTTTCAACTGTCTAAAGAAATATCTTTAAGGCTGATAAAAAGTCATGGCAAAGTCTAAAATAAAGAATTAAAATATAATGATACCCTGCATCTGAGGTCAGGGGCGGATAGGAGGAGCCACCCCACGGCCAAGGAGCTGTGGCTACATGGGTGCAGGAGGGCCTAGAGGAGCCATCCCATGTTGACGGTCAGGAAGGGCGGCGGTGAGGAGATACTCTTCGTCCAAGGTAAGGAGCAGTGGCTGTGCTTTGCTGCAGCAGCCATGAAGAGATACCCCATGCCCAAGGTAAGAGAAACCCAAGTAAGATGGTAGGTGTTGCAAGAGGGCATTAGAGGCAGACACACTGAAACCATACTCACATAAAACTAGTCAATCTAATCACACTAGGACCACAGCCTTGTGTAACACAATGAAACTAAGCCATGCCCGTGGGGCAACCCAAGACAGGTGGGTCATGGTGGAGAGGTCTGACAGAATGTAGTCCACTGGAGAATGGAATGACAAACCACTTCAGTATTCTTGCCTCAAAAATACCATGAACAGTATGAAAAGGCAAAATGATAAGATTCTGAAAGAGGAACTCCCCAGGTCAGTAGGTGCCCAACACGCTACTGGAGATCAGTGGAGAAATAATTCCAGAAAGAATGAAGGGATGGAGCCAAAGCAAAAACAATACCCAGCTGTGGATGTGACTGGTGATAGAAGCAAGGTCTGATGCTGTAAAGAGCAATATTGCATAGGAACCTGGAATGTCAGGTCCATGAATCAAGGCAAATTGGAAGTGGTCAAA
>SJYX01008203.1:221154-266554 GCA_006410675.1 Oreotragus oreotragus | reverse complement strand
AGATCAGCCCTGGGATTTCTTTGGAAGGAATGATGCTAAAGCTGAAACTCCAGTACTTTGGCCACCTCATGGAAAGAGTTGACTCACAAGACTCTGATGCTGGGAGGGATTGGGGGCAGGAGGAGAAGGGGACGACCGAGGATGAGATGGCTGGATGGCATCACTGACTCGATGGACGTGAGTCTAAGTGAACTCTGGGAGTTGGTGATTGACGGGGAGGCCTGGCGTGCTGCGATTCATGGGGTCGCAAAGAGTTGGACACGACTGAGCGACTTAACTGAACTGATCATGATAAACATATCTAACAAAAAATGTTTAATGCTGCTGCTGCTGCTAAGTCGCTTCTGTCATGTCCAACTCTTGTGTGATCCCAGAGACAGCAGCCCACCAGGCTCCCCCGTCCCTGGGATTCTCCAGGCAAGAACACTGGAGTGGGTTGCCATTTCCAAAATATGAAAGTGAAAAGTGAAAGGGAAGTCGCTCAGTCATGTCTGACTCTTCATGACCCCATGGACTGCAGCCTACCAGCCTCCTCCGTCCATGGGATCTTCCAGGCAAGAGTACTGGAGTGGGGTGCCATCGCCTTCTCTGGTTTAATGCTAGCGCACTATATTAATGTTAACATGACTCAACAAAAGGCAAATGCAAGGTAAAAATTAACAAAGAGCCCTGGGCTGCATGAATAGATCTAAATATCCCATTAAAAAACTCAAATTTCAACTAGCAAAATAATTTTTTTAAGAAAAAATAAACAATGAAGAAATATTTTAAAGGGCCTATACAGATATTTTATAATAGCAAGATCATCAATTAAATTTATAAAGCATGCAAAAGTGAATCTCCTAATAGAAGCCATGTTTATTATTATAATATTATCAAAGAATTGTGTGTCTAAATTAATCATGCAGAAGGCAAAAGGCTGGAAACATCTGAAGTTAGCAGATGGACTCACACACACAGAGAAACGTTTTGTTATTTTGTTTTTGTTTAACTAGCAAGACAAAAAATTTTCAACGTGCTATTTGAGTCAAACAAGTAGCTGAACATTTGCCTGAATAATTTTTATTAAGCAAAAGAAAGCAGAAGAAGAAATGAAGACAACATAGAGAGTAAGATTTGCACTGATCAATTCTGGAAATTCACCTCCAGAAATATACAATGGTCAAGCACACATACACAATGAATCACATATACACAAGGATAACTTGTTGAATTTAATTCACAATTAGTCAAAACCTTGTGCGTGTCCGATAGCATACATTTAAAGGTAACTTTTTCCTTGAGAATATTAAGCTTTTAGTTCAAGTGACTTATAGGTTACAATGCTATTACATAAAATTCAAGAAATGGAGTAATACATTACTCCAATTAACAATAACAGTTGCAATATTGTTGAAATGCTTTCATTGTTAAATACTACATTTAGTAAAATGTCTTATTTGTATGTCTCCATTAAGACTGATGTAGTACCTTAAAGATATAGTAGCACCTTAAAGATCTCCTTTCATAGCAGACAATCCCAGCTAACTATTTTCATACCAATATGCTTAATTTTTAAAATGTCTATTTATTTTAATTCCACTATCATTCCACTGCATAAAGACATCCTTCACCTTTTATCATCCTTTTTTACCTTCTCCATTTTCCTCATTCACTTCTTTTTTGCCCACACTTGGTCCTGCTATACACATCAAGAATGTGTTTTTACACCACCCTAACCTCAGTCACTGTACCTACCTTTCCCTTCCACTCACTTTCTCTTACCTTCTTTCTGGCCTCTATTATTTTTTTTTTTTAAATGTTAATTCCTATAGACATGTATGTCTGACACCTTCTCTTTTAGTCACAAACTCAATTATGCAGAAACTAGAGGCTTTGAAGTTTGGGTGTAAATTGAAAATGAGTTACCTTTGATATTTTAAAATGTCAGAATAGGTATTAAAGCACATGCTTGAAGGCTTAGAATAAACAATTTCAAAAGCCATAAAAAAATTTCACCTAACAGTTTTTTGGAAGGCTGAAATTTCTTAAGACTAATTGGAAAGCCCTTTTAGGAGGTAAGGTAATTTTTCTTTCAGGTCACTCCTGAACCAGGAAGAAAATAACTACATTTATTCAAAACAACAAAACATTCAGAGATGTACTAGACTCGTCACACAGAAAAGCATTACTGTTTAAAATAATTCCCTTATTCAGGAGTCTTTTCCCCTGGCAATCATCTTAGTCTTTCTTAAAGTTTTAGAAAATTGGAAGGTATGTAGATGAAAATGGGGAATTATACTGTATACAATACTAAGAAAATAGAATAAGAAGCAGATAGCACAGTTCATGCAGCGATAGAGGCGAGATGGAGAGGGCTGCTCGCTGCCTTGAAGGAAAGACACTGACCTGGCAGAGTTAGGGGTGTTTCCACTTCTTTCACTTAAGGCTTCCGAGTCGGCTGGAACTCCTGTAAGTTTCACACACTTCTTTTCCTTTCTTGGCTGAATATCCATGGGCAGATTTTTGTAAGGAGAGAGAATGACTCCTGATGTGTTTACAGAAACTGTCTTTTCTAGCTGCAAGCTGTTATCTTCCAAATCGTTAAAATAGGATTGTGCCTCCTCTTTCTGTGGTGATAATCTATAAACTTCTTTCCCATCATCACTGGTGGCACATATACCATTAGGGGCGGTTATATCCACAGGCAGGACCTCACGTCTCTTTTTAAGTGCCGGCACTTCAATTTTCTCTGAGAATAAAAACAATTAAAAAATGTATCTAGTCAATATATCAAAGATAAAATCAACATATGGTAGAACTAGCTATAAATGTATTTATTTTCCTTTGTTTTCCACTCCTGTTTCTTTAAAACTATTCATCTCCTTACTGAAATACACTGTCCTTAATTCTTTTTTATGGATTCCATTAACTACATCTTTGCAAGGTTATTTGGCTATAAATTTTCCTTGGGACCTCAATATATTTGACCATAGGAATTAACACTTAAATGTTCTCTTCTAGGAATACAAAAAAGATCTTCATGACCCAGATAATCATGATGGTGTGATCACTCACCTAGAGCCAGCATCATCTTTTAGGATTTGAAATAGCTCAACTGGAATTCCATCACCTCCACTATCTTTATTCGTACTGATGCTTAAGGCCCACTTGACTTCGCATTCCTTTCAAATCCTAAAAGATGATGCTGTGAAGTGCAGCACTCAATATGCCAGCAAATTTGGAAAACTCAGCAGTGGCCACAGGACTGGAAAAGATCAGTTTTCATTCCAATCCCAAAGAAAGACAATGCCAAAGAATGCTCAAACTACCACACAATTGCACTCATCTCACATGCTAGCAAAGTAATGCTAGAAATTCTCCAAGCCAGGCTTCAATAGTACATGAACTATGAACTTCCAGATGTTCAAGCTGGATTTAGAAAAGGCAGAGGAACCAGAGAGCAAATTGCCAACATCCACTGGATCATCAAAAAAGCAAGCGAGTTCCAGAAAAATATCTACTTCTGCTTTATTGACTATGCCAAGGCCTTTGACTGCGTGGATCACCACAAACTGTGGAAAATTCTGAAAGAAATGGGAATACCTGACCACCTGACCTGCCTCTTGAGAAATCTGTATGCAGGTCAAGAAGCAACAGTTAGAACTGGACATGGAACAACTGACTGGTTCCAAATAGGAAAAGGAGTATGACAAGGCTGTATATTGTCACTGTGCTTATTTAATGTATATGCTGAGTACATCATAAGAAATACTGGGCTGGATGAAGCACAAGCTGGAATCAAGACTGCCAGGAGAAATATCAATAACTTCAGATACAGAGATGACACCACCATTATGGCAGAAAGCGAGAACTAAAGAGCCTCTTGATGACAGTGAAAGAGGAGAGTGAAAACACTGGCTTAAAACTCAGCATTCAAAAAACTAAGATCATGGCATCTGGTCCCATTACTTCATGGCAAATAGATGGGGAAACAGTGGAAACAATGTCAGGCTTTGGGCTCCAAAATCACTGCAGATGGTGACTGCAGCCATGAAATTAAAAGATGCTTGCTCCTTGGAAGAAAAGCTATGACAAACCTAGACAACTTATTAAAAAGCAGAGACATTCGTTTGCCAGCAAAGGCCCATCTAGTCAAAGCTATGGTTTTTCCAGTAGTCATGTATGGATGTCAGAGCTGGACTATAAAGAAAGCTAAGTACTGAAGAACTGATGCATTTGAACTGTGGTGTTGGAGAAGACTCTTGAGAGTCCCTTGGACAGCAGGGAGATCCAACCAGTGCATCCTAAAGGAAATCAGTCCTGAATATTCATCGGAAGAACTGTTGCTGAAGCTGAAATGAAGAAAAGACCCTGATGCTGGGAAAGACTGAAGGTGGGAGAAGGGGACAACAGGGAATGAGACAGTTGCAGGGCATCACCGACTCAATGGACACGAGTTTGAGTAAACTCCACTAGTTGGTGATGGACAGGGAGCCTGGTGTGCTGTAGTCCATGGGGTTGCAAAGAGTTGGACACGACTGAGTGACTGAACTGACCAACTGAACTGAGGGTTATTATAAAAGTTGCATGGGGCTTCAGCATGGAAATTAGAAAGGATATAGTGCAAAAGAGTCAAGCAATCCAGGTACAAATCCTAGTGCTAACAACACTCAGCAGCTGAGTGACCTTGGAAAAGTACTTAACCTCTCTGAGCATTGTTTTCTTACTTTTTTTAAAGCTTGAATAATAATCATTTACTGATCAACTACTAAGTACAAAGCACTGTGGTAACTGCTATATGCTTTTACACTTAATCTAAAACACAGGCTATGTTTTTGTAATGTATAAAATGGAATTAAAAGCACTAATTGAGGAACACTCAGTAGTGTGTTCGGAGAAGGCAATGGCACCCCACTCCAGTACTCTTGCCTGGAAAATCCCATGGATGGAGGAGCCTGGAAGGCTGCAGTCCATGGGGTCCCTGAGGGTCAGTTTCACTTTCACTTGTCACTTTCATGCACTGGAGAAGGAAATGGCACCCCACTCCAGTGTTCTTGCCTGGAGAATCCCAGGGACGGGGGAGCCTGGTGGGTTGCTGTCTCTGGGGTCGTACAGAGTCGGACGCGACTGAAGGGACTTAGCAGCAGTAGTGTGTTATAAAGATTAACATAACATCATTCTATCTCCTATGCAGGTCGAGATATACAGTCACAGAATAATCATTCTAATACTTTTTCTGTTTTCCAAAACTAACATGTCTTTCATTTTCAAAATCAAAATGTTAATTAAGCTGGAGAAACCACAGTTGACTGTGGGGCTGGTGTCCCTGCTCTACACTACTGGTTTTAAATCATTATTTTTCCTTTCTCTTGCACTGCTTCTTGGAAATCCACACCATCAGTATTCACTGTACTTCCTCCTGCCTGCGCTGTTTAGTTCGGCAGACCTTTGAAATCTGCAGTGGATAACTTTTAATCAGGACAGTCTGTTAACCAGAGAAGGGGAAAAAGATGAGAGAAAGAGAAGCCTGTTTAAACTATAGAGAAACCTTATTATTGCCGACAATCCGCCCCCTGTTGTTGGGAATCACTCCTGTCCCTGAAATAATGATGAAGGAAGAGTTGTAGGCACGTGAACGATGTAGGGGCAAAAATGGCTGAAAGTCTACAACCTAGAACATGTAACAGAATTTTTTTTGGCCTAAGAACCATCACATTCTTAGACTCCATTATTTTAGGTTTTCTATGAACAATTAACTAATAGAGCTCTTAAACATCAGTTGCCTCAACAAAACTGAACTCTTTGGTATTACATAAGATGCTGTGATCTTAAATGGAAAAGGATCAAATGTTAAGGAATACTCATTTTATTCATGCACATCCAGTACACAGTTCTCTTTCCTACAAATTCTGTAGCAATCCATTTATTTTATTAAATATAGATACAGAGTCACAAATTAGTTTGTAATGAGCTTTCCATAAAGCTGTAGAAAGAAAAAAATTTGATATGATTTCTCAGAGCTTCTCATGATATAAAAGACAAAATACATGATACATTCATACCTTCAGGTTCATACTTCAGTTTTAGCTCATCTAATTTAGCTCTCAGTTTCATATTTTCACTTTGGGAAAGCTGGAGGTGCCTTTCATTTAAAAAAAGTTTCCGCTCAATATCCAGAGCCCGCTGGCTCTCAAGTAATGCTTTCATTCGCTGGATGGACAATTCACCTTTAATGCTTTCATTTTCTTTGCTACATTAATTAAAAAAAAAAAGAGAGAGAGAGGGAGAGAACCAAGGAATATTAACATAACACATGAAATACATAGTTTTTAGTACAAACTATCTGTTTAGTTGCTAAGTTGTATCCAACTCTCTTGTAACCCCGTGGACTGTAGCCCGTCAGGCTCCTCTGCCCATGGGATTCTCCAGGCAAGAATACTGGAGTGGGTTGCCATTTTCTTCTCCAGGGGATCTTCCCTATCCAGGGATCAAACCCACATCTCTTGCGTCTCCTGCATTGGCAGGCACATTCTTTACCACTGACCCACCTGGAAAGCCCACCAATTGTTTACTATATTATATATTTGAACTCTTGCTGCTGCTAAGTCGCTTCAGTCGTGCCTGACTCTGTGTGACCCCATAGACGGCAGCCCACCAGGCTCCCCCATCCCTGGGATTCTCCAGGCAAGAACACTGGAGTGGGCTGCCACTTCCTTCTCCAATGCATGAAAGTGAAGAGTGCAAATGAAGTCGCTCAGTCGTGTCCGACTAGTAGCGACCCCATGGACTGCAGCCCACCAGGCTCCTCCGTCCATTGGATTTTCCAGGCAAGAGTACTGGAGTGGGGTGCCATTTGAACTCTTAGTAAAACATATTTCCCTGGTATTTTTTAGTAACAAAGAAACAATAAGCAAAATAAGATTTAACAACAGCAGTTTCAAATAAAAAAATCTCATGCATTTTTCAAAGGAAATGGACACAGAGGGGCATACTTTCCACATGTATAAATAAACTCCTTTAAGTTTTAAATTACATGATATTTATTCTTTAAAAAAATTAGGTTATAAGAATATTTTCTAAAGTTCTTTATACTTGCTAATTTGAAAGGCTTTAAGAAAAATAAAAAACTAAAAACATTTAATTATTCATTGAAAGTATTTTTCTTCAATAACCAGTAATAATTATATCAAATAAATATCATTTGCTGCAGAGGTATTTTTGTTGTTCTTTTTTTCTGGAACTCTGGAATGTGAAGACAAAACTACTGCCACTTATTATAAGCAACTGAACAGAGTCTCCTCCGTCTTTCTAAGCACGCAACACTTACTTTAAGTTGTCAAGCTTTATTTGAAGTAAATCTGTGTAATAGGTGTCATCTTCCAGAGCAACAGAGTTGGCTGAAGGCTTAGATTCCATACTTTCATATAAACTCTAAAGAAAACAACAATTCTTACTACTTAGATAATAAATTAGGTTAGCATAGGTTTATTAATGTCAGTTACCTCTGCTGCTGCTGCTGCTGCGTCGCTTCAGTCGTGTCCGACTCTGTGTGACCTCACAGACGGCAGCCCACCAGGCTCCCCTGTCCCTGGGATTCTCCAGGCCAAGAACAATGGAGTGGGTTGCCACTTCCTTCTCCAGTGGGTGAAAGTGAAAACTGAAAGTGAAGTTGCTCAGTCGTGTCTGACTCTTCGCGACCCCAGCTACCTCTACTGAATGCTTATCATAACGGCAGGCACCGTGCTAAGCAGTATCCATGTAACTCACCCGCCTGGTGAAGCAGGCATAAGGAGTGCTCCTCTCTTAGAGATGAGGGAGCTGGTTCACAATACTACAGGCAAGCACACTGGCAAGAGGGAATCTGGGCGCAGCTCTGTCTCCGGAGCCTATGCTTCTAATCACACCTGTGTCCTCCCTCTGCTTCCTCTCTCCTGGCTTTCAATATGGAAGAAGCAAATACTCACTGGGAAAGTGCTGCACTCAATATGACAGCAAATCTGCAAAACTCAGCAGTGGCCACAGGACTGGTAAAGGTCAGTTTTCATCCCAATCCCAAAGCCTTAATTCCAGCCTTATGAAACAGCCATAAATAACAAAAATATGAAAAAAAGTGGAAATCCGTAGTTATTTTTGGTGCCCGCTCTTCTGAGATTCTACTGGTGAGCCACATACACCTATCAACTGATGTTTTTCAGGTTCAACCAAAATTGCAGTCCTTTCAACAGTTCTTGTAAGAGAAATAAAATTATATAAACTTAAAATTTTACACTAATAGCTAGTTTTATAATAATAGCTACAATTTAGAATGTTTACATTATTAACGTTTACAAAGTTTGTCATTTATAAGCTGTGATTAGTTCTTTAGTGAGAAGATAGATATCTGTGCTCCCTAAGTTAATTTATAAATTCAATGTAATCCTAATAAAAATACCAACAAACTTTTTTTTTTGAGATAGACAAGATGTTCATAGGGAAAAACAAACATGAAGGGACAGAAAAAATGCCAAGAAAGAAAAGCTATGGTGGGAGAAGAGCCTACCAGACAAAACATAACTAGAAAACCTCTAAAATTAAAAGTATGGCACTGACGTGCAGAAAAGTAGGCCAATCGAATAGAATGGAAAATCCAGAAACAGACTCAAGCATATATGAAAATTTGATATATGACAAAGATGTTATATTAAATCACTGCTATCAAGACTGACCTTTAAATAAATGATGCTGGGACAACTGGCTAATTATTTGGAAAAGGTAAAATTAGATTTATACCTCACCCTATACACAAGATTAAACTTCAACCAAGATCAGGTCTCTAAATGTAAAATGTGAAACCGTACAAACACTACTAGAAAGCACGCGTCAGTTTCTCTATATACCCATCCAAGTAAATATACCTACGAAAACATGCTAAAATTCACTTATTATTGCAAAAATAGAAATTAAGACTACACTGAGATACCATTTCTTATCTATCAATGCAGCAAAAATTTAAAAACATAATACATTCTATTGGTGAGGTGACAGTTCTCTGACCTCTATGATACAATGCTAGTTTACTCTGACCCAGCAATTATACTGTAGGGATTATTCAGGATGATACATCTATAATAAGGAAACACACATACATGCAAAATAACACTTTGCAGCAATGTACATAATTGCAACATACTGGAACTAATCTAAACNTCACCCATCAGCCTGTCTCTTATACACATCTAGATGTGTATAAGAGACAGGTTCTCTGACCTCTATGATACAATGCTAGTTTACTCTGACCCAGCAATTATACTGTAGGGATTATTCAGGATGATACATCTATAATAAGGAAACACACATACATGCAAAATAACACTTTGCAGCAATGTACATAATTGCAACATACTGGAACTAATCTAAACACCCAGACAGAGGAGAATGTATGAGAACCCATACATCAGAATCCTCTGTTGCTGTGAATTAGGAAGATCTCTCTAAACTAGATGAAGTGATTTCCAGGTTAAAATTAAAAAAAAAAAAAAAAAAAAAGGAAACTATAAAAGACTATCTGTGTTATGCTACATTTTGTCCAAGAAATAAAAAGGGAAAATAAAGCCTACATATAAAGCTGCTCTTTCTGCAAAAAGGAACAGGCCATGAGTAAATCAGAAATGAACTGGCTGCCCAAACAGGTGGGTGTAAACAGAAGGGAAGGAACGGGAGACGGGCAAAACTGTACAGTTTTGACTTTAGAACTATGTTAACAATTCACATGCTGCAAAGGGTAAATAGATTCAACAAGGATGGACAAAACCTGGCTATTTCAGATGAATAGCACACTCATAACTGGTAAGGGAAAGTCCAGCACTCAGATCGGGAAAACTCAGCAGTGGCCACAGGACTGGAAAAGGCCAGTTTTCATCCCAATCCCTAAGAAAGGCAATGCTGAAGAATGTTCAAATCATGTACAACTGCCCTCATTTCACATCCNGGCTATTTCAGATGAATAGCACACTCATAACTGGTAAGGGAAAGTCCAGCACTCAGATCGGGAAAACTCAGCAGTGGCCACAGGACTGGAAAAGGCCAGTTTTCATCCCAATCCCTAAGAAAGGCAATGCTGAAGAATGTTCAAATCATGTACAACTGCCCTCATTTCACATCCCAGCAAGATTATGTTCAAAATCCTTCAAGCTTGGCTTCAGTTGTGCATGAACCGAGAACTTCCAGATGTACAAACTGGATTTAGAAAAGGCAAAGGAACCAGAGATCAAATTGTCAATATTCGCTGCATCATAGGAAAAGCAAGACAATTCCAAAAAAAAAAATCTACTTCTGCTTCACTGACTATGCTAAATCCTTTAACTGTATAGATCACAACAAACTGTGGAATATTCTTGAAGAGATGGGAATACAAGACCACCTTAACTGTCTCCCAAGAAACATGTATGCAGGTCAAGAAACAACAGTTAAGAATTGTACGTGGAAAAATGGACTGGTTCAAAATAGGGAAAGGAGTATGTCAAGGCTGTAGATTGTCACTCTGCTTATTTAACTGTATGCAGAGTTCATTGTACGAAATGCAGGGCTGGATGAAGCACAAGCTGGAATCAAGATTGCCGGGAGAAATACCAATCACCTCAGATATACAGATGATACCACTTTAATGGCAGAAAATGAAGAGGAACTAAAGAGCCTCTTAATGAAGGTGAAAGAGGAGAGTGAAAAAGATGGCTCCAAAATCACTGCAGATAGTGACTGCAGCCACAAAATTAAAAGACGCTTCCTCCTTGGAAGAAAAGATATGACAAACCTAGACAGTGAATCAAAAAGCAGAGATATCACTTTGCCAACCAAGGTCCATTTAGTTAGAGCTAAGGCTTTTCCAGTAGTCATGTACGGATGTGAGAGTTGGACCATCAAGAAGGCTGAATGCCGAGGAATTGATGCTTTCAAACTTTGGTGCTGGATGCAACTGTTGAGGGTCCCTTGGACAGCAAAGAGATCAAGTCAATCCTAAAGGAAATCAACCCTGAATATTCACTGGAGGAACTGGTGCTGAAGCTAAAGTTCCAATACTTTGGCCACCTCAGGTGAAGAACTGACTCATTTGAAAAGACCCTGATGGTGGGAAAGATTGAGGGCAAGAGGAGAAGGGGGTGACAGAGGAGGAGACGGTTGGATGGCATCACTGACTCAATGCATGTGAGTTTGAGTAAACTCAGGGAGATAATGAAGGACAGGGAGGCCTGGCATGCTGCAGTCCATGCAGTCGCAGAGTTGGACATGACTTAGTGACTGAACAATACCAACAAAACTTTTGAACATAGTATTTTGACTATATCCCCTCAAGTTAAAAACAAAAAGAAATCCTGAACTTTAATGAATAATTTCAAAACTATATATATTTTAAGAATGAGTAAATAAGCAAATATATTGAGGACAATAAGAGCCAGGTTTTTCACTGTTGGAAAAAATGGGGTAGGCAATGAACCCTGTGGCACTGGACTCACACTGGAGTTATGAAGTAAGACATCAAAGTTTTATTATGTGTGTATGTGTATATATATGTGTGTGTAATACACAAAACTGTTGACATGAAACATTCCTAAACATGCATGTAACACATACATAAATACACTAAATATATGGACACAGACTTCCAGTTCTGTCTGCTAAAAGAATCCAGAAGTAATGACATTTCAGTAGCAATAAGCACATTCAGTGCCCAGATCCTGGTTTCTAAGTGCCCTTCTTCATTTAAAGGAATCTATGTTCCTTGTAGGAATGTTGATTCCAAGGCTAGGGATATTTTGTTGTGCCAGGGTAAGGAAGTACCCCCACTGGCCAAATCTGGGACAGAGTAAATAAGAAAGTTATAGATTATAATCCATAGGATAAAATAAGATTTTATGAGACTATATGACATAAATGAGGAGAAAAGCACTAATTCATTATTCTAACTGAAATTATCATTTGGCAATCGTCACAGTAATACTTGTTTCAGGCAAGAATCGTCAATGGATGTTCAAGTATAGGGGCAATAGATACATACCTGGCCTAAGTAACTCCCTATGAAATACTTAAGGTTAATATCACCTGTTACAGTACAAAGAGACACCATGTGCCATCTGATGTGACATATTGAGAAAGTATAATACTAGTCTTGCAGTATTCCCATCAAAAATACATTGCTGTTGTTCAGTCTCTAGGTTGTGTCTGACTCTTTGCAACCCCATGGACTGCAGCATGCCAGGTTTCCCTGTTCTTCACAATCTCCCAGAGTTTGCTCAAATTCATGTCCACTGAACTGGTGACTAAGTATATCACACACCCCAAAATGAGAGAGAATCTACGAAGCAAATGGCTGTACTCCTCAAAAATGTCAAAGCCATAAAAGATAAAGAGAGCCTGAGGAATTGTCCCAGACTGTTTTTGTTCAGTTGCTCAGCTGTGTCTGACGCTTTGCAACCCCATGGACTGCAGCATGCCAGGCTTCCCTGTTCTTCACTATCTCCTTGAGTTTGCTCCAACTCATGTCCACTGAATTGGTGATGCCATCCAACCACCTCATCCACTGCCACCCTCTTCTCCTGCCATCTTTAATTACATGGACCTTCAGAGTCTTTAAAAGAGATGTGACAATTAAATACAACACATGATCACAGACTGGACCCTAGAAAGGAAAGCATTTGGTCATTTTTGTATCCCAGGAAGGACATTAGTGGCAATTCCTAAAATGTAAAGGCAGCTCAGCTACAACTATGTATCAATGTAAGTTTCCTGATTTGATCATTGTACTATGGTTATGTAAAAGATAAAAAACTTCAATACTGAGTAACAACTTAAGGGTAAAAGGATATCTGGTTTGCAACTTACTCTCAAATGTTTCAGATAAAAATGTACATACATGGAGAGAGAGAGAAAATAAAAATGCAAATGTGGTGAAACTGACAACTGGGGAATCTGGGTGAAGGGTATGCGGTAATAATTTTACAACTTTCCTGAGGGTTTGAATTTCAAAAATTCTGAAATAGTTTACTAAAGACTTGTATGAATTCCAGTTGCCACATAATACTGGGCAATATGACAAAAATCTTACTTTGCATTCATCAAAAATAGAGGTAGAAAGCACCAAAAAATAATTAATTACTGGTAACATTTGACAGGAGGAACAAATCTTATCGACATAATATAGAGCGGAAGACAGAAACAAGAGTGTATAATGAATGGTTTCATTCCTATGGAGTTCAAGAGTATTTGTACATGTAAAGCTGGTACAAAGTTAGAAGGTGGGAGTACTCACTCAAAAGGGACATGGCAGAGGTATTCTATACCATGAGCTAGGTAATAATTTAAGGGGGTATATGTATGTAAAACTCACTGAGTTGTACACCTAAGATATGGGTGTTTTGAGTATAAATGAGTTAAAATTTACAATAACAACAAATATGGGGGCTCTATTAAAAGAAGCAGTAGTCCAAACCACTGAAAAGCAAAAAGAAACTGGAAGAAAAAATTAAATATTGGTGAATCTCAACAGAAACTATAGATTAATTACATAATAAAGAAACCCATTCAAGTTAAAAGTAGCAAGATAGTCAAACAAAAAAACTGTTATATTTTTAAAAGATGTTTACACATACCTTAAATTTCTCCAGATTCCTAATTTCACCTAAGAGATGTTTAATTTCACCATTCTTCTGCTCCAACATGGCAAGCAACCGTTCCTGCTGTTCAAATTCAGCTTGAGACCCTTTCATTTGTAGCAATGTAGCAATCTGTACCTAGAAGAAAAAAAAAAAATTCTCCCCCATAAAATTGAGTAGGGGAGAAGATTCTGATAATTATATTTTTGATACAATTCATATTTTGTACTATACTATTTGGCTTCATTTTAGAAGTTAAACAAATTAGCTGTGTCTCACTTAATACTCTAATAATTTGAAAATATTTATTTCAGATAGCCTAGTTACAGATATAACTCTTTGGTACTTATTTGGACTACTTATGAGTTGGTACCTGAAGCCCATAGCAGTTATCTGTACTTCTGTGAAACACAGCTGAACTGCATGGCTGTGGTCGAGAAGTCACCAGGTAAGTGGTAGAGAAACCCGAGAGAACGCTGTACTGTACTCACCACGGGCACTCTCATCAAGGGGCTGGTGGAGCTTCTCAAAAATTTTAATGGAATTCAGTAGTATTCAGTGGGGGAAATTATTAAGTTACTCACATTCACAAGTGTGAGTTTTGCAAAGGACAAGGATGGAAAGCAAAGGTAAAGGGCAATCTAAGGGTCTTGAAGCAAACTTCAATATAAAGTTATTTTTTTAAGAGCAGCAATCAACCTACCTAATTATGACTCCACCTCAACTTGGAGTTGCACAGCAATCGGAAGGAAATTAGCTAAAACCTAAACCTAGCATTCCTTTCTGCCTTTGGAAATTTCTCCAGTTCTAAAAAGTGTCAATTAGTTAAAATACATTTTTGAGTATAGCAATGATATGAAGTTGCAGCTATGGTTATAAGTAAGAGACAAAGACGACTTTTAACATTTTTAAGGATCCACTTTTTGCTCCTGCTTCATACTGGACTTCTCTGGTGGCTCAGATGCTAAAGCATCTGCCTACAATGCAGGAGACCCGGGTTTGATCCCTGGGTCAGGAAGATCCCCTGGAGAAGGATATGGCAACCCACTCCAGTACTCTCGCCTGGAAAATCCCATGGACGGAGGAGCGAGGTAGGCTACAGTCCATGGGGTCGCAAAGAGTCACCCACGACTGAGCGACTTCACTTTCACTTTTTCACTTTCATACTGGAAGCCAGACACATCAATCCCCCCCAAATTCAGAATGCTACCTGTGTCTAAAGATAGTTTGGGCTAGCAGAACAGTGAGAGATCAGTAACAATAGCCCAACAAATATAAAAAGAAAACAAAGAGCAAATATGAGAAAATTTACAAAGAAATAATTCCCAGATAGGGGAGAGCCGAGGTAAACCAGACGACACAACTGAAATCCTCAGAAACAAAAGACAGAGTTGTTGTCTATTAAGTCAGCACTTTCCTATTTGCCAAACATGTAAGCATGTTGCTGTGCCTTCATTTAACTCCAGGAAAACTCTTAAGAGTCAAGTTCTATCATCCGTATTTTACAAATGAGGTGACTAATTGCTCAGAAAATAAAGTCACACAGCTAACAAGTGAGACTAGGCTTCAATCCCAACTTCATCTGATGCCAAAGTTTAATCACTGACCTTTCCTATTTCTTTGGTAAATCTCATCATCCTTACAACAGGCAGGAATCCCTACAGACTTCTATTAGGCTACCACTTCAGGAGAGTTAGGCACAAAAGATCAGGAGTCTAAGGGTTGGCACGATATTGGAATATAATTTCCACATGCTTTTCTGACACCAGCTGTTCAACAAAAATGACGTCCAACAAACCTTAAAATTAAAAGGGGTTATATGCTTGACTTGAGAAACTGCAAGGAAAGGAAATTCAAACTTCAGTCTATTAATAAGCCCTTGTGGGAGAACTGAAGAATGGTAAGAGAGCTAGTTTTAGTTGAAGTAGACATTTCAGGGCTACCCTCAGAAAGAAATCAGGCCAACAGTAAGACAGAAAAATTTTTTAATACTTGATTTTTCCCATTACAAAGAAAGAGCTAATGGCAAGGCTACTGAAAGAATTAAAAACTCAAGGCTAGTGAGTAATAACTAAAAACTCAATCAACCCATGGATGCTACATATACCACTTAAATCTACACAGAATTAAATGTTTTTAAATAAAATATAAAAGGGATCTCTCATTCAATTAAAAAAATTTTTTCTAAGGTCATGTAGTTCTAGAAATAATCACCTAAGTGTATTAGTTGTACAAGTCATACTGATGCAAAATAAGGGTTACTAAATCTTACACTAATTCTCACCTTCATTCTTTGCATCTGTTCCCTATTAAATGCATTGTGCTTCTTCAGTGACTGATACTTGACTTTCATGCTGATAAGCTGGCGTTCCATTGCTGCCCTTCGATCCTCCACCTAGAAAATATAACATGTTTAATTATGCTTTTCTTAAGTGAAATGCCAACTTAATCAATGGAATATTTGTATGTACCTCTGCAAACAAAGAGTTGCCTTTACTGTTAGGGTCCAAGGCTTGCTGGAGGGCCTGGTCTAGCTGCACCTGAAGGTCCTGATTCGCTATGCGAGCTTTCTAAATTCAAAAGAGAAAACAATTCAGCTACTTGAGATAAGATTAGCAAGAAAACAACTTATAAATTGGAAAAGGTGGTATTACTATAATCAGAATACCTCTAAGGCATCATAGTAAGAAACCGCTTCTTTCTCTCGCTCTTTTTTTTCTCCTTTAAGCCGGTCTACCTGGCGCATTAAACTAGAATTAAGAAGTTCGAGTTGTTCTTGTCTGTACTGTAGTTCATTCACTTCTTCTTGGAGGGTGGTCTATTAAACAGGAATTGAAAAAGAAGAAATTCTTGAATAATCCTTCAGTCAGCAGCTGTCAGTTTATCTATCAGCAGAGGTTAACACTCAAAACTAAAACTAATAACTAGTCAAAGATTATTAAAGTGCATATTAAAACAGCTAAATTCTGTAAAGCAATTATCCCTCAATAAGAAATAAAAAAAAAAAACTCAAAAAAAATTTTTTAATTACTAACTTCTTAAAAAATTGATCAAAAAAAGACTCTAGAGACTGTTTCTTTTCTACAAATTTAAAACTTTCATTTTTAAGTTAATTTTAGCTTACAATGAAAAAAATCATACTCATATATCAACTTCCACTGTATGGATCACAGCAAACTTTGGAAAGGGGTACCAGACCACCTTACCTGCCTCCTAAGAAACCTGCATGCAGGTCAAGAAGCAGCAATGAGAACCAGACATGGAACAATAGATGGGTTTAAAATTTCAAAATTAGTAAGTCAAGGTTGTATATTGTCACACTGCTTATTTAACTTATATGCAGAGTACACCATTTGAAATGCCAGGATGAATGAATCACAAGATTGCTAGGAAAAATATCAACAACCTCAGATATGTGGATGATACCACTCTAACGGCAGAAAGTGAAAAGGAACTGAAAAGCCCCCTGATGAAGGTGAAAAAGGAGAGTGAAAAAGTCGGCTTAAAACTTAACATTCAAAAAAACGAAGATCATGGCATCTGGTCCCATCACCTCATGGCAAATAGATGGGGGAAATGTGGAAATAGTGGCAGATTTTATTTTCTTGGGCTGCAAAGTCACTGCGGACAGTGACTGCAGCCATGAAATTAAAAGATGCTTGCCCCTTGGAAGGAAGGCTATGACGAACTGAGACAGCATATTAAAAAGCAAAGACATTAATTTGACAATAGAGGTTTTTCCAGGAGTCATGTACAGATATCAGAGTTGGACCATAAAGAAGGCTAAGTGCTGAAAAATTGATTCCTTTGAACTGTGGTGTTGGAGAAGACTCCTGAGAGTCCCTTGGACAGCAAAGAAACCAAACCAGTCAATCCTAAAGGAAATCACTGGAAGAACTGAAGCTGAAGCTCCAGTCCTTCGCACACCTGACACAAAGAGCCGACTCACTGGAAACGACCTTGATGCTGGGAAAGATTGAGGGCAGAAGCGGGTGACAGAGAATGAGATGGATGGGTGGCATTACTGACTCAATGGACATGAGCTTGAGAAAACTTTGGGAGACAGTGAAGGACAGGTGTTAGGGAAATTAAATCGTCTTGGCCTCTGACCTTGCTTCTAGCCTGCCTGGACACTACCCTGACTGTGAGTGACTGCCTGCTGTGAGCGAAAGCCTCTCAGCACCACAGATAATTATGGGGAAGAATTTTGAGATTGGCAAAACCTTGGAGGGGCCCTGGCCAACCAAGCCCCAGGCATAACAACATTCCAAGTTTTACAACACAAAACAAACTGCATTTACATGAAACCAGGCTTGCAATTTGGTCAGACTGATGGTTACACCAGTTTTCGTCCTGGGATTATAAGCAGGAACCCTGAACTGCAATTTCTTGAAGTCTAACCCAAGTAGCGGACATGCTGCCTGGGACCTTGGGACAATTGGGACTCCAGATGTGCTCTGACATGGGACTCCCAGCACCATTTGAGTCTGGACGTTGGTCGAAACCCAATTTGGTGATGCATCCTCTGTTCTATTTCCCTTTTCTTTTAATGCTAGTATAGTGAAAGTAAGCTAGATAATTCTCCAATAAATATTTGTATTATTTGTATAGAACAAGTGGCTTAGTTTGTTAACAAATCCTTTGAACCTGAGACTAAAGTGAAAACTTTTGGCAAAACAATAAGGTGCTGCCATTCATGGGGTGGCAAAAGTCAGACTTGACTGAGCAGCTGAACAAATCAACTTCTGCCGGACCACCTTTTATACTGGGCTTTTATGACACAAACTGGGACTACAGTAAATGTCTAAATTCTTCCTGAGGTGCCAATAATCTAAAAACAAAGTCTGCCTTACATAATCATGTAACTTAAAGCTTTACTTTAATTGAAGGAATCCATTTAAAAACTTTTTAAATTAGATCAAAGTTAGGCCAAAAAATATTTCAGTCTTAAAAGTAGCTCATGAGGATTATTACAAAAACATGAAAAATACACAGCCAGAAAAAGGAGAAAACTCCATAATACACATGCCATAAAAATTACCTTTACATTTTCCATTTCGGTCAGCTCAGTTTGAAGAGTCAGTGTCTCTGAAGACACACTTTCATGTACACGTTCAGACATTTGCATTTCCTTTGATTTACTAGAAAGGAGTTTCTCCTGATGATCCACTTTGTGCTTCAGCTGCTTTTCACTTAGCCGAGCTTCATCTAACTCAGCTTTTAGTGTTTCTAACTAAAAAAAGAAAATTCACAATCTTATATAGGAAAAGGTAGTAAAAGTCATCAGAACATACACTTGCAGTACAAAGTGTTCTGGTACCTGCAGGACAACTATTTTGGAAGGCAATCAAACTGAACAAAATTATTTAACCCCTTTTCCAAAAATGTCACATTGCTTCAGTCTTGGAAAACTAATACAGGCATACCTTGTCTTACTGCGTTTTGCTTAATTGTACCTCCCAGACACTACATTTTTTTCACACATGGAAAGCTTGTGTGAAAACATTCAGCACCACATCTAACATTCACTAAATGGTTTGTTGTTAATAAAAGTCTTTTACTTGATGTCCAGGGTTACCATTATCATCTATATTGTTATATTGAATAGGGTCTCAACACTCCTAGAATATATCCTATTTGTTTACTAATTAAAAAATAAAGAGAGTTCTATTTTGATTTCTTTTTCTCTTTGAATTTTATCATGTGAAATAAAAATTTCAGCTGATTGCTGTATGTTGAAATGTGTATATCCTTCTGAAAAACATCACTGAATGACCCAAACTTATTGTATAATGAGATGACTGGGGTTTCCTATTTGGCCAAAGCTATGCATCTTTTAACAGGCAGTGACATGCCTTGTTTTATAAGCACACAAATGATCCTTACACATAATCAAAGTAGGTCTGGACTCCTGGCCATGTTGCCACTGTGTGGAAAATGAACGGCATGACGGCAACAGAGGGAACCGGCTACCTGGACAGTAGTGGAGAGATGACGGTGAGCTGGGCTACAGAGTGGCTGAGACAGATATTTTGTAGCTCAAGTTCTTAAGAGCTTGTTGATGGACTAAATGTGAGAAATAAGTGAAAGAAAGATGGCAAGTAAAACTCCTAATTATTGGTACAAGTAATCTAATACAGGAAAGACTGAAAATATTTTTTGAATGATTTAGTCTTTACCAAAAAGCCATCTCTATAACTGGCCTTACTTTAGACTCAATATTTCCTTTATTACTTTTTTGTTTAGGTATTTAAAGTTATTGCTAAACTGAAAATATCCATGAGGAAGAAAAAAAGCATCCATATCAGTTATTGTAGTAAAACTCCTAATTATTGGTACAAGTAATCTAATATAGGAAAGACTGAAAATATTTTTTGAATGATTTAGTCTTTACCAAAAAGCCATCTCTATAACTGGCCTTACTTTAGACTCAATATTTCCTTTATTACTTTTTTGTTTAGGTATTTAAAGTTATTGCTAAACTGAAAATATCCATGAGGAAGAAAAAAAGCATCCATATCAGTTATTGGTGTCTCAACCTGTGTAGCTTCAGACAAGCTGGATTATTATTTGTCAGAGTGGTAAGCAAGATGATTCTAAGTACTGCAGCAAGCATATTTTGATAGTTATATTTTATTGCATATGAGGAAAAAAATAACCAGCTCAAACATAATTCATTGATATTGTTACTTAAAATTAGAGAACATTTAAGAGAGTCAATTTAATGAGAATTAACTAACCAGCACAGGTGGTACAGATATATAAAAATCTTAAAAGATGCTACATGAAACGCAATGAAGCAGGCTTTGAAATAAGAGAACCAAATTTTGACTGATAGTCTCTAGCTCTATAATCTTGTCCAACTTCACTCAATCTGTTTAAACACTGGTTTTCTCATGTTATATGGAGATAATAATGGTACCTCCCTTAAGGAGTTGTGTATGAACTTGATCATATGTATTAGTTTATCTTCAATAAACAAACTGTAAAATATATTTTATAGTTGTAAAATATACAACTCTAATGTACATTAATTTAGCAAAAACTATTGGTTTCTTTGCAGAATTATAAAGTGTACCACAAGTTGCAGTGAAGGCTAGGAAACTAGTCTTTCTGAAAAGGGATCAGTATTCTAAGCACTCTGGAAGAGGCCATGCTAATCAGAGCTAAAACTCCTTAACAAATAGTTGCTAAAATTAAATAATTCAATTTAACTACTAAAATGTTATTGAAATAAACCGCTAAGGTAACTACTATTTCTGTGTTTCCGCCCCTCACATTAAGATGATGGAACCCCTCATCTCAGCTATTTTGCACAGATGGTAGTAAGAAAGTCTTTCATCATCTAAAGTTTACAAACGGTTGCATGAGCATGAAATACTTCTGTTCCAAAACACAGATGCCCAAACCTTTTTCTTTAGTTCATTCACTTCCTGCCCGTGGCTTCTGGTCAGTGTTTCTTCTAACTGCTCCAGATGCATTTTCTGTTGTTGTTTAATAGTTTCACATTCAGAGCTCAAACTTTCTAACATTCGACTCTTGAGCTCAGCTTCTCTCTGAAGAGTGTATTTTTCTTGTTCGTAACTCTGAAAACAGATTCAATTATAACTCAGTTATATAAAAATAAAGCCATCACACATAAGCAGTTTTCCTCTTTGACTGAATCATTCCTGTTTCACACATTTGCTGCTTTGTAAGTAACAATCACGTGTTAAATCTGGAATAACTATAGCTAGTATTAATGTAAAAAAAACCCTAAGAGGTGATTTGAGACTCAAAAGTTCATTCTGGGGATACGGTAATTGCTTCTATGTCCTGTCAAAGAAGTAAAAAGTGATCTATGGCTGTCAAGTCAAGTAGTCTCTGCTAGGAAGAAAAAAAACATTAATAGCACTTAAATTTAGTAAGAATTATTTGGTTTGATAACAATATTCTCTACTTGTAGCTCTAAGTAAAATGAAGAAAAGGTCATTAGTTCAAACCTCTTCAACAAGCTTCAAAAAAATAAGATAAAATTAGATTTAAAAGGAAAAAATTAACAATAAGGGTGGTCATTAGTTTTTTTAACTGCTATGTTTAAATTTGGAGATCAAAGTTTTCAATACATTACTGAGCATTTTCTAAGTAAAACTGATTTATTCATTCTTTTAATAAAAGCATGTCAGATATTAGGGATGCAGCCTTGAACGAGAGAGACAAAATTCCCCTCTCTCATGAGGCTGGGGGACAAATATCTCAGAATGAGGCAAAAGCTCCTGTGGAGCCCATGAAGCAGGCCTCGTATAGCTAAGAACAAGGGGAAGTAATTCATAAGATGAGGTCAAAGGTTGAAAGAGGTTAGATTACACGGAGATCTACAAGACCAGGTAGAGAACTCAGTTTTTGTTGTAAATAAAACGGGAAGCTGCTCCGTGCTCTCAGCAGAGCTGTCTCAGCAGAGCTGTGACATGATCTTTTATATGCTCCTCAGAGACCACCTGGCTGCTGTGTAAAGAGTGAACAGTGTGAATGGCAACCTGGGAGACAGGCAACCTAGTCAGGAGGCTATGATAACAGTCCAGGGGAGAGATGACGGTGGTCTGAACAAGAGCAGCAGATGTCCTGTAGGTCACGCTTTTAGAGCTTACTAGTGGATTAAATATGAGAAATATGGGACAGAAAGATATTGAGTAAAACTCGTAGATTTTTGGCTCAAGTAACTGGATAAATGTTTGTAGAGTTACTAAATAAGGTAAAGAATTCTGCAAGAGCATGTTTGGTTAGTGGGCAAGGAATCAACTATTCTGTTTATGTTAAGTCTGAGATGACCATTACTGGGTAACTGAATACAAAAGTCTAGACTTAGGACAGAACTAAGGACTTGGTGTAGCATCAAGACAAACCAAAGTCTAAAATTCAATATGGAGTAAAGAAAGAGAACATATTTTTCAAACTCAGAACAGAGTCAGAAAAAAAAAATTAGAGATTCATTCAGTTCATTTCCCAGCAGACGGGTGGGAAGTTTCAGAAAAGAAAAATATTAAATTAATACTATTAATGACTGCTGGACAACAGCAATCTTCAGTGGCAAAGCACCAACTGGTGAGCAGAGGAGCCTAGTGTCCTACCTCAGTCAGGGTCATCATTTCATTACGGCATTTATCCAGCTGACTCTGCAGTTCATTCTGGCTCTCCACTAGCTGTAAACCATACTGTGCAGCTTTCCGCCGCTCTTCCTCAGTCTCTTTGAGCTTGCATCGAAGATCTGCTATTACATCTGCCTCCATGATTTTTTTTCCTGTCTACTGACAATAGAAGAAATAAAAGTATCTAAATTTAAACAAAAAACTTCATGGCACTAATAAAAGACACAAGTGTGTTGTGTGTGTATGTATAGGTTGAATATCACTGCCACATGAAAACACCGTATTAAAGATTTTCTCTTTGACTTTTAAATGGTCAAATTTGCATTCTTGTTAGAAGAGTAAGGTCTGACTATTTTGTTACCCAATTTGAGAACAAATTAAATAGAGCAAAAAGAAAAAAAAAGAAAAATACAATTTAATTTTGCTAAGGAATGCAGTATTAGGAAACTATTCAGTTGTTGCTAAGCTTCCTTAATTGCTACGGTAGGATGATCTCATAATTATATCACTATACACGTAACCAAGTTAAGAGAACAGTAAAAGAAATCAGGAAACTTTATAGTAGCATAACTTCTACCTAACTATAAAAAGGTACCTTTGAATAAGATTGGTAAGGTAAGGACTAGCATGTCCACAAGTTTTCACAACAGTGTTAACTTCCTGAACACATGAAATCTGTCACATTAAATGTACTTTATTGAAAACAGACTCACTAGCATTTTGCTCATTATTCATAAGAACACATGCAAAACAGACACCATGTGTAGAGTAATTAAAGAACAACCCCATTCTAGATTTTCAAGCAAAGACTTAAACATTTAATATAGAGCTCAACCTCACTCATCATCCTTCCCCAACTGGTTCCACGCTCCTCAGTTCAGTTCAGTTCGGTTGCTCATTCGTGTCCGACTCTTTGCGACCCCATGAATGGCAGCACGCCAGGCCTCCCTGTCCATCACCAACTCCTGGAGTTCAATCAAACTCATGTCCATCGAGTCGATGATGCCATCCAGCCATCTCATCCTCTGTTGTCCCTTTCTCCTCCTGCCCCCAATCCCTCCCAGCATCAGAGTCTTTTCCAATGAGTCAACTCTTCGCATGAGGTGGCCAGAGTACTGGAGTTTCAGCTTTAGTATCATTCCTTCCAAAGAACACCTAGGACTGATCTCCTTTAGAATGGACTGGTCAGACCTCCTTGCAGTCCAGGGAACTCTCAAGAGTCTTCTCCAACACCACAGTTCAAAAGCATCAGTTCTTCGGTGCTCAGCTTTCTTCACAGTCCAACTCTCACATCCATACATGACCACAGGAAAAACCATAGCCTTGACTAGACGGACCTTTGTTGGCAAAACAATGTCTCTGCTTTTGAATATGCTATCTAGGTTGGTCATAACTTTCCTTCCAAGGAGTAAGCATCTTTTAATATCATGGCTGCAATCATCATCTGCAGTGATTTTGGAGCCCCCCAAAATAAAGTCTGACACTGTTTCCACTGTTTCCCCATCTATTTCCCACGAAGTGATGGGACCAGATGAAATTGTTTTCTGAATGTTGAGCCTTAAGCCAACTTTTTCGCTCTCCGCTTTCACTTTCATCAAGAGGCTTTTTAGTTCCTCTTCACTTTCTGCCATAAGGGTGGTGTCATCTGCAAATCTGAGGTTATTGCTATTTCTCTCGGTAATCCTGATTTCAGCTTATGCTTCTTCCAGCCCAGCGTTTCCAGGCTCCTAGGCTAGACTAAAACTCAGCTTTGAATTCAAAGAGCAACAAGTCATTTTAAAGGTATTCTCCCATGTCTCCAGTCAATGGAGTCATTCATTCAACAAACATTTCTTGAATGCCTATGTGCCAAGCTCCATTCTGGACACTTCAGATACATCAAGCAGTGGTAAAATGGACCCCTAAAAGGCTCTTCGTTCATAAAACTTACCCTCCAGTAGGAGAAGACAAGCAATAATAACATAACTAAATGCACTAGAAAGTAAAAAATGGAAAAAAAAAAAACAAACAAAAAAACAGGATAAGTGAGCTTGGAAGAAGTGACTGTATTCTAACTAGGAAGAAATTAAAAATGTGTTGAATCGGGAGTCCCTCAGGTGACTTCTGAACAAAGCCCTGGAGAGAATCAGAAAACTAGCCATTAATTAGCCACTAGGGAGAAGGCAATGGCAACTCACTCCAGTACCTGTGCCAGGACAAACCCATGGACGGAGGAGCCTGGTAGGCTGCAGTCCATGGGGTCGCTAGGAGTTTGACACGACTGAGTGACTTCACTTTCACTTTTCACTTTCATGCACTGGAGAAAGAAATGGCAACTCACTCCAGTGTTCCTGCCTGGAGAATCCCAGGGATGGGGGAGCCTGGTGGGCTGTCCTCTATGGGGTCGCACAGAGTCAGACATGACTGAAGCGACTTAGCAGCAGCAGCAGTCATTAGGGAAAGCATGTTCCACATAGAGGGGTAGCAGTACAGTGGAAGAAGTCCAAAGAATGAACAAGATAGAATATAGGTCAGAGGAGATAACAGAATATGGAGATCAGGCCATTGTAAACAAAAACTTTGGCTTCTACTCTGGGTGAAATGGGAAGTCACCGCAAAGTCTGGAGTAGAGACAGGCTACATTTAAAAGGATTATTTTGGCTAATATGCTAAATAGTTGGGAGGGAAGCAAGTTGAAAGCAGAAAGATCAGGTGGGATGACCACTCATACCAGAGTGGCTGCCACAAAAGGTGATGAGATTTAACATATTCTGAAGGCAGAGCCAACATGATTTTCTGACAAATGGAATATGGGATATGTGGAAGAGAATTTTAAAAGGCCTCCAAAGCTTCTGGCTGAGCAACTAGTGAAACAGATTTGCCAATAACTGACACATCAAACGGGGAAGGCAATGGCACCCCACCCCAGTACTCTTGCCTGGAAAATCCAATGGACGGAGTAGCNAACAGATGCACACTCCCCTAAATCTGTCCTCTCAGCTTGCTAACTAAATAATAGCATAGAGCTCTCTGCAATTAACCCATCACTTGTACATAAACAGTGCCTCAGCAAAGCACTATTGATTTCCTTAAGTAAACTAAATGGGTACCCTTACAGTGTTTATTTATTTTAAAATTTTGTTTATCATGTTCAGACAGCAGATAATATTTCAAAAACTCCACAGGTTTCAGTTGATCAGAATTTGAGTTAATGAGTTTTTGGTAGCCAGGGACAGGGGAGCCTGGTGGGCTGCCGTCTATGGGGTCACACAGAGTCGGACGACTGAAGTGACTTAGCAGTAGCAGCAGCAGACACATCAAAAACTGTGGGTAGAGATGTTTTGGAAAGAAGATGAGAGGTTTAAGTTTTAAAACGTGAGATATGTCAAGTAAGTAACAGCTGTAAGAGAAGGGTATAAGCTGGCGATATAAATTTGGGAGTTGTTAGTATAAATTTTTGAGTTCTGTGTTCATCAAAGTATGAGCATAATTAAAGAGAAGAGGACAAAGGATGGAGCCCTGTTATGAGGTGGGAAAGAAGATAGCAAATGATACTCAAAATCAGTGAGGAAAAGGAAGAGCATGTGCTGTCTTAGAACTCAATAAACAATCAGGTATCAAGGAGGTAGATGATAAGCTGCACCAAATGCTAAATCAAATAAAGTGAACACTGAGAACTGGCCACTGGATTTAAATTCACAGAGGTCAACTAGAAGATGACCCCAAGAATAGTTTTGATGGGGAGACTGGGGCAAAAGCCTGACTGGAATTAATTGGAGAGAATGGTAGAACAGTACAGAGCAAGCACAGTTTTGCTGCAAAGAGCGGATAAACGGGGCAGTAGCTGGAGATGCAGTAGGGTCTTTTTTTTTTTTGACCCCAAGAATAGTTTTGATGGGGAGACTGGGGCAAAAGCCTGACTGGAATTAACTGGAGAGAATGGTAGAACAGTACAGAGCAAGCACAGTTTTGCTGCAAAGAGCGGATAAACGGGGCAGTAGCTGGAGATGCAGTAGGGTCTTTTTTTTTTTAAGATGAAAAACTCTTTAAGAAAAAACAACAGCAAGCTTGTATGACAAAGGCGAGATCAAGCAAAGAAAAACTAATGATGTAGAACACACGGAGAACTACTGGAGTAATGAACGTGCAGGGTCTGATTTCTGGACAGGTACATGAATGTTTCATCTGAATTAAAGGAGAGTAAAGCATATGGGTACAGACACTGACAAGTAGGTAGATACAGTGTTCAGGGTCTGCATGAGTGCCCTTCTGCTTCAATTTATCAGTGATTTAGGAAGGAAGGTCTTTGAGAATGAAGATGGAGGAGGAAATATAGGGTTTTAGAAGAGGGGTTAAAAAAAAAAAATCCTGTGCTATCCAGGACTGGCTATCACTGCTCTAAAATGCAAGACCTCTCCAAAGCCCGTACATGATGGAGCCAGCCATTAATTGTTGAGCTGTTAATAATAATTTATATTTGCTAAGGATTTACCATTTGCCAGGCAGAGTGCTTCAAATGAACTATGACATTTAATTCTCTTAATGGACCTGAGCTAAGTACTATTATCATCAATATTTACCAAAGAAAATATGGGACTAGCTTCAAGATATTCCAACCATCAATGTCCATGGCAGCCACAAAATTAGTTCTCATTCACTCTAAAGATTTGCTGGAATTCCTGTTATGTGTCAGGTACTGTGCTGTTGCTGAGGACACAATGTGATCCTCAAATCAGACAATATGCCTGCCTTCTTGAATTTTACAGACTATTACTGGAAAGATGTTAAATCAAATAACTGATAATGTAAAGTTACAAGTGTGTTAAGTGCAAGAGGGAGAGGTGTATGGTGCTATCTGAGCCTATAACTCAGGGCAACAGTCTCAATCTGGGTGGTGGCGTGTGAGCAGGGTCAGAGGGAATAAGGACAAGATTTCCCTGAGGAAGTGACTTTTCAACAGGTGTAATGAACGTCTAAGAGTAATCTATCAATCTGCAGAGAAAGGTAGCCAGGGTTGAATCAGAACTATAGCTAATACGTACCAGATATTGCACTTGATGGTTTCCAAACATTATTACTGCCAACTCTAGAAAATTCTTAAAGAGATGGGAATACCAGACCATCTGACCTGCCTCTTAAGAAATCTGTACGCAGGTCAGGAAGCAACAGTTAGAAGTGGACATGGAACGGAATGGTTCCAAATAGGGAAAGGAGTACGTCAAGGCTGTATATTATCACCTTGCTTATTTAACTTATATGCAGAGTACATCATGAGAAATGCTGGACTGGATGAAGCACACGCTGTACCCTCTTGATGAAAGGGAAAGAGGAGAGTGAAAACACTGGCTTAAAATTCAACATTCAGAAAACTAAGATCATGGCATCTGGTCCCATCACTTCATGGCAAATAGATGGGGAAATAGAGGAAACAGTGACAGGCTTTATTTTGGGGGGCTCCAAAATCACTACAGATGGTGACTGCAGCCATGAAATTAAAAGACGCTTGCTCCTTGGAAGAAAAGTTATGACCAACCTAGACAGCATAGTAAAAAGCAGTACTTTGCCAACAAAGGTCCAAAGCTATGGTTTTCCAGTAGTCATGTATGGATGTGAGAGTTGTACTATAAAGAAAGCTGAGTGCTGAAGAACTGATGCATTTGAACTGTGGTGTTGGAGAAGACCCTTGAGAGTCCCTTGGACAGCAAGGAGATCATCCTTTCCATCCTAAAGGAAATCAGTCCTGAATATTCATTGGAAGGACTGTTGCTGAGGCTGAAACTCCAATAGTTTGGCCATCTGATGCAAAGAACTGACTCATTTGAAAAGACCCTGATGCTGGGAAAGATTGAAGACAGGAGGAGAAGGGGACGACAGTGGATGAGACTGTTGGATGGCATCACTGACTCAATGGACATGAGTTTGAGTAAACTCCAGGAGCTGGCAATGGACAGGGAGGCCTGGTGTGCTGCAGTCCATGGGGCTGCAAAGAGTCTGACCGACTGAGTGACTGAACTGAACTGAACCACTATTTTATTGAATCTTCTCAACAACCCTATGAGATAAAAGGGTCACCCCTTCCCTCAAACCATGGACTGCAGCATGCCAGCCTGCAGGCAGTCCATGGGGTCTTAAAGAGTCAGACACTACTTGGCAACTGAACAACGACCCCCCTCATTTTACATAGATGCAAACAGAAAATTTAAGTAACTTGCCCAGGGCTGTCAGGTGATAACACTGATAACTCAGTGGCTAAGTGAGATGGGAGCAGGATTTGGTTCCATAGCCTGGTGCTCCTAACCGCTTTTCTGTTCTGCTTCTCAGAACAGAAAAATGCATGTAGCAGACAGGAAGCTCAGCGGATCAGACTGCTTGAGTTGTCATCCCACCTTCAGTACTGACTGGCAGCATCAACTTGAACAATTTCTCCAATGTCTTGTTTAGTCATCCATAAACCAAGGTCAGTTACAATAGGGTTTTTGTTTAAGATTAAACCAGCAATGAGTAAAAAGCAGCTGGAGCGGAATCCTACAAGAAACTGTCTGAGCAGCGCTGTCCAGTAGAAATATAGTGCGAACAAGACATGTTAATTTTCAATTTTCTAGGTTCCACGTTTATCTTAAAAAGTAAATAGTGGTGAAATTCACTTTAACGAAGCGTTATTTAACGGAATATATCCAAAAGATTATCATTTCAACATGTAGTCGTCATATTATCAACGAGAGTGTAGTCTTTAAAATCCAGTGTGTATTTTACATTTGTAGCCTTTCTCAAATCATACAGGCGGCGGTCATACAGCCAGGGCAGATCCAGTGTTCATCATCCCCCAGATCCAGGCAACGGACCCGACTCTCCGTATTTACGCAGAATTCCCGAGGGGAGGCGTAGCGGCCCAGCGGAATATCAGGGCTGGCTCGGAACCTGGTCTGTAAGAGCTGAGTTCTGCCGAAGAAGTTGCTCCAGCCAAAAGCCTGGGCGGAGACCCAGGCCCCAGGTATTCATTCCTTGGCCCTGCCCTCCTTTCCCGCAGCCCTTCTCTACGCAGCCCCCGCGCGTCCCCCTTCATACGCACCTCCCTCCGGGCCCCAGGCCCCTACCTTTCTCTCCTCACCCCTTCCCCTGCTGCTGCAGCTCTCCGCGCTTAGATTCCCGACGTTAACTCCACGGCAGCAGCGCACAACCAGCGGCCCAGCGGCCCACTCACTCACCACGCACTCGGGTAAGCGCCAGGGCTTTTTGAATGCAATTTCCGGAAGCGCCAGGGCTTTTTGAATGCAATTCCCGCGAGACCTCACCTCACGCGATACTTTCCGCCCTAGCAGCGCGTAAAGGGAAAAAACGGGGAAGGAACGCCCAAGACAGTGCCACGCCCCAGCTACGGCGGGTTTGGCGCAGGCTCAAAGTGTGTCGCGTCAGCTTTACTCACGGTTGGTTTTCTGGATGCTTTTGTGGTTTTTTGGTCTTCGTTTTCCCTAGAGACAGTGCTTTCTGGAGGGATAGTGTCACTCGAAGGCGAGGCGGCGGGGGAATTCCCTGGTGTGCTGGCTTAACGGCGCGTTGGCCGGTGTGCATCCTGAAGGCTATGTATGCCCTGTGGTACCTATCTTAGGGTTCCAGAAATTTCAGTGAGTGTGACACTGCCGAAAAGCATCATAGACAGAATCATAGTTAGGTTTATAAGACAGAGTGCCAGTTAATTTTACACAGATTATCACATTTAAGCCCGCCAACAGCATTATGAGGTGGGTGCGTGCTAATCGACTCAGTCGTGTAAGACTTTGCGACTCTATGAACTGTATAGCACATCAGGCTCCTCTGTCCATGGGATGCTCCAGGCAAGAATACTGGAGTGGGTTGCCAGTGCCCTCCTCCGGGGGATCTTCCTGACCCAGGGATGGAACCCGGTCTCTTCTGTCGCTTGCACTGGCAGCCGGGTTCTTTCCCTCTAGCGCCACCTGGGAAGCCCTATGAGGTTCAACAGAGGAAAACGGTCCCAAGAAGAAAGGTACCTTAGACAAGTGATAGAACTAGAATTTGAATTAATGCAGCCTGCTGTGACGCTGGAGAAGACTCCTGAGAGTCCCTTGGGCAGCAAGGAGATCAAACCAGTCAATCTTAAGGGAACTCAACCTTGAATACTCATTGGAAGGACAGTTACTGAAGCTGAAGCTCCAGTAGTTTTTGGTCACCTGAGATGAACAGCCGACTCACTGGACAAGTCCCTGATGCTAGGAAAGATAGAAGGCAGGAGGATGAGATGGCTGGATGCCATTACCGAGGCAATGCGCCTGAACTTGGGCAAACTGCAGGAGGTGGTGAGGAACAGGGGGGCCTGGTGGGCTGCAGTCCTTGGGGTCGTAAACAGACATGACTGGGCGACTGAACAACAAGTCTGCTAAAGTCCAAGCTCTTGCGTGTGTCTTTAAACAGTTATTTTATATTTTGTAAACCTGATGCCTATTCATTATTCAAAATTTTAAGAATCAGAAATAATAATAGCCAACATTTAGTGAGCACTTCTGAATCCATTAAGAACCGTAGTACAGATCAAGTTATGCTTTTGAGCCCATTTTTTTCTTGCTTACTGGAGGACTTGGCCATACGTGCTTTCTTCTTCATCGTCAGTTTTTCCCCCTCTGTTGGATCTTCCCTATCAACAAATAAACATGCTGTAATGACTTCCATCTGAAAAATAATACTAATCTTCTTTGACCTCATTGGGCTTCCCTGGTGCTTCAGTGGTAAATAATCAGTCTGCCAAGCAGGAGACCTGGGTTCAATCCCTGGGTTGGGAGGATTCCCCTGGAGAATGAGATGACAATCCACTCCAGTATTCTTGCCTGGGAAAGCCCATGGACAGAGGAGCCTGGTGGGCTACAGTCCATGGGGTCGGGAAGAGTCAGACACAACTGAGCCACTAAACAGGAAACAAGTCGACCTCAGTCAGGTTACCACCTCATTATTTGCTTCCCTTGATTAAAAAAAAAAAATTCCTAGGAAAAAAGCCTATACTCATTATCTTAATTTTCTTATTCTCCCCCCCCTACCCCGCACTTTAGGTTTTGGTCTCACCACTCCAGTGAAACAGCTCTTCTCAACATCACCAGTGAGTAGTATCTTGCAAAATCCATTTTTCAGCCCTCACTTTACCATTAACAGTTGATAGCTCTCCCTGAGTCTCCTTAGGTGTTGGGATGCCACACTTTCCCTGCTTTTCCACTCTCGATTTCCTTTGCAGGCTTCTATTTCTGACTGAGATAGGCCGCATTAAGTTAAGGATTGATCTGGGTTCAAAGACTGACAACAGTGATGCCTTCGTTTTGCTCACAGTATAGCCTAACAAATGCACTTGGGTCCTGAATTAGCCAGATATTCCTTCATTTGTCATCACCCCCCCAAGTTCTTGAATAAAATGAAACCTGATTTTTCTTTTCATTTGACAAAGCTTTTTCAACTCAGGACTCAGGAAGATACCATGCTAACCTAGTCCAATCATGACTGGCTTAAATTAGGTAGTCTATAATGTATCTGAACTTCATTTTTTCTCCTTAGTTACATGAATACATAGGCCTATGTTTCATTCATGTCTCTTTCAAATTTAATATTTTAGAAATATTTTAAACTTTACTTTATTATTTTTTATTGGAGTATCATTGCTTTACAGTGTTGTGTTAGTCTTTGCTGTATACCAACATAAATTAGCTACATCTATGCATATACTCCCTCTTTTTTGAACCTTCCTCTCACACCCTCTGTGTCATCACAGAGCACCAAGCTGAGGTCCCTGTGCTATACAGTAGCTAGCTATTTTACACATGGTAGTGTATATATCTCAGTCCTACTCTCCCAGTTCATCCCTGTGTCCACATGTCCCTTAGTGACCACAACGTGTTAGGCAAAATGCAAGGAATTGAGAGATACGGTAATTGCCACTCGACTCTGGAAGATTCTCACAATGTAGTGGGGGATTAAATAAAAACAAACTTAAATAACCGTCGGGCTATGTATGAATGTCATGTCAATGGTATATACCCTACACTAAAGATGTGTGAAGGGAAAGGTCAGTTTTGTTATGGTGTCCCTTTAATGTTTCACCGTGCAGTTGCCACTTGAGTAGGGCCTCAAAAAACAGTCAGGCTAAGCGAGGATGAAAACACTCTAGGGAAGTAGACAGCATTAGTAAAATCATAGATGCTACCTATATCAAAATTAAAGTCAGTTTTTAGGAGCCGTCTGGATAGGGTGCTGCCTATACCACCACTGGACACTAGATGTCACAAGTGAAATGAATTCTAGATTCTCCCTGCCTGGATAATTAAGATTCAGGGTTCCAGATGCAGACCTGCCTACCCAGGGGAGGTCCACATAACATGTGCTAAATGCCAAGGGTCAGGAAAATAAATGCATTTGTCACTTTAGTTTATGTAATAAGAGATGGGATTTTTGCCTCCTCATGCAGAAAGTGTGAGAAGGCACGCATCAAGAGAATTTAGATGCTGGAAATCAGTTCCTAATATTGCTATAATATTACTTCTCATAATACTACTAATATTTCTAATTGTATAATTCCTAATATTATAGCTATTCAGAACTGGGAAAGACTGCTGTAGTAAACTGGCCATCATTCCTTAACTATGACCGTTTAGTGGAAAAGAAAGGACTGGTTATCAAAAATGGTGTAGAAGGGAGTTGTTACATTGCACTGAAAGCTGTGTGTATTTTGATATGCACTTACTAAATGGTCATGTTTGTTTTGGTACCACAGGTGAATACTCTCTGCCCTCAAGGTACTTAGTATTTAGTGGAAGGGGCATTTACCAAACAATAAACCGTTATTCAGAGTGCAACTTAAGATTTTCTTGTTCCTTCGTATTATTAAGCTTTGGCCCAAGAACTGGGGGCCAGAGAAGAACAAGCCCAGGACCCTAAGCCACAGAGTTTTGCAGATAAGAGCTGGATTGATTTACAAAGCTTCGTGACTCGTAGGATGGACCAGAAGACGAAGTCCTGGGAGTTGCACTTGGGTTGTGGTCATTAACACATGGAGAATGGCTGAAGTCAAGAAAGACGTTTCGAGAGTAGAGAGAGCTGTGTGCAGGGCTTTGGTCATTGTCCTAATCCATGAAACAGGAGGAGAATAAGGATCCAGCAAAAGAAACGAAAGAGCCATTCCGAAAGAGATCAGGAAATTGAATTGTCACAGATCTCTTATGATTTGATATCAAAGTGCATAATTGTACTGGGTGGTGGGTTTGACAGTTTAGTGTTAATACTGACCGTGGCAGCCTAGTCTGCAGTCTCTGTTGACTCTGCTTTGTGTAGTAGTACCAGCTTCGACTCTTCATGAGCCCTCCTGCTACATTCCTTTCCCCACAAATAGGTGCAGTCCTCACTCAGAGCAAAGGTGCCTCACCCCAATATTGTGGACATTTATTAGTTGAATTTTTAGTATCACTTCCCTCTTCCTTGTCCTGCCCAAAGCATTCTGATTATACTTTGGGTAAGTCATCTTTCTCTCCATTTTCAGCCATGTGGACTGTTTAAAGTTGATCCTATTCTTCAACTCTTGGGTACCCCTGGGTATAATTGGTTCAGGGATATACATGTGACTAAATCCAAATGGGTGAAATAAGACTGGGACTATTGGAAAAAAATGGATTTTGTTAACCCCTTCTGTACTTAGACTTTGTAGCCTACAGCTGCCAAGTGCCATCTTAGGTCCATGAAGCTTAACTTGACTGGAAATGGAATCGAAAGCAGAGCTGACAGAGAGGGGAAAAAAGCTGCCAGGGTCCTACATCAAGCTTCTCTTGAAGCTATAGTTATCCTTGAACTGTTTAGTTTTTGCTCATATAGCTTCAATCTGAGTTTTCTGTTACTTGAAATATAATAATTGTTTACCAATACACTCAATAATACTTATATCTGAGACTTCCCTGGCAGTCTGCACTTCCACTGTAAGGAGCACTGGTTTGATCCCGGTCAAGGGGCTCAGATCCCACATGCTGTGCAGTATGGCCAAAACAATAAGATAAAATAATACTTATGTCCAAACTTGAATGGACTAGTCAACTTCAACCTGTCAACTTCTCATTCTACATTTAGGAGCTTATGAGGCTAAAACTGAAAATTACTAACTTCCAAGGATAGAATCTAGCGATGGCTCCTCTGAAAGAAACATCTTAGTTGAACCGAAAGGAAGGTTTATCCTGGATGAAGGGGCCTAGTCTAGAGTAAAGAAAAATAAGGATCCAAACAGCTTGTAAGTAATCCCTTTCCTGGCACCACTTCACATTATCATTACGTCCCTGTTAAGCTTGCTTCTTCAGATGATTTTAACACCTAAGCCAGTTAGAATTAAGATGCAGTTATGGTTTTTACTTTCCAAGAATAGTGCCTACTCTAGTTAGTTCAGGGTATATATGCATATAAAAAAAATCTAGTGTCCTGATTTTTTGCAACTATTTATAGAACCATAGTTTCTACTTATGACTTTCTATCTTCCAGTGTCTGTCATATGTTCCTTTTATTTTATGACATACCTCAGCTAGTTGGAACCCTTTATCCAGCACTGTGACCCAAATCTACATTGCTGAATAAAACATATTCACTAGCTATGATATATATTACTCAACTGTACTGCTAGCCCAAATTTATTTGGCCTGACTCAAAATGGGATGGTTTAAATACTGTTCTTTCTCTGAGGGCCTGAAACTGTCACACTACTTTTCTGCATGGAAAGAAGTGGTGGTTGCCTTGATGTTGTAATGGTCAATTCGGTGTATTTTATTCCTTGGGGAAAACTTGGGAATGCACACAAAATACATTGAATTCACTTGTTCAGTAATAGTCACTGTGAGCTACTTCCTGCCTATTGCCACTAGGTGACAGTCTTTGAAAATATTTTGTCCTACAGGCCTTTCTGTTACAGAAATTAGATTTTGTCTGTAGATATGGTTATTGGACTGCAAGGAGATCCAACCAGTCCATCCTGAAGGAGATCAGTTCTGGGTGTTCATTGGAAGGACTGATGCTGAAGCTGAAACTCCAATACTTTGGCCACCTCATGTGAAGAGTTGACTCCTTGGAAAAGACCCTGATGCTGGGAGGGATTGGGGGCAGGAGGAGAAGGGGACGACAGAGGATGAGATGGCTGTATGGCATCACCGACTCGATGGACATGAGTTTGGGTGAACTCCGGAAGTTGGTGATGGACAGAGAGGCCTGGCGTGCTACGATTCATGGGGTCGCAAAGAGTCAGACACGACTGAGCGACTGAACTGAACTGAACTGGTGGTTATTATGCTAGTTTCAGCCAGAAGATTAGCCAAATGCACATATTTATTATAACCTGCACTCTTTAGTCTTTTGAGGTCATAGTTACTCCCCATCATTCTCCTACCTAGCTTACTCCATGCTGTAGACTGAATGGTGTCTCTTACAAATTCATATGTTGAAACCGTAACCTAAACATGACTATGTTTAGAGATACGGCCTTTAGAGGTGACTATGATTAATTGAGGTCATAAGGATGAGACCCTAATCCCATAGAATTGGTGGCCTCTTATGAGAAGAGTTGGAGGAAGAGAAGTGTCTCCTTTCTTTGCACCAAAGCAAAAAAGACCATAAGCTGTAAACTGACAGTGAGAGAAGCATCTGAAAACTAGGGAGAGAGCCCTCACCAGGAAATGAGTGGGCCAGCACCTTATGCTTGGACTTTCCAGCCTCCAGAACAGTGGGCCAGCACCTTAAGGTTGGACTTTCCAGCCTCCAGAACAGTGAGAAGTAAATTCCCTGTTGTTTAGGTACTTCATTATTGCAGCCCAAGCAGACTAAGACAAACACCATTTCATCTTTTTCACTAGAGAAGCCATGTGACTAATGGTTAGTCAGTTCAGTTCAGTTCAGTTCAGTTGAGTTGCTCAGTCGTCTCCGACTCTTTGCGACCCCATGAATTGCAGCACGCCAGGCCTCCATGTTCATCACCATCTCCCGGAGTTCACTCAGACTCACGTTCATTAAGTCCGTGATGCCATCCAGCCATCTCATCCTCTGTCGTCCCCTTCTCCTCCTGCCCCCAATCCCTCCTAGCATCAGAGTCTTTTTCCAATGAGTCAACTCTTCGTATGAGGTGGCCAAAGTACTGGAGTTTCAGCTTTAGCATCATTCCTTCCAAACAAATCCCAGGGCTGATCTCCTTCAGAATGAACTGGTTGAATCTCCTTGCAGTCCAAGGGACTCTCAAGAGTTGTGGGTGCCGCTGCCTCACTCCGAGTGGAGCCCACGGCGTGCCGGTGCCGCGTCCTTGCCCACTCTGTCGGTGGGCTCTGGCTGCTCCCGCGCCCTGGCTCCTGGGAGTGGTGCTGCGTCAGTGCGGGGTGCATGTACCCCTTCCAGACGCACGCCCAGCACTGGGGTTGTTGGCCCACGTGGCAGCTCTGTCTGTACCCTTCCCGGAGCCTCCGTGCTGTCCTCCACGGAGGCCGTAACAGTGTGCAGGCCCACCAGCAGGGTGGGAGGGCTCGCTTTCCTGCACGCGCTCGGCAGCAGTCACTCTTTGTCTCTTGTGGGTGACGGCCATTCTGACGGGAGGGAGGTGACCCTCTCCGTAGCTTTGGTGTGCATCTCTCTGGTTATCGGTGTGGAGCGTCTTTTCGTGTGCAGCCTGGCCGTCTGTATGCCTTCTCTGGAGAAAGCTCTTTGTAGGTCATGGGTCCGCTTTTGTTTAATTGGGCGGGGCGTCCTGGCCACCTGCTGGCCGCTGCGCCACCCCCCATGCAGCAGAGTGGTCTGTGAGCTGGTGTCTGGGTGACGCCATCCAACCATCTCATCCTGTGTCGTCCCCTTCTGCTCCCGCCTTCAATCTTTCCCAGCATCAGGGTCTTGAAAGCTGTGACAGAGCGATTTGGTCACCATGACCCCTGAGATGTGCAGGGTTGCAGGACCGTCCTTGTCGCGTCCCGAGAATCCTCTGTCCTGTACGGTCTCCCCACGGGCCGCGAGATGCTGAGACTCTGGGATCGGGGGTGTGTTCACCTCCTCTGTCCTGGTTGCTGGCCGTCAGGCTCCGGTCGGGGCACGAGGTGCACAGCGCACTGTCAGGAGCAGTGTCTGTGTCCGCACTGCCTGGTGACTGAGGGCGAGGGGCTGCCGTGTCCTCAGAGACACGCTGGGCTGTGCGGGGCGCGCCGTCTGCACACAGCGGCTCTCCCTGCCTCGTTGGGGCCGGACCGCCGTGGGGGCCAGGACCAGCTCACCCGTGTCCCCGCCCCTCCCGCAGGCCTGTGGCTGCCCGCTCTACTGGAAGGGACCGCTCTTCTGCAGCGCTGGCGGTGAGCGCACCGGCTCCGTGTCCGTCCACAAGTTCGTCGCAATGTGGAGAAAGTGAGTCCCGAGAGGTGGTTGTCCCCAGCTGTCCCCCACCCCGGCTGGCACTCCTGTGGCCGGGACCATCACTCTGGGGGAGGCCGTGCCTGGGGGTTCCCGGCGGCCGGGACGGTCACGTCTGGGGGGTCCCGGCGGCCGGGACGGTCATGTCTGGGGGAGACCGTGCCTGGGGCTTCTGGCACAGCTGCCTTGTCCCTCCTGGGGCCTGGGTGTGGGCGGGGGACAGTGGATGCACGGGGTCAGCGGGGTTGTGTTCTGTCGCCCAGGGTCCTGCAGAACTGTCATGACGATGCCGCCAAATTCGTGCACCTGCTCGTGAGCCCTGGCTGCAGCTACCTGGTGCAGGAGGACTTCGTGCCCTTCCTGCAGGTGCGTGCCCGCGGCCCCCGTGCCCTCTCCCGTGTCCCCGCTGTGCACCGCACACGCCGCCGTCTGTGTTGCTGCCTTGCGCAGTGCACAGCCCCCTCTGCACCTGCCCACCACACGCACGTCCCGTCTCTGCTGCTGCTGCACCCCCACCCCTTGCACAGGCGCTTCCCTGTGTCTCCACCCGCGTGCGGGAGCCTGGCTCCTGCCCCTGGGGGCCGCCTCTGCCATGCGGGAGCCTGGCTCTCTGCTCCCCTGGGGCCGCCTCTGCCATGCGGGAGCCTGGCTCTCTGCCCCTGGGGGCTGCCTCCGCCATGCGGGAGCCTGGCTCCTGCCCCTGGGGGCCTCCGCCGTGCGTGCGGGAGCCTGCCTTTCTGACCTCGGGCCGGGGAGGGGGTCGCCTCCCCAGGCTGGCCCCGTGCAGCTGCCTGGGAGCTGTGTGAGCAGTGGGACGGAGTAGACGGCTCCACCCCTGAGCCTGGGCGCCTGTAGTCAGACGGGCACCGCGCCATTGGGTGCCAGGCTGTCACCGACCGGGTCAGGGCTTGCAGGACGCTCATTCCAAATGCCTTTCTGCTTCCTTTAAGCACAGTTTGTTCAGGACTTCATGGTCCATTCTCTGGAGGAGAGTTTAAAGCGATGGCTGGCCACCTGCACGCTCCACTTAAAACACGGAACAGGCAGAGTCAGGCAGGGGACGTGAATGAGAGCTGTGTAAAGGGCTCCCAGGATCCTAGTCCTTGATCACACGAGGACGTGTCACATACTCCTCAGAACGTGGGATGCCCTTACACGCTGGTGTTGGGTGTTCATGTGTGTCAGCTCACCCTTGGTCGTGAGAGGCCGTGACAGCTGCCTCCGTTCAAAGCCCCGTCCTTCCTCAGACGTGGCCCAACAGTGCAGTCTTGCTCTGACGTGATTTCACGTACCTGTGTGTTGGAGGGGACTCCACGGGGCGGCTCTGGGCCTGCCTGTGCGACCCTGGGGTTCTGGTGGACACATGTGTTCTCGTCCCTGGGGTCTGCTGGTGGTCCTGTGGCATGTCCCAGGACCAAGTGCTGTCCCCCCGCAGGACGTGGTGAACACGCACCCCGGGCTGGCGTTCCTGAAGGAGGCGGCCGAGTTCCATTCCCGCTACATCACCACGGTGAGTGCCGCGCCCGTGGCCCTCACTCCCCACTCGCACCAGGCTCAGCTGTCTGTGGGCCTTTTCTCTGGGACCCGGGAGGGCTGAGTGGTGCGGCCCACACAGGCCCTGCGCAGGGCACGTCCCGAGCCCCAGGGTCGGACGGGGCGCAGGTCCCGGCAGGCGAGGGCACGTCCGAGACCCTGCCCTCTGCCTCCTGAGCAGCAGGGTTTCAGGTTCAGAGCATCAGGCTTGGGCCCCGCCTGGGGACACAGAACCACAGCCCAGGCCCCGCCCCTGCAGTGGGCCGGGGTCACCTATGGGAAGCACAGCTGGGGGGAAGTGCTCCTGCCCACACACACGGCTTGGCTCAGGTTGCAGGTGGGTGGTGGGCAGCCCCCGGGCACGCGGGCTGGGAGCACACTTGTCCTGCAGCACAGAGTGCACATGTGTGGGCGGGGCGGATGCACGAGGCGGGAGGGGCCGCGGGCAAGGCGGGGGCTGGGGTGTGCACGTCTGTGGAGCCCCATGTGCCGGCGGTTCCCAGGCCCCCCTCACATACACTGCGCACTCTGCCCCCCGACTTCACTTGACTTCACATTCCAGCATGTCTGGCTCTAGGTGAGTGATCACACTATTGTGGTTTTCTGGGTTGTGAAGATCTTTTTTGTACAGTTCTATGTATTCTTGCCACCTCTTCTTAATATCTTCTGCTTCTGTTAGGTCCAGACCATTTCTGTCCTTTAAGAAACTGCTTACCCTCTCTAGGCCTCAGTTTCTTGGAATATAAAGTGGGATAATTAAAGTGTCTAATTCATTCATTTGTTGTACAGTTTAAGTGATCTAATACTTTTTAACCTTAAGCATAAAGTCAGTAAATAGTAGCTGTTACTATCAACAGCATTATCTCAGCTCAAATGCCACTCCCTCTGTTCTGAATCTTTATTCTCAGGAATGTCCTCTATGTACAGTTTATAGCACACTGTACCTATCCTTTGATACAATTATAGTAGTTTGTGGTAATTTACGTCTGCTTTGGCATCATGAACTCGATGGACGTGAGTCTGAGTGAACTCCGGGAGATGGTGATGGACAGGGAGGCCTGGCGTGCTGCGATTCATGGGGTCGCAAAGAGTCGGACACGACTGAGCGACTGAACTGAACTGAACTGAACTCCCTCATTAAAAGGTAAGTTTGCTCAGAATGGAAATGGCCAATATATGTTTTGCTCACTATGGTTTCTCCCAGCAAGTGTTTGAGACGTGCTTGTTGCTAAAGTCATGTTTGATGAATGCAATTCATTCATTTAAATGGGGAATCTATAAACTCTCTTTGAGAGATCAAAGTCAAATAACTTATTTAAAAAATACTATTCTTAGTCCTAAATGAAAAGTGCTAAAAATTTATGAATCAGTTTACATGAAACAGATTACATGTCACAGAGACAGTACACTGAATAAATAGGATACTTCATACCCTCTAAACATTTTTATTGTTGCATTTGCCTATGATGATATGTGTCCCTCACTTGAACTAATATTTCTTCATTTAGAATTTATGTATTGAAGTAATTTCTGTATTTCAAGCATTTTAAATTGTACTAGGAAACTTGGCATATAAAATAACCTTATTGGAGAGGCCTGTAAGGCAAAGACTCCTTGGTTAAAGTAAATGTTCACTTTTGTGTAAATAGAGACTCTCATGTATTGTTTCCTTAAAGGAAAAGCTATTCTCGATGAACTTAAAGTTTTAAAGCTCATATTTCCCTAATATTTTATTATGTCCCAGACAGGTTTATCTATTTCCTGCAAAATATGTCTGGCACATGCTGTCCTATTACCTTTTCCTTAATAGAAAATATTAAAAGGAGTGTATGTTTCCAGTAACCTTTAAAGTTCTTTGATTATATAAAAAGACTCAAAAGCACAGTAACAAGAAATGCTAATTATGTGTATTCAAAAAATAATTTTCTGTTTTCAAAGTTCTCTCAAAATATGAGACATGAGAAAGTGGTTTTCAGACTTTATGTACCTTGTATAGACAGGGAAAGCTCCCTTTCTTCCTATTGCAGTGGTAAAACATTAGGCAGCCCTAATATTAGATGGGATCCTTGCTTTGAGTTAATCATTGTTTTACCATGTACTTGCCTCTCCATTATCAGGCAGGATACTCAGACTCTTGCCTTATCACAAATGAACCCTATCCACTCCCAGTGATGTGCTGCGTGCTGGCAGTATTCAGCTACTTTTGATAAATTGGTTAGTCTTGTAAAATACTTCCCTAAGCTTGAGTTCTGGAACTCGTCAGGTGTCCTCTCTGACAGTCCTGTCTTCCCTTGGCTCTCAGATTACCCCACCAGCTGGGTTAAGGCCCATATCCTCCCATAAAGTGTGCTTCTTTGGAATTCAGATCTATTGGCGTTTGGCACTAAAAAGCAATGTTCTTGCACTTTCTGTCAGATCAGGGCTGAATAATCTCCTGGGGGTGAGTAACCTTTTAAATGTTGGAAGACTAACAGTTTCAGGGATCAGTGTGAGCTTAGCAATTTGTAAGAAAGATCAGAGAAATACATGTTCCTTTTCTTGAATATAGCAAGATCCAGATTACTTTTTCTCTTTTGCAAATCATTGTGGAGGTTGGCATCACACTCTCCCCAACCCCATGCCAGTCCATCAGTCTGTGCATAGAGCAAACCTTTACGGACAGAAATATGGCTTCTGAATTACACTGGCATTTAATCAGTATTATTGCATATGACTGAAGGAAGGGAGTTATGAAAGTGTCTTGGGTGACAGTCCTCCTCCCACCTATAAAACTCCTGGCAAAGGAATTAATAGGCATCCTTTCTGTGCATAGAGCAAACCTTTACGGACAGAAATATGGCTTCTGAATTACACTGGCATTTAATCAGTATTATTGCATATGACTGAAGGAAGGGAGTTATGAAAGTGTCTTGGGTGACAGTCCTCCTCCCACCTATAAAACTCCTGGCAAAGGAATTAATAGGCATCCTATAAACAGGCAGAGTTAAGCTCTTAAAAACAGCATACTATTCATAGGGTTTAAATTTCTCAGCCAACATGGAAAAACTAGGTTGAAAAAGTAGCCTCTAATTTATTCTTAAATATAGTTGGAAGATTTGATTTCATTTCTGCTCCCACAAAAGTTAATTATTGCTGCTTCCATCCTAATAAATAGAGGTATAACTTTGTTGTACGTGTAAACACCTGAGAAGCTTTTATAACACCTGGTACCCAGTCTATACCTAGCACTAATTNCTTTAGCCTTTTTCTTGCAGTAAGAACTTTATGCATATTAAAATTCCTGTCCACTTGCCTTGTTGAATGAATTTTCTTCTTCATTTCAACAGGTTCTAAAGTTCCAGCCATTTTCCTAAATCCATTGGTAATAGATTACCTGATGAAATACAGGACAGCCAGTTACATTTTATTTCAGCTAAACAGTAAATGCTGTCTTCTGAAATGTAAATTTAACTAGTGTCCTATATTGACTACATCTACCAACACTAACTGGTGGGAGAGCATGGCTCATTCTTAGAAAAATTAGCAGCTGAATTTCGGGAAAGTCCCATCCTTTGAATCTTCAAGGTTTAGCCTTTTAGTTCTTATCCTTTCTAGCTGCAGAAGTGGTAGATGAAAAGCATGAGTGATTTTGGAATTAAAAAGTACTTAAGATCTCCCAGTGAGCCAGGAGGACCCACATTTCCCTTTTACTTAGAGTGTCATTGGCTGTCCAGCAGGCGAGGAGTATAGGAGAGGCTGGGTGTCATTGTGGAAGAAGATAGAGCATAGAAAGAGGTGAAGACTTGAATATATGCTTTAGTTGCAGGAACCCTGCTTCTGCACTCTCAAAAGGATTGCCATTTGGAGCTTTTTCTATGACTTTCAAGTACTTCAGACTTGATTTTCTTTTCTTTTTTTCGTGTTATTTCTTTTTAATCTGTCTGAATATTAGATATCTGACTGGAGTTGAGATAGTTTCCAGGTGAAACTGTTCTCATAGCATACTGAGTCTGAACTAATGGAAGGTTCAGGAGTCCCTAGCAATCTTGTAAGAACCTTCTAATCTCAAGAGGCTTCCAAAGCAGTGTGGATGCCTTTCAGCTTCATCTTCTGGGACTGTTTACCGCTAGCTGATTCATGAAATTTCTTTCCTCCTCACCATCCCCAAATAGGCCTTGAACTGTAAATAAGTCGTAGGTAGGTGCATTTCTTGACCAATAGAAGGCTCTATACAAAGAGAAAAGGAGTGAGATTTCACAAGAATTCCCAGAAAGCAGGTGTTATAATGACTTTACCAAATTTGAGTCTGACATTTTGATGAACAACTCTTGAACACCCCTCATAATATCCTCCATGGAAGAGATAGGCCAACAGGTAGTATGTCAGATCCCCCTTTGCCGGTCCAAGTTTACTAATGGAAGGAGGTGAAACAGGTGAAGCACATTAACTTTTAACCTGTTAACAATGGTTTTTTTCAATAAGCATTAGATGTTTAAAAGGGAAATGCACACTGGCAGAAAGGAGACAAGACAAAGGGTGATAGGAAGGGGCTGAAAGCTGCATCATGGAACATATTTGCATGCCAGCTGGGCCCATTTTATGCAGATGTTTTTATAGGAACAACAGAGAAGGGCAGGTGTTCTAATGTTAAGCACATCAGCAAAGCAGCAGACTATTTCTCTGCATAAGGCCCCTTTCTCCTGGCTCAAGAGAGGGGAGGGGGTGGGGCTCAGAGGCTTTGGAATAATTTTATTGTTCAGACTGAATTCAAGTAAATTGCATATTTTGATGGTAAGACTTTTTTCCAAGTTCATTTAAAAGGGATTAAAAATCATCTTAGAACTCTGAAAACCAAAGAGCTGTATATTCATCCACCTGTGAGCAATCCAGTTATCATCAGCTATTTTATTCATAGGTGAGAAAACATGTAGCTGTTTGGAGAAAATACTTCCAAAATGGATCTCCGTGGTTTATATGTTGGAACTTCTTTAAGCTTTAAGGCAGTGTAGATAGGTGGAGCTCTCTCTTCTACAGATGGTTGGCTTGGCCTTCCACTTTTTGCCTGACTGCTTCTGTAGCATGTCTATTCAGTATACATTCCAGAATATTCAGGGAATCAGATTTTTTATACAGGTTGGGGGTTTGCAAATTGGTGGCCTACAGTTTTACTGTCTGACTCACACAGTGCAGGGGAGAAAACAAAAAGCAAATTTGAGCCAAAATTATAAACTTGGAATTTTACACACATACACATCTGGATTACCAGCTTCCCTTGAAAAATCAAAAGATTTGACATGCTTGCTCACATTCCTCCTGCCAGTAATCTGGTAGATCTTTGTCTTCTTCTGGACACACTTTTTCCAGTTTGCTGCAGCACCTGTTGCTCTGTCATTGGGTTTATTCATTCAGTGAAATGAGACAGATATAAGGAGACATGTGTATTACCTGTGTATATGGTTCCTATATGCATTTGAGTTTGCGATCCATGGTATAAGGCAAGACTAGATTATGTTGTTGCTCAAGTGTCTTTCAAGCTTCTTTTGTGGGTTTTCTATTTTGTGCAAATGGAGTTCTTAATATTGTTATAGATTATCTGACACTTTGCTTGAGGAAAGAACTTGACTATACTACTACAGTTCTAAAAGTTGTTTCTGCCCTACTTCAGTTTAGTCTTAGAGCACAAATGAATTTGTGACTAAAGAGTAACTCAAGTTGATTTTCTTTTTTCTTGGCAATGTTTTCATTGATGGAGAATTAAAGTGATCATCTGGATCTGTCTCTTATACACAT
>SJYX01008203.1:132106-182197 GCA_006410675.1 Oreotragus oreotragus | reverse complement strand
AGTTTTGCAGTTGTAGCAGCTGTTTTGCAAAGTTGAGGGTACAAGTGAGGGAAAGATCAAGGAGAGTTTGACCCTAATAGATGGTGCTGCTGAACCAAATTCAGCTGAAGCCTACCTCTCTTTCGCTGGAAAGAGAATACCTTATTTGTTCAAGCCACTGTTGACTCTTGTTCTAGTTGCACCAAGTGTATTTCCCAAGGACACAGTGCTCAAAATGCTCAGGTATTCTTTTTTGCATTTAAATATATTTTCTATCTTGCCTTGCATAGAAATGCTTGTGAGTTATTTTTGTGGAATCCTAAAAGAGACAAATTAGAACTAAAATTAGAATTTATTTAGAATTAGAGTTCATCTCATTAAAATTTTTTCTTTTTACATACAAAAAGTTAATATTTATGGGAGGTAAATGATTAGCACAGGGTTATGTATGTGTGTGTGCTCAGTTGTGTCCGACTCTTTGAGACCCCATGGACTGTCCATGGGATTCTCCAGGCAAGAGCACTGGAGTGGGTTGCCATTTTCTCCTCTGGGGGATCTTCCTGGCCCAGGGATCGAACCTGAGTCTCCTGTGTCTCCTGCATTAGCACGTTAGCAGGTGGATTCTTTACTACTGAGCCACCTGGGAAGCCCCTTAAGCTTATGCGACTAGTGGTTGATTTTTTAGATCATTTTTAGAACTGTGCATGGTAGCACTTTCAGTTGGCTATTTCTGTTGCCTATATGTCATAAGCCATAAGGTGTATGAAGTCCAAGATGATAGACTATTAACACCCTACGCATCTCAGTAGATGCACTGCCTGACAAGAACTCTGTCTGCTTTTTACCCTGAGCGTGAGAACTGGTTGATGAATTTGCAGAAGAAACGAATGGAAGAATGCTTGCCTGGGTTTGTTAGTAGCTGTTCTTCATCATAGACACTTAAAGAGTCATTTTGTTGGATGGTTTTAGTCACTGATATAGGCTGAGATGTGCAAGCCTATGGCAGCCAGCACAGAGTGAACTCATTATTTTTGTCTGAAAGGCCAGCATAGCCTCTGCGGGAACATCTTTTTGGGATTTCTGTGTCACTCAGAGCTAATGGGTCTGGCCTTGCCACTTATATTTCCAAAGTGGATTCCAGTGGTATAATATCATTTTAGAATGAAGCTTAAAAAGGAAGAAGATGGACATCAAGGTCATAATATAGAACCCTATCCATAAGATGTTTATTCTAATAACTGCATTTGAATGTGTACCAAGGATATCTTTTTCTCCTGGCCAAGTCATGAAATGACCCTAAAAACTGAAGGCAGAGCCATATCCTAAACACTTGTGAACCAGCTCTCAGCTCAAAAGTTACCCCAAGGAAACATTCCCTGATCCCTCAGCTGAGGCAGACCCACAGCCTCCCTAAGGTATCTCACTCCATTTTAACTTCTTTCAGGCACTCATCAACATCTGACCATTATTTTATTAACTTTTCTCCTTGCTCGATCTCTCTCTTCCTTTTCTAACTAGGATGTTTCATTAGAGGCAGCAGGACCCACTCTGTCTTACTCACTGTGGCATACTCAGCCACGATGCCAGGTCCCAGAGTAGGAGTTCAATAAATAATGGTTGAATGAATGATGCTCTGATTATCAATACTTTAGCTACTTAGTCAGTTCAATCAATTGTCTTTTAAGGATGAGATGGAAGATAGATTCTTTCTTTTCAGTGTGGTGATGGTGTTGATTTATGTGTTAGCCAAGCTCGTGTGCACCTCAGCCGTAAGAGTTACAATGTAAATATGTGGAAACAATATTGGAGCAGTTAGAACTAGCACGTGTGTCAGTCACAGTAAAATGCATATTTGTGTGTGTGTGTGCACATATAGGTCAGGCTTGTATAACTTGGCTTTGCCTAAGTAGCCAATGATCTGGGTTAGCGAGGCAAAGCTAAATATTTTTTACATTGTGCCAGGATTATACAGATGTTTTCACATTTCATGACCTAGTATGTTATTTTCACAACCTTCAGTTGATCCTGTGCTCTAGGCATACGTACACATTGTTCTGAGACCCCAGTATAAAAAGCATTGAAACCAGGCCAGCACTACCCTTGCTCAGGAGACCTGCAGGGAGTTTGACTGAAAGGAAACCTAGGCATCTGCAAGCACTACATAACAAGAATAAGAGCTTGAAACTGTGTCCAAGAGAGAAGAGCCTGTGGAGAGCCCTGGAGCACCCCACCCACCCTCAGGAGGGAAAGCATGTGGGATGTGGTGTAGCAGGGCATTATTCACCTCCTAAGAGCAGCTATGAACTGAAGAGCAGCTAAGCTGCCAGCAAACTGAATTTTCAGAGTAAGATAAACGTTAATTACAGATGTCAAGATTAGAGTTTGCTTTTTCTGCAAATTCCATGGGGTCTCTGAGCAACTTGATCTTTGAATTCCCAAGGTACTAAAAATCTGCACAGAAGAGACTATTATCTTAATATTGCAAGAATCCTCACCTTGAGGGCTGCCAAGTAAAAATCTAGCTTAATGACATAGACTGCATGGAATATTCCTGGGTATTTTTTTAGAGGGCTGACATTTAAAACACAATTTAGGCAGATAATTGTAACTATAAACTCTTCTAAAATTCTAAAAGTATATAAGGTGCCATGCCTGAACTTAGAGAAACAAGTGTGTGATCACTAAAATTGGATTTTTATTTTAGAAAGCTTTCCCACATGCTCTGTTTAAAAGGTATTTGTCACTTTAAAAGTGTCATTTTAATAGCGAAGCACTTCCCAGACACTTTGCTGACAAAGGTCTGTATAGTCAAAGCTGTGGTTTTTCCAGTAGTCATGTACAGATATGAGAGTTGGACCATAAAGAATGCTGAGTACTGAAGAATTCATGCTTTAGAACTGTGGTGCTGGAGAAGACTCTTGAGAGTCCCTTGGACTGCAAGGAGGTCAAACCAGTCAATCCTAANAAGGGAAAGCATGTGGGATGTGGTGTAGCAGGGCATTATTCACCTCCTAAGAGCAGCTATGAACTGAAGAGCAGCTAAGCTGCCAGCAAACTGAATTTTCAGAGTAAGATAAACGTTAATTACAGATGTCAAGATTAGAGTTTGCTTTTTCTGCAAATTCCATGGGGTCTCTAAGCAACTTGATCTTTGAATTCCCAAGGTACTAAAAATCTGCACAGAAGAGACTATTATCTTAATATTGCAAGAATCCTCACCTTGAGGGCTGCCAAGTAAAAATCTAGCTTAATGACATAGACTGCATGGAATATTCCTGGGTATTTTTTTAGAGGGCTGACATTTAAAACACAATTTAGGCAGATAATTGTAACTATAAACTCTTCTAAAATTCTAAAAGTATATAAGGTGCCATGCCTGAACTTAGAGAAACAAGTGTGTGATCACTAAAATTGGATTTTTATTTTAGAAAGCTTTCCCACATGCTCTGTTTAAAAGGTATTTGTCACTTTAAAAGTGTCATTTTAACAGCGAAGCACTTCCCAGACACTTTGCTGACAAAGGTCTGTATAGTCAAAGCTGTGGTTTTTCCAGTAGTCATGTACAGATATGAGAGTTGGACCATAAAGAATGCTGAGTACTGAAGAATTCATGCTTTAGAACTGTGGTGCTGGAGAAGACTCTTGAGAGTCCCTTGGACTGCAAGGAGGTCAAACCAGTCAATCCTAAAGGAAATCAACCCTGACTGATTCATTGGAAGGACTGATGCTGAAGCTGAAGCTCCAGCACTTTGACTACTTGATGCCAACTCAATTAGCTGGCTTACTGGAAGAGACCCTGATGCTGGGAAAGTTTGAGGGCAGGAGGAGAAGGGGGGTGACAGAGGATGAGATGGTTGGATGGCATCACCGACTCAATGGACATGAGTTTGAGCAAACTCTGGGAGATAGTGAAGAACAGGGAAGCCTGACATGCTGCAGTCCATGGGCTACAACGAGTTGGAGATGACTTAACAGCTGAACAACAACAGTGACTTCCCAGATCAGGAATTTGGCTGCTGGAAGGCAAAAAGCTGAGTCTTCAGCTTTTTGATATTCATAAATGTGAAGTCACCTTCTCCTCCCTTCTTGCCCCAGTCAATTAATACTGATGGCAAAGGATTCTTGGGAACAGGATCCAGATTAAATTACAACTGTCCAAGGTTTGAAATGTTATGAATATACAGGCAATATCTGTTATGTTGCTGTTCTGGTATATAGAATCTCAGGCCACAGAAACACAGGTGTAGAAGAAATGTAACACTTTTTTTTTTTTAAACACTGATACTCATCTCAGTGTTACATCCCTATCCTATTATTGTTGAGCAACATAAAATACAAAATTAGCCCTTTGTGGGTAAACTCAGCTTTTCCAAGTTTAAAGTCAGTAAGTTGAGTTTCTCTCTCTATCCTTCTTCCTGGAGTAGCAGACCATATCATGGCATCAGGGAGATGAGCCCACTGCTGGGTGTTTACAAATCCCCCTGAAGTACTGGCAATGATGCGGACATAGCTGCTTTGCTCTGCCATGGGTGTGATTAGCTTTGTCATGTCCTCTTGGCCCTCAACACTCCACACAGCCCTCTTTACCTTATTCCTCCAGGCAAGGCTACTGCCTCCCATAATCCAGGTGGAAAGAGGGGTACAAGTCCCCTGTGCTACCACATCTGAGTATTATATCTTTTGTCCTTTTGCAACAAACACCCCTTTGGTAAAAACCTTTGATCAGCACCTCACTATTTTGTTCTCCTTTCTGATTCTGTTTCTCTTCTCCTATCTCAGAAAAGTGTTAATTTTGAAAACCTCAACCTTCAGGAGAGTTGTTAAGATTAATGTAATGAATATCTGTCCACGTTTTTATCTAGACACATCAACGGTTACCTTTCTGTCTCACGTTATCTGTCTACACTCACACACACACACACTCACACATGCTTCATCTCTCTGTCTACACACACACACACACATACTCCCCCTACCTGAATCAATGAAGAGTTAGTTGCCTATATCATGCCATTTAACCCTGAAATACCACGTATCTCTCAAGAACAAGGCGTTCAATCTTATCACATTTGGAAATTTAATATTGTCTCATACTTTTACTAGTATTTCTACTTTCTGTGTCCAAAAATTTCCAGTCATCCCCTCAATGTCCCTTACAGATGTTTTTCCCTCACTAATCCAGGGTCCAATTCAGGATCACTAACTGCATTTAGTCATCAAGGATCTTTACTCGCCTTTGATTGAGATGATCAGCTCAGAGAATTATTACCTTGTTCAAGTACAGGGAGAGAGAGGAGGTGAAAGTAGGGAGGGAAAAACTCACTTTGCTCTTTAGCTTAGCCCTTGGTTTTTAAAGTTCAAAAGCCAAGAGATCAATTCTTTTGTCACTCTTTGCATTTTTGCTTGTAGATACGTATCCTGTGTGCAATGAGTGCCAGCAAAGGAAGGCTGAAGAAAGGATAAACCATACTTGTTAATATTACACTTCACATTATTATCTTGCTTTAGTATTATTACAAACATACGAGTTTTTGTCTTCCATTAAAGTGTATTTTCTCCTTGAGAATTTTTGATTATTCCTCCAGTGTCATCTTGTTCTTCCTTATGGAACTCAGTCTTAGAGAATGATGTTCTTCCCTTTTGTCTCTCTCTCTCTTGCTCTCTCTCCTGATTCCTTTTTCAGTTCAGTTCAGTTGCTCAGTCATGTCTGACTCTTTGCTACCCCATCGACTGCAGCACACCAGGCCTCCCTGTCCATCACCAATTCCCAGAGTTTACTCATGTCCATTGAATCGATGATTCCATCCAATCATCTCAGCCTCTGTCATCTCCTTCTTCTGCCACCATCAGTCTTTTCCAGCATCAGGGTCTTTTCCAGTGAGTCAGCTCTTCACATGAGGTGGCCAAAGTATTGGAGTTTCAGCTTCAGCATCAGTCCTTCCAATGAACACCCAAAACTGATATCCTTTAGGATGGACTGGTTGGATCTCCTTGCAGCCCAAGGTACTCTCAAGAGTCTTCTCCAATACCACAGTTCAAAAGCATCAGTTCTTAAGTGCTCAGCTTTCTTTATAGTCCAACTCTCACATCCATACATGACTACTGGAAAAACCATAGCCTTGACTAGACGGACCTTTGCTGGCAAAATAATGTCTCTGCTCTTTAATATGCTGTCTAGGTTGGTCATAACTTTTCCTCCAAGAAGCAGTCGTCTTTTAATTTCATGGCAGAAGTCACCATCTGCAGTGATTTTGGAACCCCCCCAAAATAAAGACTGTCACTGTTTCCGCTATTTCCCCATCTATTTGCCATGAAGTGATGGGACCGGATGCCATGAATTAGTTTTCTGAACATTGAGTTTTAAGCCAACATTTTCACTCTCTTGTTTCACTTTCTGCCATAAGGGTGATGTCATCTGCATATCTCAGGTTATTGATATTTCTCTGGGCAATCTTGATTCCAGCTTGTGCTTCATCCAGCCCAGCATTTTGCATGATGTACTCTGCATATACAGAGTACATATAGGCAGGGTGACCACATACAGCCTTGATGTACTCCTCTCCCAATTTGGAACCAGTCTGTTGTTCAATGTCCAGTTCTAACCATTGCTTCCTGACCTGCATATAGATTTCTCAGGGGGCAGGTCAGGTGGTCTGTTATTCCCATGTCTTTAAGAATTTTCCACAGTTTGTTGTGATCCACACAGTCAAAGGCTTTGTCATAGTCAATAAAGCAGAAGTAGATGTTTTTCTGGAACTCTCTTGCTTTTTTGATGATCCAACGGATGTTGGCGATTTGACCTCTGGTTCGACTGCCTTTTCTGAATCCACCTTGAACATCTGGAAGTTTATGGTTCATGTACTGTTGAAGCCTGCCTTGGAGAATTTTGAGCATTGCTTTTTACTGTTGTATTATTGCAATTGATGCCACAGAGAAAATATGTTTAGTTGGTGTCTTGAAGGTACATTTTGGACACTGACTAACTTTAGAAGGACAGTTGGTGGATCAGGTATGAAGTCACTGATGGAGAGGAAAATCTGAAGGATGCTGTACCAAAGAAATTGCTAGCTAAAAGCATCAGTAGCAACCTCAAGTTTAGTGTAGCAAGTTAAGACAGCCTTTACATTCTGATAGTCTCTGAGGCTGTCTTTTGGAGGATGAGCTCAGTTTATTCATTAGAGCTGATAACTTGTGAACTTTAAATCAGTTGCAGATTTTGAATATGACAACCTTGCTTCTTTTGAGAGGCTGACATCATAAAGCCAAGAATTTTATGACAGTGAACTCAGGGCCTTTTGTGCTGTTCTAGGCAGTATTTTACTTGACATTAGGGAGATGTTGTGTAAATACTTCAGTGATAGAAATGCAGAAGAGTAATTATTCTTGTTCAAATAATAGCATAAACAATTGAGCTCAGATTCCGGGATTTACTCAGCTAACCCTCAAAACATGCTTTGCTGTTGCTGGGAAGTGTGTGGAAGTTGCTCAGTCATGTCCAACTCTTTGCAACCCATAGACTATAGCCTACCAGGCTCCTTTGTCCGTGGAATTCTCCAGGCAGTAATACTGGAGTGAGTAGCTGTTCCCTTCTCCAGGGGATCTTCCCAACCCAAGGATTGAACCCAGGTCTCCCACATTGCAGATGAATTCTTTACCAGCTGAACCACCTGGGAAGCTGGGATGTATATAAAAAAGAAAAAACATCTTATTTTTTTTTTGAAAGACAAGTCACAGACTGGGAAAAAAATATTCACTATGCATCTATATGATAAAGAAGTTGTATCAGAATATATAAAGAACTCAGTTCAATAAGGCGGCAAACAATACAATTAAAAATGAGTAAAAGATGCAAGCAGACACTTTGGTTAATGCAAACAAAAGGTACTCAATAACACCAGTCATTAGTGAAATATAAACTATAATGAGATACTACTTCAGAACCACTAGAATGAATAAAGTTTAAAAGACTGCTAACACCAAGTATGAGCAACCCAAATGTCTATCAACATGTGAATACTTTTGTATGTCTGTATAATGGGATACTACTCAGAAAAAAAATAGTAAGTAATGAAGCAACAACATAGATAAATCTCAAAATAACTATACTGAGTGAAAAAGCCAGGCAAAGAAGAATGTATGTATTGTATGATTCCGTTCATATAAAATTTTAGAAATTGCAAAGACAGAAAGCCATAATAGTAGGTACCTGAAGATGGGACTGTATTGCAGGAGAGTGACATGAAGGAACTTTGAGAGATGATGTATTTGTTCAGTATCTTGATTGTGGTGATGGTTTCACAGGTGTATGCTGCTGCTGCTAAGTCGCTTCAGTCGTGTCCGACTCTGTGTGGCCCCATAAACAGCAGCGTACCAGGCTCCCCTGTCCCTGGGATTCTCCAGGCAAGAACACTGGAGTGGGTTGCCATTTCCTTCTCCAATGCATGAAAGTGAAAAGTGAAATCAAAAGTCATCAAATTGTACATATTCAGTATGTGCAGTTTATTGTATGTCAGTTATACCTCAATAAAGCTGTTTTATCAAAAAGAAACCTAGATTGGGAGAAAATATTTGCAATATATAAAGCTAAAAATGGATTAATATCCACAGTGTTAAAATAAAAGTTTCCACAGATCAATAAGAAAAAAAATAACTCTATAGGAAAATGGGCAAATATTGCTAATGGGATATATATGTAAAACCACAATAGCAAGAATGTAAGAAAGCAGGAAGAAAGTAAATTGTTTTACAATATTCTAACATCCTTGAGTTTCTTGGGAAGTGGAAAAGTACTCATTATATTAGATTTAAACTCAGTAAGAATGAATATTTGTAATTTCCAGGAAAATAACTATAGTATTAAAATGTATGAGTGACAAGAGAAGAGAAAAGTGAAATGTAATAAATATGTTAAAAAAAAAAATGCTTCCCATCCCAAAGCTATGAGGTTAAATCTTTCCTGCTCACTGTTCAAAACAAGACCAATTTGTGGGCTGTTCAGGTCTCTGACGGTTTGGTGTTTTTGTTTTTTTTTTCTAGTTTGTGGTGAGAGTTGTGTGTATATGTAAATATAGCATTTGGTTTTTTATTTTTGCTGCTGATATTTATTACTACTGCTGTTGTTATTACTGTGACCAGTTATTTTCCCTGTGCTAGAGAGAAAATGAAGTGAAGTCACTCAGTCGTGTCCGACTCTTTGTGACCCCGTAGACTGTAGCCTACCAAGCTCCTCTGTCCATGGGATTCTCCAGGCAAGAATACTGGAGTGGGTTGCCATTTCCTTCTCCAGGGGATCTTCCCAACCCAGGGATCAAACCTGGGTCTGCCGTATTGGAGGCAGACACTTTAACCTCTGAGCCACCAGAGAGAAAATAGTTTAGGAAAATTTAATTTTCTGCTTACCCAAAACCAATGTAAAATGCTTAGCTGAGGAGTCTGAACTTCTAATTTAAATGTACAATACATGTCTCCTGTGCTTTATCTGTGCTGTCATGGTGTCCTTTGCAAGTAGATAACTGAGAGTTTGCTTTTACATTTTTTTCAGGCACAAAGACAGATTCCTGTGCCACTTAGATGTCTTAACTGCTTACTGCGGGCTCCTGCCCTTTCGCCTCATGCTCATTAGTTTCCCTTGTCCTTTGACTGCTCCGTCAAGCCTGGGGAATGCCAGAGAGCCGGGTGAGAGACCTAAGTTTAGGGACTGCCAGAGAGCCGGGTGAGAGACCTAAGTTTGTAGACTTAAGTGTGCAGCATCTCCACAAAGTAAATTACTACTATTCTATCAAGTTAATATTTATTCACATATTTGCTTCTGCTATTCTAAAATATTACTTCTTGGCTCTCTGGTGCTTCAGTCTGACATCACTTTCCTTCCACTTTTGAATAACTTACTTTATTTTTTCTTTTATGATGAGTTTGCTGCTGACAAATTCCCTCAGTATTTATTTATATAAAATGTCTTTATTTTGCCTTCATTTTAAAGGATATTTTTGTTGGGAATGGAATTATTAGTGATAAATGAACAGTTATTTCCCTTCAGTGTTTTCCAGAGATGCTTTCATTGTCTTCTCACTTCCATCATTTATGTTGTCAGTATCATTTTTGTCTCTTTTGTTACTAATGCATCTTGTTTCTTTGTCTGCTTTTCATTTTGAAAAAATTCAAAACAATAGAAAACTTGAAAAAATAGTGCAATGAAAACCTATATTTTACCAATAGAGACCAATTTTTAACATTTTCCAGATTTATCTTCTCTCTCTGCCCATATATTTGCAGGGAGAGAGGAAAAAACACACACACACATACACACTTATATGCATATGTGTGTGTGAGTTTATATTAGATCTTTAGGAATATATTGCAGATGACATCATTGTTGAAATTTGGTTTTGTAGGTTGGATTTCCTGGTAAACTGACTCTGAAGACTCTGAGACAGAATTTGTTATGCAGGATGTTTACTATAGGCTTCCTTTGTAATCAAGACCCGTGAGAGAGGAAAAATAAGTAGGGCTGGAAGAACAGGGCCCTGAAGCACACCGTTTTGCCAACACTGAAAAGTGCGAATCAAGCACCTTGAGGCTAGGGATTCTATCATAACCATCAGCAAGGAGTCTTTATTTTCTAAGTGTCCCTTGCCTTACAGAGTTGCTTAGGGAAGTAAAAATCAAGTCTTCAATATAATATTCAGTAATGAGAAGACCATATTTATCATCACTCAAAAATCTGTTCTTAACAGTAGAATCTGTGTATCCTAATCCATCTTACCAACTACTCTGTCCTTTTTTTTTTTTTTTTTTTTACCAACTGTTCTGTCAGTTTTTTTAGATTGAGGGATTCTAATGCTAAGCAGGAGTCTTATCAGAGGTTTCTACTCAGGTTCTTCTGAGTCTGAAATTACAGTTTTAGCTGAGACTGTGACCTCATGAGACTTGGAGTCTTCTTTCAAACTTATTTGTTGTTGGCAGGATTCAATGTCTTGTGATTATAGACTATTATCCCCATTTATATAATCCCTATGGTGTAGTCCCTTCTTTCATGCTTGTTGTCAGCAGAGACAGCTCTCAGCTCCTAAAGGCTACCCTCAGGGGCCTGTCACATGTCCCAGCCTTAGGCAGTTCACATGTGGCTGCTTGCTTCTTCAAGGCCAGCAGGAGAATCTCACTCCTGTCTGCTATGATAGAGTCTCATACAATATAATCTAACTGCAAGAGTAACTATCCCATCAGAGTTACAGTCCCCATCCACACTCACAAGGAGGGAATTATATAGCACATGTTCATGAGCAGACAAGAATCTTGGGTGCTGTCTTAGAGTTCTGTCTGCTGCAGCAAGATTTAATGACAGTGATGAAAATGATGTTTGAAGAACTGCTTGATTCCCAGATCATAAGATTCAGTAAACTAGTTAACAGATGAAAAAAACAAAAGACAGATAAAGATGGTAGTATTTCAGAAGGGAATGATTTAGCTATCAGGGAATTAAGAAATGCCTTTGGAAAAAATTGTTAAGTACCCTGCTGCTGCTAGCTAAGTCACTTCAGTCGTGTCCGACTCTGTGTGACCCCACAGACGGCAGCCCACCAGGCTCCCCCATCCCTGGGATTCTCCAGGCAAGAATACTGGAGTGGGTTGCCATTCCCTTCTCCAATGCATGAAAGAGAAAAGTGAAAGTGAAGTCGCTCAGTCTGTCCGACTGTTAGCGACCCTATGGACTGCAGCCCACCAGGCTACTCCGTCCATTGGATTTTCCAGGCAAGAGTACTGGGGTGGGGTGCCATTGCCTTCCCCGGTTAAGTACCCTAGGTATATATATATTTTTAAAGAAGTTCAGGTAATTAGCCTTGAAATAAGTTTCCCTGGTGACTCAAACAGTAACAAATCTTCCTGCAATGTAGGAAACCCAGGTTCATTCCCTGGATCAGGAAGATCCCCTGGAGAAAGAAATGGCTACCCACTCCAGGATTCTTGCCTGGAGAATGCCGTGGACAGAGGATCCTGACGGGCTACAGTCCATGGGGTCACAAAGAGTCAGACACGACTGAGTGACTTTCCAAAGGATGTTATATTATGCTCCCATAAAATCTGTTAAAGAAATTTTGTGTCTCTAAACATAATGAAAAGGCGATTCATTCTTTATCCTAATAATTAGAAGATAGTTATAACTTAAGTTTTGTAAGTTATAGAAATGAAAATGAAGGCAGTTTCATCTTAAAAATTTAATTTTGTAAAGTAAACCCCCCAATCACGTTTAGCCCTCACTATTTACTATGAAATTTTGGTCACGATTTTTAATTGATTTACTTTATGTGGAGTTTTTCTGAGCTCAATTTCCCTTGGGTAATGAAGGCCTGCACTTGAAAAAAGCATCACGGCTGGGGAGATGATCAAATTTGGTGTGTGACACTCATACACTATTGCCATCTAATGGTATCATTCAAAGATACTGTGCAGTTATGGGACTAAGCTATCATTTTAAATATCTAGATATTAGTTCAGCTGCTTAGACTGCTCATGAAAGTATCTGTTGAGCCATAGTCTTAGTTTTTCCCAGGGATGATATTCAGAATTATTTACAATCAAGAAGGTATGGGCACTGACGAGTCAGAATGAATGTTCTTCCGTAAACAAATGGTAGAGCCATAGTGGGGCATTTTCTGCAGATAAACAAATATCACCGTGATTTGGATATTTCATTTCACCCTGGTTCAGCTGTCATACTGCATCTCTAATCTCAGCTTACTTTATACATGACTATGCTAATATCACACTAGCCAAAGGAAGAGGGTAAATTCCCATCAAACTGTTTGAGGGTCTAAAGCTTAGTACTCAAGCATTTAAAAAGACTCAGGAAAATTCTTTTCTTCCCCCTCACAAACAGTCTCTCCTTTTTTGTTGTTTTTTGTTTTGTTTTGTTTTGTTTTGGTCAGGCCAACATTCCCAAAGAGAAGAGTGATAGCTAGGACAAGAGTGGGACTTCAGTTCAGTCTGCGTTCGGGGAGACTGCACCTAGGGTGCATTAGACTTAAATTCCAGGTGGTAAAAATTTATGGTTTAAATCAGTTATTACTATTTTTTTTCTTTAAAATGGGAATTAAGAGAGAAAAAAGTCTATATTATATAGTCCAAGAAACTGGCTTTGTATAGTATTGGCTGCTAAGGAGCAGGCCCTGTGATGATGTTTTCAATGTAATGTTAGACCAGGGCCAGGCCTAAGGATTCTGCAAATAGTGGCCTTAAAAGTGAATACCTCCTTCAGTTTTTCGCACTAGCCACCTGCTTGTCTTATCTTAGTCTTGTCCTGTGCTAGATCACTTCCCTTTTCCTTGAAAACTAAGATTGTTAAAACACTGCCAACATTCACTTGTTCAAAGTTGTCTTCACTGTTCTTGTTCCTCCTTTACATGTCTACTTATTATATTTTCAAAAGTATATTTTTTAAAAGTACATAAGTAACACGTAATTTTGTGTTTGTAAAACAGCTCGTCAACTGCAGAATATAGAGGAAGAAAGTGCAGATCTCCTTTCAGGTCCTTCCTCCATCCATCCTGTTCCCTCTCTAGAGATAGCTTTTGTTGTCGTCTGGCCCCTTAATGCTTTCTTCTGTGCATTTATGTGTGCCCAGATGTGTGTTTGCCTGTATACACTAAAAATTAAGAATCACCCTTTACATATTGTTCTGCAACTTTTTTTTTCATCTCACAGTTTACTTTGCAGAGTTTTCTATGGCAGGAATTAAAGCTGTATTCTATTCTTTTTATTTCTTTTTTTAACTATTATTTTTTATTATATAAAATTTAAGTGTACAGCATTATAGCTCAACATACAGAGTAACCAGCACCACAAGCCTCGTTACCATCCATCACCATACAGTTGACCCCTTTCACGCATTTCACCCACCCCCACGTCTCTCTTCCCTTCTGGTAACCACTAATCTGCTCTCTCTATCTATGAGTTTGTTTTTATTTTATGAGTTTGTTGTTTGGTTTTGTGGTTGTTGTTGAGGCATTTTTTCGATTCCACATATGAATAAAATTATATGGTATTTGTGTTTCTCCTTCTGACTTATTTCACTTAGCATAATACCCTTCACAGATGGTAGGATTTTATTCATTTTATGGCCAAGTAGTATTCCATTGTATATGTATACTACATCTTTATCCACTCATGCATTGATGGACACTTAGGTTTTTTTCCATATCTTGGCTATTATAAGTAATGCTGTAGTGAACACAGGGGTGCATATATTTTTTAGCTTGGCATTTTTGTGTTCTATGGGTAAATGCCCAGAAGTGGAATAGCTAGGCCATGTGATAGTGCTAATCTTGAATTTTTGAGGAATCTCCATACTATTTTCCATAATATATACCAGTTTACAGTCCCACTAATAGTGTTAGGAGGGTTCCCTTTTCTCCCTATCCTTCTCAACATTTGTTATTCCTTACTTTTTCTATAATAGTCATTCTAAAAGGTATAAGGTTATGGCTCTTTGAAGTATTGATTTGCTTTTCCCTAAAGAGCCTCTTGATGAAAGTGAAAGAAGAGAGTGAAAAAGTTGGCTTAAAGCTCAACATTCAGAAAACTAAGATCATGGTATCTGGTCCCATCATTTCATGGGAAATAGATGGGGAAACAATGGAAACAGTGTCAGACTTTATTTTTGGGGACTCCAAAATCACTGCAGATGGTGATTGCAGCCATGAAATTAAAAGACACTTACTCCTTGGAAGGAAAGTTATGACCAACCTAGATAGCATATTCAAAAGCAGAGACATTATTTTGCCAACAAAGGTCTGTCTAGTCAAGGCTATGGTTTTTCCAGTAGTCATGTATGGATTTGAGAGTTGGACTGTGAAGACAGCTGAGCACCAAAGAATTGATGCTTTTGAACTGTGGTGTTGGAGAAGACTCTTGAGAGTCCCTTGGACTATAAGGAGATCCAACCAGTCCATTCTGAAGATCAACCCTGGGATTTCTTTGGAAGGAATGATGCTAAAGCTGAAACTCCAATACTTTGGCCACCTCATGTGAAGAGTTGACTCATTGGAAAAGACCCTGATGCTGGGAGGGATTAGGGGCAGGAGCTGTCTCTTATACACATCTTATGGTGTAGTCCCTTCTTTCATGCTTGTTGTCAGCAGAGACAGCTCTCAGCTCCTAAAGGCTACCCTCAGGGGCCTGTCACATGTCCCAGCCTTAGGCAGTTCACATGTGGCTGCTTGCTTCTTCAAGGCCAGCAGGAGAATCTCACTCCTGTCTGCTATGATAGAGTCTCATACAATATAATCTAACTGCAAGAGTAACTATCCCATCAGAGTTACAGTCCCCATCCACACTCACAAGGAGGGAATTATATAGCACATGTTCATGAGCAGACAAGAATCTTGGGTGCTGTCTTAGAGTTCTGTCTGCTGCAGCAAGATTTAATGACAGTGATGAAAATGATGTTTGAAGAACTGCTTGATTCCCAGATCATAAGATTCAGTAAACTAGTTAACAGATGAAAAAAACAAAAGACAGATAAAGATGGTAGTATTTCAGAAGGGAATGATTTAGCTATCAGGGAATTAAGAAATGCCTTTGGAAAAAATTGTTAAGTACCCTGCTGCTGCTAGCTAAGTCACTTCAGTCGTGTCCGACTCTGTGTGACCCCATAGACGGCAGCCCACCAGGCTCCCCCATCCCTGGGATTCTCCAGGCAAGAATACTGGAGTGGGTTGCCATTCCCTTCTCCAATGCATGAAAGAGAAAAGTGAAAGTGAAGTCGCTCAGTCTGTCCGACTGTTAGCGACCCTATGGACTGCAGCCCACCAGGCTACTCCGTCCATTGGATTTTCCAGGCAAGAGTACTGGGGTGGGGTGCCATTGCCTTCCCCGGTTAAGTACCCTAGGTATATATATATTTTTAAAGAAGTTCAGGCAATTAGCCTTGAAATAAGTTTCCCTGGTGACTCAAACAGTAACAAATCTTCCTGCAATGTAGGAAACCCAGGTTCATTCCCTGGATCAGGAAGATCCCCTGGAGAAAGAAATGGCTACCCACTCCAGGATTCTTGCCTGGAGAATGCCGTGGACAGAGGATCCTGACGGGCTACAGTCCATGGGGTCACAAAGAGTCAGACACGACTGAGTGACTTTCCAAAGGATGTTATATTATGCTCCCATAAAATCTGTTAAAGAAATTTTGTGTCTCTAAACATAATGAAAAGGCGATTCATTCTTTATCCTAATAATTAGAAGATAGTTATAACTTAAGTTTTGTAAGTTATAGAAATGAAAATGAAGGCAGTTTCATCTTAAAAATTTAATTTTGTAAAGTAAACCCCCCAATCACGTTTAGCCCTCACTATTTACTATGAAATTTTGGTCACGATTTTTAATTGATTTACTTTATGTGGAGTTTTTCTGAGCTCAATTTCCCTTGGGTAATGAAGGCCTGCACTTGAAAAAAGCATCACGGCTGGGGAGATGATCAAATTTGGTGTGTGACACTCATACACTATTGCCATCTAATGGTATCATTCAAAGATACTGTGCAGTTATGGGACTAAGCTATCATTTTAAATATCTAGATATTAGTTCAGCTGCTTAGACTGCTCATGAAAGTATCTGTTGAGCCATAGTCTTAGTTTTTCCCAGGGATGATATTCAGAATTATTTACAATCAAGAAGGTATGGGCACTGACGAGTCAGAATGAATGTTCTTCCGTAAACAAATGGTAGAGCCATAGTGGGGCATTTTCTGCAGATAAACAAATATCACCGTGATTTGGATATTTCATTTCACCCTGGTTCAGCTGTCATACTGCATCTCTAATCTCAGCTTACTTTATACATGACTATGCTAATATCACACTAGCCAAAGGAAGAGGGTAAATTCCCATCAAACTGTTTGAGGGTCTAAAGCTTAGTACTCAAGCATTTAAAAAGACTCAGGAAAATTCTTTTCTTCCCCCTCACAAACAGTCTCTCCTTTTTTGTTGTTTTTTGTTTTGTTTTGTTTTGTTTTGGTCAGGCCAACATTCCCAAAGAGAAGAGTGATAGCTAGGACAAGAGTGGGACTTCAGTTCAGTCTGCGTTCGGGGAGACTGCACCTAGGGTGCATTAGACTTAAATTCCAGGTGGTAAAAATTTATGGTTTAAATCAGTTATTACTATTTTTTTTCTTTAAAATGGGAATTAAGAGAGAAAAAAGTCTATATTATATAGTCCAAGAAACTGGCTTTGTATAGTATTGGCTGCTAAGGAGCAGGCCCTGTGATGATGTTTTCAATGTAATGTTAGACCAGGGCCAGGCCTAAGGATTCTGCAAATAGTGGCCTTAAAAGTGAATACCTCCTTCAGTTTTTCGCACTAGCCACCTGCTTGTCTTATCTTAGTCTTGTCCTGTGCTAGATCACTTCCCTTTTCCTTGAAAACTAAGATTGTTAAAACACTGCCAACATTCACTTGTTCAAAGTTGTCTTCACTGTTCTTGTTCCTCCTTTACATGTCTACTTATTATATTTTCAAAAGTATATTTTTTAAAAGTACATAAGTAACACGTAATTTTGTGTTTGTAAAACAGCTCGTCAACTGCAGAATATAGAGGAAGAAAGTGCAGATCTCCTTTCAGGTCCTTCCTCCATCCATCCTGTTCCCTCTCTAGAGATAGCTTTTGTTGTCGTCTGGCCCCTTAATGCTTTCTTCTGTGCATTTATGTATACCCAGATGTGTGTTTGCCTGTATACACTAAAAATTAAGAATCACCCTTTACATATTGTTCTGCAACTTTTTTTTTCATCTCACAGTTTACTTTGCAGAGTTTTCTATGGCAGGAATTAAAGCTGTATTCTATTCTTTTTATTTCTTTTTTTAACTATTATTTTTTATTATATAAATTTTAAGTGTACAGCATTATAGCTCAACATACAGAGTAACCAGCACCACAAGCCTCGTTACCATCCATCACCATACAGTTGACCCCTTTCACGCATTTCACCCACCCCCACGTCTCTCTTCCCTTCTGGTAACCGCTAATCTGCTCTCTCTATCTATGAGTTTGTTTTTATTTTGTGAGTTTGTTGTTTGGTTTTGTGGTTGTTGTTGAGGCATTTTTTCGATTCCACATATGAATAAAATTATATGGTATTTGTGTTTCTCCTTCTGACTTATTTCACTTAGCATAATACCCTTCACAGATGGTAGGATTTTATTCATTTTATGGCCAAGTAGTATTCCATTGTATATGTATACTACATCTTTATCCACTCATGCATTGATGGACACTTAGGTTTTTTTCCATATCTTGGCTATTATAAGTAATGCTGTAGTGAACACAGGGGTGCATATATTTTTTAGCTTGGCATTTTTGTGTTCTATGGGTAAATGCCCAGAAGTGGAATAGCTAGGCCATGTGATAGTGCTAATCTTGAATTTTTGAGGAATCTCCATACTATTTTCCATAATATATACCAGTTTACAGTCCCACTAATAGTGTTAGGAGGGTTCCCTTTTCTCCCTATCCTTCTCAACATTTGTTATTCCTTACTTTTTCTATAATAGTCATTCTAAAAGGTATAAGGTTATGGCTCTTTGAAGTATTGATTTGCTTTTCCCTAAAGAGCCTCTTGATGAAAGTGAAAGAAGAGAGTGAAAAAGTTGGCTTAAAGCTCAACATTCAGAAGATGAAACTGGAACCGATTATACAGAGTGAAGTAAGCCAGAAAGAAAAACACCAATACAGTATACTAACACATATATATGGAATTTAGAAAGATGGTAATGAGGACCCTGTATGCAAGACAGCAAAAGAGACACAGATGTGTAGAGCCTTTTCATTTTTAATTAAACTATAATTGCTTTACGATGCTGTGTTAGTTCATGCTGTACAGCAGTGTGAATCAGCCATATGTACACGTTTCTCCTCTCTCTTGAGCCTTCCTCCCTTGCTCCCCACCTCACCCATCTAGGTCCTAGCAGAGCACTGAACTGAGCTCCCTGTGGTACACAGCAGGTTCCCACTCTCTGTTTACTGGTGAGAGTGTATGAATGTCAATGCTACTGTCTCATTTTGTTCCACCCTCTCCTTCCCCTGTTATCTCCACAAGTCCATTCATTCTGTCTGTGCCTCTATTCCTGCCCTGCAATTAGGTTCATCTATACCACTTTTCTGGATTCCATATATATGATATTTGTTTTTCTCTTTAAAAAAACAGGCTATGTGATACTGCCAGCCTTGTTCTTATGGATCACATTCTTTTTAAATGCTGCATAATCATGTGTTCAAAATAAGAATCAGGCTAACAAGAACTGAATACCTGGTATGTATCACACAATGTTCTGGCTTTTTGGAGTGGTATCACAGTTAATTCTAACAATAGCTCTACAAAAATGGAAATGTTCATCTTCTTTTTACCATTAGAGGAAACAGTCACTGAGCAGCTAAGAAATTTGGCCAAAGTCACATAGCTGGGAAGCAACAGAGCTATGATCCCAAGTAGTCTGGGTTTGGAGATTATGTTCCAATCGTTACACTTTGCTCCTAGCATAGGTATATCATACTTTATTATGATTAGCATTGCCCTGTTCATGGACATTTAGGTTACTCCAATATTAGACTATTTTACAGGACACTGCAGCAGCATTCAAAAACCCCAGTTTAGGTGTCTTTGTGTGCCTGTGCAAATATGTCTGCAGATAGAGTCCTAAAAAGACATTTAAAAGTTTGATAGTTCACATTTTTAAAGCACATTTTAAAGTGTGATAGTTCAAATAAGAGGAGACCAATGTATTTGGTTAAGTATTGACCCTGAACATGATCAAATTCAGAGCAAGATATGACAGGTAAATCTTCAGGACTTGACAAATGTCTGAGATCTCAAGCTATTTATCCTTTTATACCATGATCTCATCCTTTGCTTCACAGACCCTCCAAAACTCCTCCCCTTATCTGTCTCATGGAGAGGTTACCTAGTCCACATTGTTACTCTGCCTCAAATTTCAGTTTATTTCATTTGCATTTGACTTATCTCATAATAATGCAGTCAGCATGCATAGGAAGTCCAGTTGCCTAGGGGACTGTAGTAGGGAGCACACTTCCATGTCATTGGGATCTCCTTGGGTCATTTTTGTTGTTTGGATGCTTAACAGAGCTCTTGGACTTGTTCTTATGCTCACAAAAATATAAATATCTCTGCCTTTAAAATTTTAAAGGTCTCATCTGCCTACATTCCTTTTTTCTATAAATTTTCTAGTTCACTTTTTGCTTTTATTCACGAATCTTGTCACCTGTCTCTGCTCCCCTATGATAGATTCACTTTCTGAACAATATTGAACACTCAACAGAGATGTCATTTTTTCAAGGTCCTATGTTTATGTTAAGTGTCTCATTTAATGGGTGCCTTAACTGAGTCCAGAGATGGGAATTTCTGAGTAGTCAGGTATCTTTGTCTTGATTTACAGACCTGGAAATGGAAGCAGGGGGTCACTTCTGAGTGCCCTTGAACACAGAATAAGCAGAGGATATGATACAGAGAGGACAGGACCGTATTTAACATGAAACTTCTTTTCTTGGGAACTACATGAGAGGTCCACACCAGTATGAGCAGAAGACATTTTTACAAGGACTCTACTCTGATAATTTTCCGAGAAGCCAGAATTTGAGCTTGTAGATCGTGTTTGTTGGTAGAATTATATTCTGCTTTCTGAATAAATACTCTTTCTGTTTATACCTCAACACAGTCTATGCTCCATTAGGCTTTTAATAAATAGTAAATACTGCATTTTATTCCATGTACCTCTGGTAAACTAATGGTGCATACCTGCATGTTAAGTTGCTTCAGTCGTGTCTGACTCTGTGCCACCAGGGTAAATACTCTTTCTGTTTATACCTCAACACAGTCTATGCTCCATTAGGCTTTTAATAAATAGTAAATACTGCATTTTATTCCATGTACCTCTGGTAAACTAATGGTGCATACCTGCATGTTAAGTTGCTTCAGTCGTGTCTGACTCTATGCCACCCTATGGACTGTAGCCCACCAGGCTCCTCTGTCCATGAAATTCTCCAGGCAAGAATACTGGAGTGGGTTGCCATGCCTTCCTTCAGGGGATCTTCCTAATCTAGGAATCAAACCTGTGTCTCTTATATCTCTTGCAGTGGATTCTTTACTGTCTGGGCCACCTGGGAAGCCCAAACTGATGGTAGAAAATCTAAATCAAGTGTTTAAGAAAAATTCAGTTACAAGCCTCCTTTTATTTTTATGTTCATTATACAACTTCCTCGATCAGAGACAATCTAGGAATCAAACCTGTGTCTCTTATATCTCTTGCAGTGGATTCTTTACTGTCTGGGCCACCTGGGAAGCCCAAACTGATGGTAGAAAATCTAAATCAAGTGTTTAAGAAAAATTCAGTTACAAGCCTCCTTTTATTTTTATGTTCATTATACAACTTCCTCGATCAGAGACACACATTTTTTTTTTCATTTTATCTCTCCATTAATGGCCTGTTTAATTCATGACCTTTCTCATTCTCCATGAAGACAGACATTGATACAAAAGTCTTATCGCTGAGTTAAAGTCAATTCCTAAAAGATAGCTCTGACCTCTTTCTAGATTCTTGTGAGACTCTCTCTTGAAATACTTCCCCATGCATGTGAGCTGGGGGACCAGGAGGGCAAGTCTCCCCCACTGAAGGGAGAATCTGCTGGTGAGCTGTGCAGTAAACTGCAGTCACGCATGAGCCTCCATAGTGATGGAGCTGATAGAATTGAAGGGTCTCCTGAAAACAGTGCCTTCTGTTATCAACAGCTCTGCCAAAGCAGAGTAAGCTGCAAAAGCATTTCAGTTCTGGAGCATTTCCCAGAGTTACTCCATCTCATGTTTTTTATTTTTGTTTTTTTTTGATAAGTGAATGCCCACGGTTAAGTAAATAAAATGCAAAAGCAGGCTTGCTATGGGAAATAAACTAGAGAGGGTAATTGACATTTTTCCATTTATTGATTATTAGATTTGAGACGTGCGATCTGTTTCCTATTAAAATAGCATTTTTTTTGAGAAAAGACTAGACAAAACACTAAGATATATGTTTCTATCTTCACTGAAATATCTACCTTCTACTCTCTTGGCCAATCAGTCATTGTTAGGCCAGATTAATTGAAAAAGGTGAAAGATGTACATCTCCTAGTTTCCTATTAAGTTTCAGATTTGGCCCTTTTCTCTGATAATTAAAACACTATCATTAAGAGGCTGGCCTTGAAATTATTTCCATTTGATTGCTGAGAGCTCCCATTTTTCAAAGGAATGAAAAAGAATCCTGATAAAAGGTAAGATCATCATTATCATCATCCTCTTTGTCATCATGACAGTGCATTTTCACTGAGAAAAAGACCATTTTGAGGTTGTAAGCATCTATGAATTTCTGTAGTTTTGCCCTTCAGTTTCCATATATATATATTTAAAAAGGCATAGGAAGTCTCCATAGGAGAGGCTAACTCTGCTTATCTTTTTCATGTGAGAGGTAAGCTGACTTTGTGGGAAGAGATTTCTTTTATACTCCGTAATCATAAAAATATCATATCCCCATTTCCCTGTGGGGTACGATTATATAGAAGGAAGCCACAGCAAATCTCTTACCATATGTTGATGTTATGAGCTATACTAATCATTTTCACGACTCACTATTAGTATCCTGCTCCCAAGTCAGGCTGAATCAAAGAAGTGTTTGAATTAATTCTAACTACTGCCACCACCAAGATTTCCTTTGAACTCACTGCTATATATTTACGAGTAAATAGATTTTTTTGTTGCCTCTGGAAAATATTATTTAATAGGGAAGGAGCTTGTCTGAGCCAAATTCCTTCAGGCCTGAGAACATATTCAATCACTGTGAATTCTGAATTGGTAGTATTTTTCAGGCTAAAATCCATCTAAACAGATGAAAAGATTTCTATTTCTATTTTATTTGAGTGTGAGATTTTATGATGGAGTTATTGGTTTCTTTAACCATTCTATTGAAAGAAATAGGAGAATTTAAAGCATATGTGGAGTTTCTGTTTTGTTTTTGTTTTTAAGATCGTCTATCCTAGAATGAGATTGATTTCACAAACCACAAATAGAAATCACCTTCAGCTTCCTGCAGCATGTCACTGAGAATGGAGCTCCATTCTGATCTTGGGGAAGTTCAGTTGCTGCCCTGGCATTTTGCTGATCCCAGGCTCTCTAAAGCAACTGCAAGCTGGGACTCCTCCTTAAGTAGGCTGATCCCCTGGGCCCCCAACTGAAGAGCCTGCCCAACTTTAAAATATTGCATCTGCCTGGAGCCCTGTGCAGACAGGCTCTACTACCCTCCTTGATACCTTTACATATTAACCTAGATCTAGGCTGAATTTTCCATACCCTTTGGAGCCCCAAATAATGAACTTCTGGCTTTAGGAGTCAGATCTAAAACTGCTCAATATTTGACAAATCCAGTCCCAGTCTATTTTGTTCCCAGTTTCCTTCCCGGCCCATCAGCTCATGCCATTAGCAGTTAGCACCAGAATTGTGACAGGCATTTCCTTTCCTCAGGAAAGGAAAATTGCAAACAACCTTAAACATGGAATCTCAACAACTAGATAAGCAAGTCTACTTCTGTAATCTATCAAAGTATTAACAAATGTAATGGTTCATTTTCTGTTTACAGTTTTATGTATTTTATATATTATGCACCTTTCTGTTTATATTGATAATTGAGAACTGATTAGACTCCCGGATGCATTATAATATGTGATTAAATTATAAGCCACTGGGTGTCACTCTTAAACTGTGCAAATGTGGCTTCAGTAGTGACTTTTCAATAGTGAATTAGAAGTGGACAGTTAGAGATATAGCCAGGGATAGAAATCATTTGAACTGTTTGGGTAGGTACATTTGCAATGTCAGTGAACTGTGGCAGAGTTTGCCCTCAGGTTCCTACATATTTTCTCTGACTCATTTTTCAGTGGCAGTTAAACAGGACTAATAATTGGGAAAAAAAATCCCTTCAGCATTAAAAAGACAAAAAGACTTTCATTAATCCATTCAACATATGTATTAATCACACAGTACAAGTAGAATATTAGACTAATGAACTCTGAGATTATAAGAAAAAGTGAATTTGCATCATACATGAAAGTGAAAGTGGCTCAGTCGTGTCCAACCCCATAGACTATACAGTCCATGACATTCTCCAGGCCAGAATACTGGAGTGGGTAGCTATTCCCTTCTCCAAGGGATCTTCCCAACCCAGGGATCGAACCCAGGTCTTCCACATTGCAGTCACATTCTTTACCAGCTGAGCCACCAGGAAAGCCCAAGAGTACTGGAGTGGGTAGCCTACTAGCAGATCTTCTTGACCCAGGAATCTAACCGGGGTCTTCTGCAATGCAGGCTGATTCTTAACTTATTGGAATGCAACTATGATAAAAGAAAATTCTTCCTGTTATTCCTCTCAGTGAGTTTGTGCCTCCGATTAATTTTCCTACTGCCCGTCAACCTTAGGCCCAAGCGTTCACATTCCGCTCTGTGACACTGGATCTGGGACTATGCAAGCTTCCCTGCAAGCTGTTCCCCAGACTTCTCTGACGGCTGGCTTCTGGTTAGGGTCTGCCCGCTAGAGGCATTGGCTGGAGGTTATACGTTGATAAGAAAGCAGAAGGGATATTCTTGTTTTCAGTTGTAGTCAATTTCCCTTCATTTGTTGCATTCATAAAAGGTTCCAGCCTCCACCTAGTCTCAGCATTTCTAGCATCCGTTCTACTGTGACTCCTTTAGCAGTGCCATACTTCCTCTTAGAACGCCTATCAGAGGACAGGTAGCAGTCACGTGTTGTCTTCCTCAGACCAGCTGAGTAGTTGTACCCTGGGGTTCTGAGCATCTGCTCTGTGGAAGCACTCCCCACAAGCCCCCAGGTTTTGGTAGACCATTTCTGCTCTTTTACACTTCCAACCCCAAGAGTGGTAGCGCTGCTTCCCAAGCTACCAATATCAGGGTTATCTTAGAAACCTTTCCCCCTCTTTCAGCCTTCTAATCCTATGGAACTGCTCCCGTGTATTAAATCATCTCTCTCTGAAACACCTAGCTTGGCTTCTGACAGAGTTCAGACTACAATGAGCATGAGATGAGACATACAAACGTTCTCTTTCTTCATTCACTGTCAGATCGTGTGTGCTTCTCATGGTTGAGAAATATCTTATAATACTGAGAGTCTAGTGTTCACTATTAATAATGTGTTTTTCGGTCAATATGGGTCCTCATTACAAGCCAAACGGTCAACCGAAAAAAAGTAGAAAAAAAGGCTTTACACAAATAAAGGGTGTAATGACTGTTCCAACACCAGGGGAAACCTGGCCATGTTGGACTTAATGAAAAATCATCTCCAAATTACTGCTTTCCAGGAGATTTCCCAGGATGACTTGACCATATAATAGTTCTACCTTTCATGTTGACTTTAAAAACTAAACCTCCCATAACACATCTCCATAGTATATAATCTTGCTAAGTTGAGTAGGACAGTTGTTGTTGCCTTAAGGAAGTTACAAACTAGTAGAAGAAACAGGCATGTAAAAACAGAAAACCGTAACGTGTGCTGTAGTGCTCGTTGCAGGATCTACAGTAGCCAGGACATGGAGGCAACCTAAAAGTCCATCGGCAGAAGAATGGGTAAGGAAGTGTGGTGCACATGTCCAGTGCAGTGCTGAAGTGAAGTCGCTCAGTCATGCCCAACTCTTTGCGACCCCAGGACAGTGGCCCACCAGGCTCCGCCGTCCATGGGATTCTCCAGGCAAGAATACTGGAGTGGGCTGCCATTTCCTTCTCCAGGGGATCTTCCCAACCCAGGGATCGAACCTGTGTCTCCTGCATTGCAGACGGATACTTTACCATCTGAGCCACCAGGGAAACTCAGCCATAACAAAATGAAAGAAATAATGCAATTTGCACCAACATGGATGGGTCTAGAGATTGTCATACTGAGTGAAGTAGACAGAGAAAGACAAATATCATATGCTATTGCTTATATGTGTGGAGAAGGAAGTGGCAACCCACTCCACTTTCTTGGCTGAAAAATTCCATGGATGGAGGAGCCTGGTGGGCTACAGCCCATGGAGTTGCAAAAGCAACTAACTTACATGCAATATCTTTTTTAAAGAGTCCAAATAAACTTATCTGTAAGACGGAAATTGGGTTACAGATGTAGCAAACAAACTTTTGAGGTTAAGGAGGGTGGGTAAATTGGGAGATGGGGATCAACATGTACACACTACTATATATAAAGTAGATAACTAATGAGGACCTACTGTAGAGCACAGGGAACTCTGCTCAATACTCTGTAATGGCCTATATGGGAAGAGAACCTGTACAAGAGTGAATGTATGTATGTATAGAACTGATTCACCTGACACTAGTAACATGGTAAATCAACTATAGTTCAATACAATTTAAAAAAAACAGAGAGACAAAACATGGCAGTGTTTGATAGGAGCAATATATAGAACAAACCCATTTGTCCCCTGTTAGTAGTGAGACTTCATGAAATAGGTTGAAAGATAGAGGGGAGAACAGGGAACATGATGCACAGATTCTGCTAGAAATTTCATTCACTCCCCTGCTTAGAGCAAGAAATTATTATGATCATTGTTATTATGATTAGTTCCAATAGCTTTAAAGACCTATGGAAGAAGAGTCTTACCCAGTCATGGAGTTTTGCTTAGTGTATAATGTTTTCTTCTCTTGCTGTAATTTAGTGTTATTTTATTGTTCTCAGTGGCAGAGCAGAACATCTAATTCCTTCTTTAAGGCCCCGCAGTAATACCCTCTTTAAAGGAGTAACAGACTAGTGTTAATTCTTTATTTTATGCTGTCAGAGTTTCTTTTTCAGTTTGTTTGATTCCCGCACCCCCCCCCCAAAAAAAAAACCACGTGATTATATTCCCTGGTTCCAATTTCTATTGCCCCGCATCCTTCATGTCTCACTTCTTGAGCCGATGAAATAATCATTGTCCTTTGAGCACAGAACACAGAGCTTAGTAAGACAGGAAAGGAAATCTCCCAGCTATAGTGCTGGGACCATCAATCCATGGGAGCTTTGAACCCCGATTTGTTTCATCCTCTTACCAGGCCATTTATCTTTGAAGGTGGTGACATACTAGGGTGAGAGATGACCTAATGATGAGGGGCATCTTCACAAGTTATTATTTGAAGAAGTGGTTTTTGAAGAATAAGGAGGAGATGTGGGAGGGGGTCTAGCAATGAACTCTTCAACTACTAAATCTTTTGGAATTCAGCACTGTTTCAAAATATATTTGCCTAAAATTCTTGAGGGATTCATTTAAAGGAGAGGGGCAAGAGGAAAAGAGAGGGGCTTGAAGCTGAGAAGAGAATATTTGTTGCTTTTTTTCCTCATGATCTGAGCTTATTTGAGCAGTATTTGTCCTGCCAAGTGACTTAGTTTGAGGGCTCTCCCCCTGGTTTTGAATAGTGATGGGAGTGTAGAACAAATTTTTCCCTGAAAATGCCCCTGCTGTTACTTTGAGCTATATCAAAGCACACTCCATGCATAATTCTTTGCATTTATTTCCTCTTTTTATGGCACCTCATTCCAGATGAATGCAACAACCTGAGCGGTACTAAGACAATGGAAGTAATAAACTTATTTAAAATGGATTTTACTTTACCTTATAACAAAATATCTGTGTAACTATAGCTTGCCGAGTAGAATGTAAAACTTTTTACAAATGAAGGCTCTAATGAGATACTGATATGTTTTGAAAATTGGCCCAGGAGATTGTTGGAAGAGCTTGGCAGCCTTGCAGCCTTACGGTATAGACAAACTTCCGCATGGCGTACCAGTTCACGTACACCGTAATGGGAACCTTCTGGCTCGGACTCAGAGCAAGACATGAAGCCAAACACTCCAGTCTGTAGTGCTTGTTCAAGTTCCTGGACGTAAATCTGGAGTCATATTTCCTTTTATGTATTTTCTGAAGTGAATGATGTCAGGGTGGCCAGGATTTCGGGTAAGAAACAATAATGGATAGTTAAGAGACAGTTAACTTTCAAAAAAATCAATGTCAAAGATACTCAGAAGGTAAGCCAGAAGAGACTTTATTCTCAAACAAAAAAACAAATAGGTAAGAGCCCACAGAAAGAAAGCCAGTGGAGGAATTTAGCTTTATATAGAAGTCGTCCAAACAGGTATGTGAAGGGAAATAAAGCTGGGTTCTAGACAAGGAAGAAATAATTAAGGGAGCTAAATCTTAGCCTGTACCTGGATCATAAGGGTATTTTAAAGAATTTCAAAATTGCAGTCAATTAATTAAAAATAGCAAGCCAACTGTTACTGTTATTATAATTTGGGTTAGACAGCTGATTGATTGACTAGTTATTTTGCTATCTTATGAAATGAAATTGAGAATCAGTATAATATTAGTCATATCTGTGTAAAATGATTAAATTACTTCAGGACAATCAAATTAATATGTTTTACTATCCCCACAACTGATTGTTTTAAAGGTAATTTGATCCACAGTGATGCAGCAAAATCTACTTTTGAGATGGACTTCCAAGGCTGGTTCAACTATGATTATTTTAGTTGTGAAAACAGTCTCAGTCTCCATGACCTAAGCAATACAGGTGGTTGGGGCAATTCTCCAAGTACTCTAATTCAGCGAAAACATTGGCTCTTCTGGAAATTACCTGGGTCATTGGACATGTGTTTTGCTTGAGCTAGTTCAATAATTTTCCCAATTGTCTACTTTGGTTTTGCCAGAGAGAGAGACGATCTTATGATGTCTGGACACAAATATAAGCTAGAGATGGAGAATTTTCTTTGCTATTGGACTTAAAGGATTTTTCTGAGTTGGCAAGTGCAGTCTCATCTAAAATTAGGGGAAAATTGTGGGTCTAGGTCTGTGCACTGGAAATGTGTGGAGTGAAATAACAGAGATCTGTAGATGTTCCAGGTTAGGAGCTGGAATGCCACAACACTTAGCTTTACAATCAGACTTACAGATACAAGATTTTCCATACCGGTGTTCCTCAAAATTTTTATTAATCATTCTTTCCGATAATCAGTATTCCACTAACCTAGAAAAAGTATGTATTCTAAAGAAAGAAGTTTGTAAGATTATAGTTGGAAATTATAAACTTAAAATGCTAGGACAAGATGTCATTTAAATGCCAGATTGTGAGATGATATGGAATGGTGGAGACTGGCAAGCTGGAACATTCATGTTCCTTCTAAAGGTGGCATCCATTACTCAACTTCAGCCAATGCATACAGTGTGCAAACATGGTCCCAGACTTGCCAGATCTTCCATTTTCCAACAAAAGTCAGGAACCTAGATCTTTATATTAAATTCCCCAATGTTTATATGTTAGCAACCTCTTGAACTTCTTTGGACCCAGTTAATAACACCTTCTCTCATCTCCTCTTGATTTCATTACCAAAAGAGAAATGACACAGAAATTAGACAGCTGGAGATCAAGATGTCAACATTATTACTGACAAAGTTGATGGAAGAACAAGGCTGAAATGTATTTTCTAATTACCACTCTTCTCAGAAGAAACCTTGGGTATGCAGAAGTGTTTGGTCAGGAGAGAAGGGATGAAAAACGAGGAGTGACAGTGCTCTCAGATTGTTAATGGAGCAACTCTATCCAATTAAGAAATAAGGACCAATGAATGTCAGACCTAAGCTCCTACCCATCAGGATGAGAGAGCAGAGAGCTAGGATGGAAGTCCCCACTGCTGTCACTGTCGCATGCATGTTAAAATATGAGGTAGGAAGAAGGCCAGGGAAGGGAGGTCCCACTATCTGCTGTGCTGTGCTTAATTGCTCAGGTATCCGACTCTTTGCAGCCCTAAGAGCTATAGCCCACCAGGCTGCTCTGTCCATGGGATTCTCCAGGCAAGAATACGGGAGTGGGTTGCCATGCCCTCCTCCAGGGGATCTTCCCAACCCAGGGAAGTCCACCATAGTAATGAGTCATTCATTTTATAAAATGTTGTGCAAGGCAAACACAACTTTACTCAGCCTGCAGATATCCAGTTTGCAACTTCCAGTTTGCATTTACCCTGTTTTTAAATTTGTCAGTTAATTGTACCTTTTAGGACTAAAAATTTGCAGTAATATTACTGTAGGCATAAGTAATAAAAATTTCTCTACTTTTATAGAAATTCAGTATATCAGTTAGAATACTTTTGATGGTTTTATGCAATAATTTAATAGTCATGTCTTCTTCCATAGATTAGGTTTTCCTGCAAATGTGTGTTGGTAAATAAATTTCAGTTGATATCCAGTCCTACTCTTTTCGGGCCTCCCAGGTGGTGCTGGTGGTAAAGAAGTGGTAAAGAACTAGCCTGCCCATGCAAAAGGCATGAGATGCGGGTTGGATCCCTGGATCTGGAAGATCCCCTGGATGAGGGCATGGCATCCCACTCCAGTGTTCTTGCCTGGAGAATCCCATGGACACAGGAATCTAGCAGGCTACAGCTTATAGGGTCACAGAGTCAGACACAGCCGAAGCACCTTGGCAGGCATGCAGGCACGCCTGTACTCTTTTTATCTATGTGACTCCACAAAGAAAGCCAGTATTTAAGGTTCACAGCCCCAGTTCTGACTTCACATTTCTCTTTCACTTACACTTTAGTTTAATATCTGCCAAAACTGTCACTTACTTTCAATTTCTGTCCTTGCCTCATCCTTCTGTTGACATTTTAACATCTGAGGTGGTTTTCCTGGTGACTGGTTTGACTTCTCTAGGATTCTGGTTCCTCCTCCCCCGCCCATTTGCAGCCATGCTCCCTCAAGTTGCTTTGAGTAAACACTCCTCTAGTTCCAGCACCACAGATCCGCCGCTCTGTATGGTTCTCCCATTAGGCTTGCTTCAGACCCTTCAACAGGAAATAGCATTCATAGTTTTTCCATTCTTGGTGGTTCTGGAAATGTTTATTAAATACATTTTGCAATGAGTGGACCATTGGCTGGGCAATGATATTTGTCATAACAGGATTGGTCTTGTTCTAATGGTTTGGCATTGTAAATGGGTTTCTAATTCAGCAGAGAAAGAAAACAAAGTCATCCTTGATGAAAATATCTTAAGAAAAAATATTTCCTCTCTGGTGTGACTGAATCTCAAGAAGTATTTTTAAAATATAGCTTGATTTTTGTAAAATTCCCTTCTTAGAATCATAACTGACTAAAAATGTTTTTAATTTCATTGTAGCAATGGTCTGGGTGTTTTGGATACGTAAACCTAATTTACTGCTTACACTTTAGTGTGTTTTTGATTATTCAAGAACTTTTTTTTTTTTTTCCCGGCAAATGACATCCACAGATCAAAATGATGACTCTTTCCTTGCATAATATCCTGAGAATTTCCACCTCTGGAGCTTTCTTCCACCCATGTTCAAGGGAAGTCTGGGGGGTCAGAGTGCTTTGAAGTAGGTACTAAACAGGATACAGGAATCCATGTCTGGTATTGTCCCTTTTTTTTCTAAGATGACCCTACTGGATAGATTTACTATCTATCTATGGGGGAATTTGGGAAAATCTTAGCTCTGGCTTCTCAACCTGTTCAGCTATGGGCCTTGAACCTCTGCTCCTGCCAGCACAATCCAGTAGGGAAGTTAGTCTGTACCAAGGCAGGCAAAAGGCCAGACGACTTGGCCCTGCCAGCCATGCTCTATGCAGAGCCAGGCTGGAAGCCACAGGTACTCACTAGGGTGAGCCCTAGGCATGCAACATCCATAAAATCTTGGCCACCCCATGATTTCCATGTATTGAATGCTTGCAATGGCTTTGTGACTGTACTGTTTTTCATATATTACTTCGTTTCATTTAATCCTTGCAATATCCATGAGATAGGGATCCTCATGGATGAAGTACTCAGGCTCAGAGTGGTTAAAAACATGTACAAGGTCACATAGCTAGTTAGTAACAGAGCTACAATTTTAAGCCGGGTATCTGATCCATTGCTCGTCAAACATGGCCCATTGGTCTGTCACTACTGTTTTGCTTTTACCTAGGCATTCTGTTCAGCATTCCAGTTCTCCATCTGGCTGAGAACCATGGCGTTTCCCCAGCTTTTAATAAACTCTACCCAGGTAGATATAAAGCTGCTATGCAGAGGGTGTTCAAATATATCTTTTACCATGAACTCTCAGAGACTTAGTTTGCTAGAGTTGTCATAAAGAAATACTATAGACTGGGTGACTTGAAAAACAGAAATTTATTTTTCTCATGGTTCTGGAGACTAGAAGTCCAAGATCAAGGTGTTGCAGGTTTGGTTTCTTCTGAGGCCTCTCTCTTGACTTTGCAGATGGCTGTCTTCTTGCTGTGTCCTCTCACTTGGTCCTCTTTCTCTGTGTGTGTGTCCTTGGTGTCTGTTTGCCCTAATCTCTTCTGATTAGAACACTAATCAGATTGGACTCAAGTTCACTCTAACAGCTTTAACTTAATAACCGTTTTAAAGGTCCCGTCTCCAAATATAGTCCTTTTCTGAACTACCGGAGGTTAGGGCTTCAATACATAAATTTAGAGGGTGACACAATTTAGCCCATAACAGGGATCAAGAGCTATCACCCCTGCCTCTGCTAGAACATACAGCCATAGAAGGCGACCCCTGAGAATTGTCAAGCTAACTGGAAATTGAAACCATAGTTTTTATACTCCATTGTTCCATATCCTGATTTCTGCCCATTCCTCACTGGCCATTCCACCGAGAGAGAGAGACAGAGAAAGACTGACTTCAACACACCTGTTTCTGTGCCCATGACTGAAAAGACTAGTGTTTAAGGCCATTCTCTTAATATGGAAATTGCTCCTTGGGCTCCAATCTTATTGAAGATTAAATACATGTATATCTTTACTTGAGGGTCTTGCAAGGAGATCCAACCAGTCCATTCTGAAGGAGATCAGTCCTGGGATTTCTTTGGAGGGAATGATGCTGAAGCTGAAACTCCAGTACTTTGGCCACCTCATGCGAAGAGTTGACTCACTGGAAAAGACTCTGATGCTGGGAGGGATTGGGGGCAGGAGGAGAAGGGGACGACCGAGGATGAGATGGCTGGATGGCATCACTGACTCGATAGACGTGAGTCTGCGTGAACTCCAGGAGTTGATGATGGAGAGGGAGGCCTGGTGTGCTGCAATTCATGGGGTCGCAAAGAGTCGGACATGACTGAGCGACTGAACTGATATTCATCTTAAGGCCACTCTTTGATTGTTACATCATAAAATGATCCTCATCTCTCAAGTAAACGCCTTTATAGGTGATGAGCATTGAAAGTATCTTTTGGGGAGGTCCTAGCAGTAGAATATAGCAGTTATGTATACAAGCTCCGGGTTCTGATTGCCTGGGTTAGTATTTGAGCTCCATCTTTCCTTCATTGTGTCACATTTTCCATATGTAAAGGGGAAAAATAATAGCATTCACTTACTGGATTTTTTGTTAGAATTAAATGAGTTAAACATAGAGTGAAGTTGCAGTAATGTCTGGGCTACATTAAGTACTCACACATTTTAGATCTAAATTTTATTATTAGTGTGTGAATTTATAGAAGTATCTTTATCCTTTAGTGTTATTTTATCCTGGGTAATGTTTATGAAGTGCACATATGTGTATCATTTATGGCATTTTTAAAGTCTACAAAAGATAAAAATTCAACCCAAATTGTCTTACACATGGCAAATAATTTATTGGCTCTTGCAAATCAAGTAATTCAAAGACATACCAGCTTCGGATATGATTTGATCCAAGACTCAAAAGTTGTCTCCAGAATTTACTTTTTCTCTACACATTTCTCAGCTGTGTTGCCTTGGTGTTATCTCCATTCTTGCTGGCTCTCTTCTCCTGCTTGAATAGTGACTGTTGTCAGCTCTTGGAGCTGCATGCTTCTGTGTTGAAATCGAGCAGAAAAAAAGTGAGCATCTTTATCCTAGAATTTCCAAGGAATAGTCAGGGGTCAACTCTGATGGGACTGGGTAAGCCCATGTGCTCATCTTTGATTGGATTACTGATGCCATCAGGATGCAGGACTTTGGCCAGGTCTGGGTCATTCATCCCATTCTTGAGTTAGAGTCAATTTCACTAGAAGCACATCGGTTGAAAGTGGAGAAAATTAGTATATAGCTACTAGAAAAAAGATACAAAGATTAAAGACAGCACAATAATGAATGCTTTAAAATGTATTTGGAGGACTTTGAGTATAACTATGAGGACTCTGAGGTTGTTGGTATTTCTCCTAGCAATCTTTATTCCAGTTTGTGATTCAACAAACCTCAGGAATATCATCAACCTCAGATATGCGGATGATACCACTCTAATGACAGAAAATGAAGAGGAACTAAAGAGCCTCTTGATGAGGGTAAAAGAGGAGAGTGAAAAAGCTGGCTTAAAACTCAACATTGAAAAAACGAAGATCATGCCATATGGTCCCATCACGTCATGGCAAATAGAAAAGGAAAAACTGGAAACAGTGACAGATTTTATTTTCTTGGGCTCCAGAGTCACTGCAGATGGTGACTGCAGCCATGAAATCAAAAGACACTTGCTCCTTGGAAGAAAAGTTATGACCAACCTAGACAGCATATTAAAAAGCAGAGACATCACTTTGCCAACAAAGGTCCAATTAGTCAAAGCTATGGTTTTTCCAGTAGTCATGTATGGGTGTGAGAGGTGGACCGGAAAGAAGGCTAAGCACCTAAGGACAGGTGCTTTTGAATTGTGAAGTTAGAGCAGAGTCCCTTGGACAGCAAGGAAAGCAAACCAGTCCATCCTAAAAGAAATCAGTCCTGAATATTCACTGGAAGGACTTATGCTGAAGCTGAATCTCCAGTACTTTGGCCACCTGATGAGAAGAGCCAACTCATTGGAAAAGACCCTGATGCTGGGAAAGAATGAGGGCAGGAGGAGAACAGGGTTACAGAGGATGAGATGTACAGGAAGAGAACAGTGTGACAGAGGATGAGATGGTTGAATGGCATCATTGACTCAATGGACATGAGTTTGAGCAAACTCCAGGAGATAGTGAAGGACAGGGAAGCCTGGTNTTTTTTTTTTTTTTCCCGGCAAATGACATCCACAGATCAAAATGATGACTCTTTCCTTGCATAATATCCTGAGAATTTCCACCTCTGGAGCTTTCTTCCACCCATGTTCAAGGGAAGTCTGGGGGGTCAGAGTGCTTTGAAGTAGGTACTAAACAGGATACAGGAATCCATGTCTGGTATTGTCCCTTTTTTTTCTAAGATGACCCTACTGGATAGATTTACTATCTATCTATGGGGGAATTTGGGAAAATCTTAGCTCTGGCTTCTCAACCTGTTCAGCTATGGGCCTTGAACCTCTGCTCCTGCCAGCACAATCCAGTAGGGAAGTTAGTCTGTACCAAGGCAGGCAAAAGGCCAGACGACTTGGCCCTGCCAGCCATGCTCTATGCAGAGCCAGGCTGGAAGCCACAGGTACTCACTAGGGTGAGCCCTAGGCATGCAACATCCATAAAATCTTGGCCACCCCATGATTTCCATGTATTGAATGCTTGCAATGGCTTTGTGACTGTACTGTTTTTCATATATTACTTCGTTTCATTTAATCCTTGCAATATCCATGAGATAGGGATCCTCATGGATGAAGTACTCAGGCTCAGAGTGGTTAAAAACATGTACAAGGTCACATAGCTAGTTAGTAACAGAGCTACAATTTTAAGCCGGGTATCTGATCCATTGCTCGTCAAACATGGCCCATTGGTCTGTCACTACTGTTTTGCTTTTACCTAGGCATTCTGTTCAGCATTCCAGTTCTCCATCTGGCTGAGAACCATGGCGTTTCCCCAGCTTTTAATAAACTCTACCCAGGTAGATATAAAGCTGCTATGCAGAGGGTGTTCAAATATATCTTTTACCATGAACTCTCAGAGACTTAGTTTGCTAGAGTTGTCATAAAGAAATACCATAGACTGGGTGACTTGAAAAACAGAAATTTATTTTTCTCATGGTTCTGGAGACTAGAAGTCCAAGATCAAGGTGTTGCAGGTTTGGTTTCTTCTGAGGCCTCTCTCTTGACTTTGCAGATGGCTGTCTTCTTGCTGTGTCCTCTCACTTGGTCCTCTTTCTCTGTGTGTGTGTCCTTGGTGTCTGTTTGCCCTAATCTCTTCTGATTAGAACACTAATCAGATTGGACTCAAGTTCACTCTAACAGCTTTAACTTAATAACCGTTTTAAAGGTCCCGTCTCCAAATATAGTCCTTTTCTGAACTACCGGAGGTTAGGGCTTCAATACATAAATTTAGAGGGTGACACAATTTAGCCCATAACAGGGATCAAGAGCTATCACCCCTGCCTCTGCTAGAACATACAGCCATAGAAGGCGACCCCTGAGAATTGTCAAGCTAACTGGAAATTGAAACCATAGTTTTTATACTCCATTGTTCCATATCCTGATTTCTGCCCATTCCTCACTGGCCATTCCACCGAGAGAGAGAGACAGAGAAAGACTGACTTCAACACACCTGTTTCTGTGCCCATGACTGAAAAGACTAGTGTTTAAGGCCATTCTCTTAATATGGAAATTGCTCCTTGGGCTCCAATCTTATTGAAGATTAAATACATGTATATCTTTACTTGAGGGTCTTGCAAGGAGATCCAACCAGTCCATTCTGAAGGAGATCAGTCCTGGGATTTCTTTGGAGGGAATGATGCTGAAGCTGAAACTCCAGTACTTTGGCCACCTCATGCGAAGAGTTGACTCACTGGAAAAGACTCTGATGCTGGGAGGGATTGGGGGCAGGAGGAGATGGGGACGACCGAGGATGAGATGGCTGGATGGCATCACTGACTCGATAGACGTGAGTCTGCGTGAACTCCAGGAGTTGATGATGGAGAGGGAGGCCTGGTGTGCTGCAATTCATGGGGTCGCAAAGAGTCGGACATGACTGAGCGACTGAACTGATATTCATCTTAAGGCCACTCTTTGATTGTTACATCATAAAATGATCCTCATCTCTCAAGTAAACGCCTTTATAGGTGATGAGCATTGAAAGTATCTTTTGGGGAGGTCCTAGCAGTAGAATATAGCAGTTATGTATACAAGCTCCGGGTTCTGATTGCCTGGGTTAGTATTTGAGCTCCATCTTTCCTTCATTGTGTCACATTTTCCATATGTAAAGGGGAAAAATAATAGCATTCACTTACTGGATTTTTTGTTAGAATTAAATGAGTTAAACATAGAGTGAAGTTGCAGTAATGTCTGGGCTACATTAAGTACTCACACATTTTAGATCTAAATTTTATTATTAGTGTGTGAATTTATAGAAGTATCTTTATCCTTTAGTGTTATTTTATCCTGGGTAATGTTTATGAAGTGCACATATGTGTATCATTTATGGCATTTTTAAAGTCTACAAAAGATAAAAATTCAACCCAAATTGTCTTACACATGGCAAATAATTTATTGGCTCTTGCAAATCAAGTAATTCAAAGACATACCAGCTTCGGATATGATTTGATCCAAGACTCAAAAGTTGTCTCCAGAATTTACTTTTTCTCTACACATTTCTCAGCTGTGTTGCCTTGGTGTTATCTCCATTCTTGCTGGCTCTCTTCTCCTGCTTGAATAGTGACTGTTGTCAGCTCTTGGAGCTGCATGCTTCTGTGTTGAAATCGAGCAGAAAAAAAGTGAGCATCTTTATCCTAGAATTTCCAAGGAATAGTCAGGGGTCAACTCTGATGGGACTGGGTAAGCCCATGTGCTCATCTTTGATTGGATTACTGATGCCATCAGGATGCAGGACTTTGGCCAGGTCTGGGTCATTCATCCCATTCTTGAGTTAGAGTCAATTTCACTAGAAGCACATCGGTTGAAAGTGGAGAAAATTAGTATATAGCTACTAGAAAAAAGATACAAAGATTAAAGACAGCACAATAATGAATGCTTTAAATTGGAGGACTTTGAGTATAACTATGAGGACTCTGAGGTTGTTGGTATTTCTCCTAGCAATCTTTATTCCAGTTTGTGATTCGACAAACCTCAGGAATATCATCAACCTCAGATATGCGGATGATACCACTCTAATGACAGAAAATGAAGAGGAACTAAAGAGCCTCTTGATGAGGGTAAAAGAGGAGAGTGAAAAAGCTGGCTTAAAACTCAACATTGAAAAAACGAAGATCATGCCATATGGTCCCATCACGTCATGGCAAATAGAAAAGGAAAAACTGGAAACAGTGACAGATTTTATTTTCTTGGGCTCCAGAGTCACTGCAGATGGTGACTGCAGCCATGAAATCAAAAGACACTTGCTCCTTGGAAGAAAAGTTATGACCAACCTAGACAGCATATTAAAAAGCAGAGACATCACTTTGCCAACAAAGGTCCAATTAGTCAAAGCTATGGTTTTTCCAGTAGTCATGTATGGGTGTGAGAGGTGGACCGGAAAGAAGGCTAAGCACCTAAGGACAGGTGCTTTTGAATTGTGAAGTTAGAGCAGAGTCCCTTGGACAGCAAGGAAAGCAAACCAGTCCATCCTAAAAGAAATCAGTCCTGAATATTCACTGGAAGGACTTATGCTGAAGCTGAATCTCCAGTACTTTGGCCACCTGATGAGAAGAGCCAACTCATTGGAAAAGACCCTGATGCTGGGAAAGAATGAGGGCAGGAGGAGAACAGGGTTACAGAGGATGAGATGTACAGGAAGAGAACAGTGTGACAGAGGATGAGATGGTTGAATGGCATCATTGACTCAATGGACATGAGTTTGAGCAAACTCCAGGAGATAGTGAAGGACAGGAAGGCTGGTGTGTGGCAGTCCACGGGGTCACAAAGAGTTGGACATGACTTAGCGACTTGACAACACTGAGGACTCTAGTACATACCGAAATTCAGACCAAGCTCATTATGTTGGATGACTAATTATGTCTGCTGCTGCTACTAAGTCGCTTCACTCGTGTCCGACTCTGTGCGACCCCACAGATGGCAGCCCACCAGGCTCCGCCGTCCCTGGGATTCTCCAGGCAAGAACACTGGAGTGGGTTGCCATTTCCTTCTCCAGTGCATGAAGGTGAAACGTGAAAGTGAAGTCATTCAGTAACCAGGCTCTTCCATCCATGAGATTTTCCAGGCAAGAGTACTAGCATTATATAAAAGACAACACTAATGCTAATTAGAGAGAATTTCCTACGAGTCAAGTCTATATGTCTGTATGTTAAAATACACAATGCTAAGGCATAGCAGTTTTTCACATTTTGTTTTCTAAAAATGGAGCAGGGGTTTTTGACTCCTCTTTTTCATTATAGCCACTTCCCTCCACCTGCAAAAAGGACCACTTTGGGTGGATCACTACATGATTTAAGAATTAATCTTTTCTCCTTTGGGGTGATATTCTGGCCTGGTCCCACTACACTGGGGGAAAATCTAGCTTTCTCTCTTTCGATGCTTCTTCATCACCAGATCCTAAGAATTCCAGTTCAGGCTTAGGCACTGAAAACTTTGCAGAGATAAGCACTCAAATTTGCCAGGCTTTGTTGAGACAGAATAGCCTTTCTACTTGCTTCTAGTCCATTCAAACCTGTCTCACTTGGCTTCAGGAGCTCTCTATGGATTTGAGCCCAGCATGCTTGAATTCTACTTTGGCATTTGGGGTCAAAGCCCCTGTGTTTTGCTTCCTTTGTTTAACATCTCCCTTGGAAACGTTATAAAAGAAGTAGTGGTATGCCCGAGGCAAGAATTCAGGTAGTGCTAGGGCCCTTGACTGAAATGCCATCATAATATCTTTATACCAATACTTAACTGCACCGAATTGTACACTGCAAACAAAACTATTGAGAACATTTAGATATAATATTATTGTCTCTGAATTCCAGAATTAAAGTTCCAAAGAATGAATAAAAGAGAAATCAAGGACTCATTATATGGCTCACATGCTCGAAGAATATAGATCAGTAGTCTGAACTGGGCTGTCATAACCCCTCATTAAGAACAAAGGAATCTGGCTCAGAGAACCAAACTTGAGTAAAACATCTTAATGGAACCAACTGTTTACTAATATGATTTCCATGGGAGGAATCTGGCCCTAACTCAAAATTTTTTTAATACAAATTAATCTACTAAGGGGATTTGTTTTCTTAACCCAAAGCCTGAAAATCATTTTTGTGAAGTACACCACTATATACAGGGTGACTGTTTGTGCATTCCTCCTCGTTAGGAAAAAGAATGGAAAACATCAAATCTTGTCAAATGAAGCAAAGGGAAAAAATTAAGCTTTCATTTGTAGGAGAGAAAATAACACTATGGAGACCCAAATGCCTGCTTTGTATTACAAGGCAGTCTCTAATTGAGCCCTCCTTCAAAAATCCAACTTCACAACTTATTTCTTAGAAATTCCCTCTAATTTAAACTGCTCAACAGTTTAGCATCTGAGAATGTCCCCTTCTGAGCTGGAAGGACTAATGATCAAAAAGAAACGTGTGAGATATAAAGATACTTAACTTCTCTCAGGCGAGTTCAGTGATTTAGAAGAGATTGATATGCCAGTTTTTCCTTATTTTAATGACCTTTCCCACATGTGGCTTCCCGGATTCCCGTAATAACACTTTGTTTATTCAGATAATTTTCTCTCCAGCAGGAGCTCTTACGTGCTTTAATAACCTTTTCTCATAAATCAGCTCAGTGTACTGTGAAGTTTGATGAGGTACAGAGGCTAGGAAGGGTTCCCTCAAGACTGCCAACTGGGCCTCTGATTGCTCCACTGCCTCCTCCTGCACCTCCAAGTGGGCTGATGTTGGGGTAGGGACCTGGAGGAGGACTTGACTAGGTGAGGAGGTCACCCCATCGTAGCCCAGGAGTGAGTGCAAACTCTGAAAAACAGCAGTGAAGAAGTTCCCATGTGAAGGGTCACCAAGAGTTGGACACGATTTAGCAACTGAACAACAGCAGAATGTGAAGAAGCAAAAACCTGAATTTTTAAAAACGAATTTATTTTTATTGATTGATTGATTAATTTTGGAGAAGGAAATGGCAACCCACTCCAGTATTCTTGCCTGGGAAATGCCATGGACAGAGCAGCCTGGCTGGCTACAGACCGTGGGATCTCAAAGAGACCTACACAACTGAATACACACACATTTGTTTATTTATTTGCTTGTTTAGTTATTATTTGTTTTGGCTGTGCTGGCCCTTCGTTGTGGCACTTAGGCCCAGTAGTTGCAATGCTCGGGCCTAGGTGCAGCATGTAGGATCCTAATTCCCTGACTAGGGATCAAACCCAGGCCCCCAGCATTGGGAGTGTGGAGTCTTATCTACTGGACTGCCAGGGAAGTCCCCCAAATCTGAATTTTTATCCAGATTGAGTGAGTCTTGGGTCAGAGATTCTAGGGTTGGACTTTCATTATCTCTAAGGAATTCCATACGTTTTCCTGATCCAAGCCTCTATTTACTTGATTGGCCAAAATGTTTGTTTGAGTTTTTCCATGTTATGGAAAAACTAGAATGAACTTTTTGGCCAACACAATAGAAATGAAAAATATCTCCCCTGGATGATTTGGGTGAATTAGATGGTATACATTTGGTAGCATGAGACAGAAATAGAACTCAAATTGGCATTGTCACAAAAGAAAAATTAATGGATGATGATGTTGAGATACCCAGAGAAGGACTTCAGGAGCAATCTAATCGAGGGTATCAAATGATATTAAGGTTTTTTTTTCTTTTTCTAACCTCTTGGCTTTGGTTACCACTAGACAATCTCAGCCAGGCTTTTTACACGTAGTGAGAAAAATGGCAGTTAGTCCTAATCTTAATAACTTAGATCCAAAGGCAAAGAGAGACCTCCTTTCTCTTGGCATGTCTATATCAAACTTCATAGTTTACATTGGGGTTCACTCTCAGGGTTGTATATTCTCTGGGTTGGACAGATGCGTAATGATAGGTACCCACCATTATGATGTCACACAGAATACTTTCACTGTCCTAAACATCCTCTGTACTCCACATGTTCATCCCTCTACCCTACCTCCACCTCTTGCAATGATATTTCACTGTCTCCATAGTTTTGCCTTTTCCAGCATATCACATAGTTGGAACCATAGACTGTGCAGCCTTTTCAGACTTCTTTCACTTAGTAAATGCATTGAAGGTTCCTCCACATCTCCTCATGCTTGATAGCTCATTACTTTTTCACCCTGAATAATATTACATTGTCTGAATGCTCTACAGTTTATGCATCCATTCACCACTAAGGGACATCTTGATTGTTTCTTCAATTCAGTTCAGTCTCTCATTCGTGTCCAACTCTGCAACCCCATGAGCTGCAGCACGCCAGCCCTCCCTGTTCAGCACCAACTCCCGGAGCTTACTCAAACTCATGTCCATTGAGTCGGTGATGTCATCCAACCTTGACATCCTCTGTTGTTCCCTTCTCGTCCTACCTTCAATCTTTCCCAGCATCAGGGTCTTTTCCAATGAGTTAGTTCTTCACATCAGGTGGCCAGAGTTTTGGAGTTTCAGCTTCAGAGTTAGGCCATCCAGTGAATATTCAGGACTGATCTCCTTTAGGATGGACTGGTTTGATCTCCTTGCAGTCCAAGGGACTCTCAAGAGTCTTCTCCAACACCACAGTTCAAAAGCATCAATTCTTTAATGCTCAGCTTTCTTCATAGTCCAACTCTCACATCCATACATGAGTACTGGGAAAACCATAGCTTTGACTAGATGGACCTTTGTTGGCAAAGTAATGTCTCTGCTTTTTAATATGCTGTCTAGGTTGGTCATAACTTTTCTTCCAAGGAGCAAGCATCACCATCTGCAGTGATTTTGGAGCCCCCAAAATAAAGTCAGCCACTGTTTCCCTATCTATTTATCTTGAAGTTATGGGACCAGATGCCATGATCTTAGTTTTCTGAATGTTGGGTTAAGCCACCATTTTCACTCTCCTCTTTCACTTTCATCAAGAGACTCTTTAGTTCTTCTTCATTTTCTGCCATAAGGGTGGTGTCATCTGCATATCTCAGGTTATTGATATTTCTCCCAGCAGTCTTATTTCCAGCTTGTGCTTCATCCAGTCCGGAATTTCTCATGATGTACTCTGCATATAAGTTTTATAAGCAGGGTGACAATATAAAGCCTTGATGTACTCCTTTCCTTATTTGGAACCAGTCTGTTGTTCCATGTCCAGTTCTAACTGTTGCTTCCTAACCTGCATGCAGATTTCTCAGGAAGCAGGTAAGGTGGTCTGGTATTCCCATCTCTCTAAGAGTTTTCCAGTTTGTTGTGATGCACACAGTCAAAGGCTTTGGCATAGTCAATGAAGCAGAAATAGATGTTTTTCTGGAACACTCTTGCTTTTTCTATGATCCAACGGATGTTGGCAATTTGATCTCTGGTTCGTCTGCCTTTTCTAAATCCAGCTTGAACATCTGGAAGTTCATGGTTCACGTACTGTTGACCCCTGGCTTGGAGAATTTTGAGCATTACTTTACTAGCATGTGAGATGAGTGCAATTGTGCAGTAGTTTGAGCATTCTTTGGCATTGCCTTTCTTTGGNGCAGATTTCTCAGGAAGCAGGTAAGGTGGTCTGGTATTCCCATCTCTCTAAGAGTTTTCCAGTTTGTTGTGATGCACACAGTCAAAGGCTTTGGCATAGTCAATGAAGCAGAAATAGATGTTTTTCTGGAACACTCTTGCTTTTTCTATGATCCAACGGATGTTGGCAATTTGATCTCTGGTTCGTCTGCCTTTTCTAAATCCAGCTTGAACATCTGGAAGTTCATGGTTCACGTACTGTTGACCCCTGGCTTGGAGAATTTTGAGCATTACTTTACTAGCATGTGAGATGAGTGCAATTGTGCAGTTGTTTGAATATTCTATGGCATTGCCTTTCTTTGGGATTGGAATGAAAACTGACCTTTTCCAGTCCTGTGGCCACTGCTGAGTTTTCCAAATTTATTGGCATATTGAGTGTAGCACTTTACCAGCATCATTTTTTAGATTTGAAATAGCTCAACTGGAATTCGCTTTGTTCATAGCTTTGTTCATAGGCTTCCTAAGGCCCACTTGACTTTGAATTCCAGCATGTCTGGTTCTAGGTGTGACCATATCATCGTGATTATCTGGGTCATGAAGATCTTTTTTGTACAGTTCTTCTCTGTATTCTTTCCACCTCTTCTTACTATCTTCTGCTTCTGTTAGGTCCATACCATTTCTGTCCTTTATTGTGCCCATCTTTGCATNGGCTTCCTAAGGCCCACTTGACTTTGAATTCCAGCATGTCTGGTTCTAGGTGTGACCATATCATCGTGATTATCTGGGTCATGAAGATCTTTTTTGTACAGTTCTTCTCTGTATTCTTTCCACCTCTTCTTACTATCTTCTGCTTCTGTTAGGTCCATACCATTTCTGTCCTTTATTGTGCCCATCTTTGCATGAAATGTTCCCTAGGTATCTCTAATTTTCTTGAAGAGATCCCTAGTCTTTCTCATTTTATTGTTTTCCTCTATTTCTTTGCACTGATCACTGAGGGAGGCTTTCTTATCTCTTCTTGTTATTCTTTGGAACTCTGTATTCAAATGGGTATATCTTTCCTTTTCTCTTTTGCTTTTTGTTTCTCTTCTTTTCTCAGCTATTTTTAAGTCCTCCACAGACAACCATTTTGCTTTTTTGCATTTCTTTTTCTTGGGGATAGTCTTGATCCCTGTCTCCTGTACAAGGTCCTGTCCTCAGGCACTCTGTCTCTCAGATCTAATCCCTTGAATCTATTTTTTACTTCCACTGTATAATCTTAAGGGATTTGATTTAGGTCATACCTGAATGGTCTAGTGGTTTTCCCTACTTTCTTCAATTTAAGTCTGAATTTGGCAATAAGGAGTTCATGATCTGAGCCACAGTCAGCTCCACTCTTGTTTTTGCTTACTATATAGAGCTGAAAGATGAACTCCCCAGGTCAGTTGGTGCCCAATATGCTACTGGAGATCAGTGGAGAAATAATTCCAGAAAAATGAAGAGAATGAGCCAAAACAAAAACAACACCCAGTTGTGGATGTGACTGGAGATAGAAGCAAAGTCCAGTGCTATGAAGAGCAATATTGCATAGGAACCTGGAATGTTAGGTCCATGAATCAAGGCAAATTGGAAGTGGTCAAACAGGAAATGGCAAGAATAAATGTTGACATTTTAGGAATCAGTGAACTAAAATGGACTGGAATGGGTAAATTTAATTAACTCTGATGACCATCATGTCTACTACTGTGGGCAAGAATCCCTTAGAAGAAATGGAGTAGCCACTGTAGTCAACAAAAGAGTCTGAAATGCAATACTTGGATGCAGTCTCAAAAACAGCAGAATGATCTCTGTTCGTTTCCAAGACAAACCATTCAATATCACAGTAATCCAAGTTTATGCCCCAACCAGTAATGCTGAAGAAGCTAAAGTTGAATGGTTCTATGAAGACCTACAAGACCTTCTAGAACTAACACCCCAAAAGAGATGTCCTTTTCATTATAGGGGACTGGAATGCAAAAGTAGGAAGTCAAGAAACACCTGGAGTAACAGGCAAATTTGACCTTGAAGTACAGACTGAAGCAGGGCAAAGGCTAATAGAGTTTTTGCCAAGAGAACACATTGGTCATAGCAGAAGCCCTCTTCCAGCAGCACAAAAGACTCTACACATGGTTTCTTCTAAGTTTTGACAATTATGAATAGAACTGCTGTAAATGTCTGTGTGTAAGTTTTTATATGGACTTAAGTTTTCAGCTCCTTTGGGTAAATACCAAGGAGTGCCAAAGGCATTTTTTTTTAACATATGGAGATACCCAGAGGCTAGCTTTTCCTGTTGGTTAATTCAGTGGCTCAGGACTACAGTATCATGACTGACCCACAAGCATTTTCTGCCCACTTGGTGAATTGATAATGTGAGCCATCGTGACCATGGAATAGCTTTAATGATTCCAGAGGTCACAGGAAGAAATGAGGTTATGCAATGAGGAAAAGTGAGATGATTCCTCCTGCATACCTTTAATTAGGGAGTAAAATCTTCATAGAATCCCAGCAGATCCTGCTCAGGTCTTATGGACCAGAATTAGGGCACACAAAAATGCTCCAGCTGGGAGAGAGGTTGCAAGTGAGCACCTGTTGTTTGTAACCTCTTACGGAAACAGCAGTCATTACCAGCTGTCTTCACCTGACAGACCTTCTCAGTCTGAGCCTGTTTCCTCGTCTGTTTCCTCCCTGTTAAGTAGGGATAGTAGCAAGTATTCTTGCAGAGGTTTTGCAACAGCTAAATGAGATAGGGGATAGAAGATGCCCAGCATGACGTGAGGCACTTACTGCACATTCACTGAAAGCAGGCTTGTCTTCCTGTTGTCTGGCTGGCTGTTTAAGGTGAGTGCCTCCTCGACACAACAGGATGCTGCTCTTGGTTCACTGAGATGTATCTGGGACATCAGAACTCAAAATTCCTGCTCTAGCTCATGGATGATCCATTTACATGGCCCCTTTTTTGGAGCAATATCACTGATGATATATTATTTAGTCACAAAAACTGTGAGGAAGTCATTTTCACCTTCTTCTGAATGTGGGAATTGAAGCACTGGGAATGAAAGAGTTGGGACCCCAGTCTTCAAGGCGTTTTTGAGAACGAATCTACACATCCACAGAGATCTTGCCAGGAATAACACAGACACCCATTCTGTGGAAAAAGCTTCCTTGCTTAAGTCTCAACCAGTGAGTTTTTCTTGACGGTTCCTGGAAGAAATGTTTCTGCAGACAGTTGCAAATGTACTTCTCTATAGCCCAAGAACATCATTATTTCCATCTCTGCCTTTTGGTATCCACTCCCAGCCTTTTCCCTCCACTCAAAGGACCAGCTTTGAATCCCTTTTGCTTCTGGTTAATTCACTAGCATGTTGGAAGCATTGAGGAGAAAAGGAGGCAATGCGTAATGCAGGATATGTGCTGAGATACAGCCCAGAGCAGCCCCCAGGACAGGCTCCTCAGCTTATTTTGAGGGCCATCTGAGGATATGGTGCTGCAGCCTGGTGGGGGTGTTGAGAGAATTTCTCTTCTGAAGAACTAGGGTAGCAGCCTTTTCTTTCCTTGATTTTGCCCCATGTGTGATGCACACATTCCTCCTGGAATGAGTTGTTAAGTTCACACGCTTCTTTACCCGTAGTGTATCAGAATGCAATGAATATTCACATTGGTTAAATGAGAGGTAAATTATCAATTTGCCTTGACTTCAAAGCATCCCTCTGAATTTTGCAGGAGTTCCCTAAGGTACAGTCTCCTCTTCCTGCCTTTCCCATGATAGTGTAGCTTTGCCTTTTGGGAAATGTTGTCTTTTCTCTTTCAACCACAGAAACTGTTGGAATGCAGCGTTTTCTCAAACCTGAGTAAAGGTATTAACATCTTGAAGAACTATTTAGATGCAGTCTGTGAGTGTGTGTGTGAGAGAGAGAAAGAGAGAGAGAGAGATGAGTTAGAGGAAAGGCAGTAAATATCTTTTCTCTAGGACAATGAGAATTTCTCATTTATTTGCAAAAAGCTGAAGTCTTTAGAGTGAGCAGAAGCATTCTCTTGCCATTTTTTATGAAGCTCCCCAAGTGCCTCTCCACGGTTGGTGCTTAGAAGCCTGCTGCACGTCTCTGACTGTGCTTGGATGGGGACAAAGAGGGCAGGAGGTGGAGGGGCCCAAGTTTGTGAAAAGCTTCCCACGTCCACTCTGTGGAACTTGGAACCTAGCCAGCTGCCTATAGAATCTGCAGGAAGCGTTATCAGGAAGGAAGTTACTGACAGGTGAATATCTAACTGGTATTAAGACTGGTAATTGGTATTCTTGTACGTAGCATGGTGGGATTATTGGTTGAGCTGTTGTGCTCCTCTTTTCATTTGATTAAAATCCAAACAGTATCACCCAAGAAGTTAAATCAAGAAGGGGTCTCAAAGCATTTTTATGAACAGTGGAGACAAAACAACAAATACAAACAAAGCCTTTCCCATTCATAGAACTATATGTAAAAACTACTGGAAAAGCAGGAAACATCCTGATTAGGTGCAAAGATTTTCCTCAGAACTGGGTTCTTGTCATTACCCTGATGCTTACCCAAAGACCATGAGCAGGTCACTTAACCTCTGACACTTGACAGGGTTAACTTTTCTGGTGGAATTATAAGATTGACCACAGGGACTTCTTGTGCATGCTGGGGCAAGCTGGGATTGAGGAAGGATGGGAGCTAGGTGTTCACTAATGACTGAGCTTTTTATTTTGTTTTGCAAATTGGAAGATCTTTTCGAGTCTGAGTGAACTCCAAGAGTTGGTGATGGACAGGGAGGCATGGCGTGCTGCGATTCATGGGATCGCAAAGAGTCGGACACAACTGAGCGACTGAACTGAACTGAACTTTCTACTGTTAACACTTGATACGTTTGTACATGTATTTTTCTCTGTGTTGCATTTTAACCACAGAGTAGTCACTGAGGAAACAGCTGATTTTGGAATTCTGGGCTTATGTGGCTCATTTTAAAGAGTCTGAAAAGAAAACCTGTGTGTGTGGGGGGAGGTGAGGGGAAAGAGTCTGTGAAGAATTATTCTTCTTTACAAAATAATCATTTTTGGAGGGAAAGGTCAAATCTCAAATTTCTTTCAGTTGTTCTTCCAAGGAAGAAATCCTTCAAAGTTGAACATGAATTCAAAATTTCTATGCTTTTCAATAGGTAATAAGTGCCAAAAATTTAATCTAATTGTTTCTCAGACTCAACAAACATGGTTCTCTGCAGAGGAGATAAACTTTGATGCTCAATAGATGGAAGCAGGAGGGGTTGGGTGTGGGCGATGATCAGGGCGATGAAAAGCTGTGCATTTGCCCTCTATCTGCCTCTAGCATCACTTCTCCCACCCTTCCCAACCTATTACAAAAGAATGCAGAGACCTTGCTGTGAATTTATGATGACATCAACCCCATTGACTTCTAAGAGTTAGAAATTGGCTTTTAAAAAGTGTTTACCCTAAATATATGATACAATCACAAGGGCTATACTTTAGCCTAAAACAAATCCAAGTTACTTTGCTATTAATGACAGATAAAAACCATTTTTTATCTCTTTTCTACAACAAATAATATGTTGCCTAGTTCAGAATTACAGTGTATGAATAATCCCCAAGATCAACAGTACTTCACCTTGAGTATTTGCTATTAAGAGCAGGCTCTATAAACATTGTTGCATTTGCCTGTGTCTTCTGGTACAAGTATGTGATAGGTTGGTGCATGTAGTATGTGCATTTGTTCAAGATTACAAAATAGCATCCAGTTGTTTTCCGAAGTGTTTATACTACTACAAACAGTTCAGGTTGCTCCAAATCCTCACTGTTACTTGTATTATCAAACCAATCAGTCTTTGTCAAATAGCTGTTTACATATTGAAGCCATAATGTGGTGAAAAAAGTCACCGAAGATAATATCAGATATACTTTTATATAAAGTTCATAAAAAAGACAAAATGAAACAACATATTGTTTAGGAACACATGCATAAAACATTTTCTATACAATGAATGATCAGTCTAAAACCCGTAATGAATACTTTGGAGAGGCTTGTTCTTCCTCCCCTGTAGAGGCAACTGATATCACACTTAGGGGATCACCTTCCTCCTTTATGATTTGATACCTTTATCGCACTTGATATGCTATAGACAATATGCAGGTTGTATCCTTTGTTTTTAATCAATATAAATTACATCATTTGTACGTACTTTTCTGAAATTTCCTTTTCAGAATTTTATTTTTAAAATCTGTCTATGTTGATCCATGTATGGATAGATAATGCATTACCATTGTAGCATAATAGGAATTCCACAATGTAAATATTCCATAATAAAACTATACAATGTTTTATTTATCCATTCTCCTACCAGTGGATATTTAGATATTTTTAATTTTTCACAATTATAAACAAGGCTGTAATGAACATCCTCATAAAGGGTATTCTTAGCATGTTCTATATGTAGAGTACTTATATGGAGAATATACCATGTGACATGCCGAGCTGAATGAAGTACAAGCTGGAATCAAGATTGCCAGGAGAAATATCAATAACCTCAGATATGCAGATGATACCACCCTTATGGCAGAAAGTGA
>SJYX01008203.1:100105-130899 GCA_006410675.1 Oreotragus oreotragus | reverse complement strand
TACTGCCGTCCATGGGGTCGCAAAGAGTCGGACATGATTGAGTGACTGAACCGAACTGAACTAGCATGTTCTGCTGGTTAGACTTGTTACTTTAGAGGAGTACATGGGTCATTGTGGCATCAACTTTAACATCATGGGCAACCAGCTACTTCTGTGATCACACTGTAGTGTGCTGAGACCAGCTTCTTTTATTTTGCAAAAGGAAGTTGTTAAAGTTTCATGAATTTTAAAAAGCAATCATTATAAAAAGAAAAAATTCCATAAATTTACAATACAATAAAATTACCTTTTAATATAATAAATACTCAAGACTCATCCCTCCCTAATTATTTTACTGCACTTTCTGATTCTCAATGCTATTGAGATAATCTATGTTTATTATTTCCGTGTGGTGGAAATATTGTATGATGGTGCCGAACTGTACATCTCCTCTCAACTTTGCATTGTACTGTTAGCTTGAGATCAGCCACAGAGGGAATATTTGCACGATAGAAATCAGCGATGCTATAAAATCAAGGCATAATTTCTTTTGTTGGCTATATAGGCCAAGAGTTGGCAAACTCTTTCTATAAAGACACAGATAATTATTCTAGGCTTTGTTACTGTTGCTTCTCTTCTTCCTTCTCCCCTTTCTCCCCGTCCTCCACTTCATAACTTCCTCCTTCTCTTCTCCTTCCTCTTTCTTCTCTTCTCCCTTTAAAAATGGAGTGGAGAGGGGAAGCAATGAGCTAATAAACTTTATAAAAATAGGAACCCATGGACTGTAGTTTGCTAATGCCTATTCTAGTTGTAACAAAATGACAGAGAGAAGTCAGTAATGCAGGTTTAACTTGTGTATTGTTTATGCGGTCTTTTTGCATTGTGAATAGCTGAAGAAAATTGATGAAATGTTCTTCCAGTGTTTGAAAACTATTATCTGATTTAACAAAGAAGTTACTCATCCTTTACAGACAAATGAAGTTTTGACATATGTTCTTATTATTTATTTTGGTTTCATCTTACTCATTAATGTAAGTGAAAATATCAAACAACATTCATCGGAGACTACACCTGGAAATCTCATTGTTAAACATTAATCAACACCACTGGACCATACTCATTGAATTATGAAGAAAAGAAATACTCATTCATCTAATTCAGATCCCTTATTCCACTTAATTTCATCTTCTCTCTTGCTTACACATATACACCCTATTCGTATAGTTGACACACTTCTTGTTTCTTACGTATGGTCTTCAAATTTTCACTTAAAAGTGTACTTGAATTATGAATATTATCATCACCACTTTACATTTTGACTCCCCACCAGTTTGTGAACTACTCTAGGACAGGGACCTGTTTCACTTATTCTTTCTGTGCTTCAGTGTTCTTGTCTGAGAAATAAGCTTAGTAATAACCACCTTCTAGTGATGCAATGAGGATTAAATGAGATAATAAATGTAAAATGCTTAAAGTGATGCTTGACCTACTGTAATAAAAACTTAACAACTCTTAGCTATGATAACTATTGTTCATAGTGGTGTTATTAATTTTATCCTCATTAGCTGCAAAATCATGGCAGCTTCAAACCCCAGAATAGTTCCCAGCCTAAAGCTGAAACTCCAGTACTTTGGCCACCTCATGCGAAGACTTGACTCATTGGAAAAGACTTTGATGCTGGGAGGGATTGGGGGCAGGAGGAGAAGGGGACGACAGAGGATGAGATGGCTGGATGGCATCACTGACTCAATGGACATGAGTCTGAGTGAACTCTGGAAGTTGGTGATGGACAGGGAGGCCTGGCGTGCTGCGATTCATAGGGTCGCAAAGAGTTGGACACGACTGAGCGACTGAACTGAACTGAACTGAGCTGATGGTGGGAACACTGCAAATATAAAATTCATGAAAGTGACCTCTTTTTAGAAATCAAAAAATTCAAACTATTAAATTTGTTTCTAATGTATTTAGGACAGGATGCTAGATGCTATGATAATATTAAGATATGTAAGACATAAATGTAATTCCCGTCTTTAAAAAGTTGATAATCTAATTGGGAAGACTGACCACCCTAAACAGTATATGGAAAGTGCCAATAAAATGGAATAGGCTCAGTCCCATGAGGATAAGAGGTCAGGGAATCCACTACTTTTTGCAATAATCAGGCAAGGCTTGAGGGTGAAGTGGGTCATGGACTGAGCTATTTCAGAGAGGTAGAATTTCCTTTTTTGTGGGCTCCCTAATGCCACAAATTAATGTAGATCCTTTAAAAAAGAATATTCCTGCCTCTGTTTTAAAGATCACTTTCTTCTCTCTATGAAATATCCTCAGTTTCTCTCATGTCTCTAAAGGAGCATTTCACATCTGGAACAATAAAAGCAAACTCTTCTATATGAACAGCTCTCTGCATCTTTGCAGACACGGATGGTATCCATACCTAAAAGCATTTGTAAATTCCTAACCACCAAAAACAGTATTCCCACACCCCATGAATTGCTGCAGCAAGCCACTGCAGGAACATTTCTCTTTCGTGTTAAAATTCTCAGAATCTGACAGGACATCTGCTGCGAGAGGGCCTGACCTCCATCTTAATGGGGGTCTCATCATATAAAGCCATCCTATGGCGAGCCAGGCTCCGTCTAAAATGACCTCAGCCAGCTCCACAGGCCTTTTCTCTCCATGCCTGTTATGTTTCTGATCTACTAGGTGTTGTAGGGCTCTTATTATAAGCTTAGAAAGAGTCTGAAGAGGAAGCATGATGCCAAGAGTGATCCTAGAACATCTGTTAGCCTGCCAAAAAATTCTGCATGTTCTGCCAGCTAGGGCTCTCGTACTGCACAGTCAAGCTGGTATCATGCAATATCTTTGTCCTTTCATATTAGGTTTTCTGAGGGGGTAATCAAATTCACTCTTTTCCCCTCTGAGTTATAAGTCTTTCAAGAAATAGATATCCAAGTTATATAGGGCTCAACATGTCCAAATCATAATCGATGAAAATGTAGAATGATGTGACCTGACAGTGTCTATTGAGTGCTCTATTTTTTTACCCCCAAGTCTAGACCTTGGGATGAACTTGAAGAAAGCGAATCTGCCCAGCAGACACTCCACCAGCCAGTCACGTGGATGGACACAGCCATCCTCACATCCTGCTGAGGTCAGGGGACCAAACGAGAAGCATGGGGAACGAGCCCAAGCAAAGACTTCGAGTCATCACCCTGCACCATGGCAAGTGGTAGACTCTTGATGCTAGAGTCTGATCACCTCATCAAACAGACACATCACTTCTCCTCACAGGGGAGAACCAGAAAAGAAGTAGAGAGGATGGCAAAGGCCGCCCACTCCTCCCCACAGCCAGTGCTTCTGAGAAGGGGATATTCCTGTTTGAGAAGCAAGGTTTGGGAAGAGGAAAAGGCAGCTTCACTATATGACACACAGAGAGGAGTACCTCACTCACCAAATTAACTGGTGATCAGTCACGTGCAGCTACATATTATGGCAAATTGTCAGTGGCTTAGAGCGCTCTCTCTTCGCCCCTCCCCTCCTCCTCCACCTCCCCTTTCTTCTTTCTTTTCTTTTTCCTCCCCTTGCTTTATCATTTTCCCCCTTGCATTTTTCCTTTCTATTTTTCTTTCAAGAAGTATTTATTGAGTGCTTAGTGCCTGGTAGTGATAGAATGATGAATAAGACCAATATAACCCTTACTTTCAAGGAACTTACATTCCTTGAATGTAAGCAAGACTGTTAAAATAATAAGTACTTAAGCAAATAGTAATTATAAGTCATAGTAAATGATATAAAGGAATCAAATAAATACTTGATATAGAGAATAATGGGAGGCATTTACACATTTATTTAGATCTCTTATTAGGTGTCTATGGAAAGATGTTCTTGGAGACATGCATTTCAACTGAGTCCTGAAGGGTAAGAAGAAAACATGGGAGAAAAGGGTGGTGAAGACCTTTTCCTATTACTTTATAGGACTGGCCCTTGTGGAGGCCAGAGAAAGCACCCTGAACCAAAGAGCTGGTCTGTGGTTTTCCTCTCTGTAGTTGACAGTGGCTTCCTGGAGTGTTGTGTTGGCAAGGATTTTAAGATTCTTAAGGGCTCAGGAGTAAGGAGACCCATGGAAAACTGGTTGTATCTATCATAGGAGTGGGAGGGGCCCCTGGGCCCCATTTATTCCTGTTCTAGAGGATTTTTCTTGTGATCTAATGTCTAGGACATGAGCTGGGAAGACTATGGGATGATGTACTTCCCCGTTACTTCCCTTAAAATCAACTTACTCCACTCCAAGCGTTTCACAGCAGAAGTTTCAATAATTCATTCAGAAACCATATAGCCAGTGAGCTGCAGGGTAGAAGGTACCTGACTCCCTTAATTTATCTTTTCAAAATTATTCTGCAGCTCTCCTATGTGTCACTTGCAGCAGTCAAATTCCTAGAGAGAAGAAAGATGAGGAGTTGACTTCCCGATCCTGTTTTCCCATTTTAGAATTTTCTTGGAATTTTACCATACAGAAAATTAGATGGACTGTTTCTGTGAGGCTGGAAGATACCGAGAATTGATTTGGAGTGGCGGAACTATTGCCTCTTAAATGAGATTTGTCTTATTTAATAAATACCCACAAAACCTCAACTCACATGGAATATATGCAAACCCACTCACAGCCATTTGGATTTGTGTTACTTCAAGTATGATATGCCTACCAGTGGTGGTATGTGAGAAAATGTTAAGTGCTATGCATGCGTGTGTGCTTAATCACTGAGTTGTGTCCAACTCTTTGTAACCCCATGGACTGAAGCCACCAGGCAGGGTGGTATGAAGACTTTTTAATCATAATAATAGTTTTAATGTGTAGTAGAGAAGCATTGATTTATTATTTATATAAGAGATCAAGTTACCTTTTACAATAAATATATTTTGCTAAGCCAGGTTGATTTTTAAATATTAAGGGGTTAATTGTATAGATGGTATAAGAATATAGCAAAGGTATGTGATGATACATACACAAATAGTCAAAATTTGGGAAACACTGATTTAGAGTTTGTTATTGGTTCAGTTGTGTTCCCCCTTGAATTTACGGTGAAGTCTTAACCCCTAGTACCTCAGAATGTGACCCTATTTGGAGGCAGGGTCTTTTACTAAGTGTGGCTCCTAATCCAGTATGACTGATGTCCTTATAAAATGGGACCATTTGGACACAGAGACATGCATGTGTGGTGGGAAGATGATGTGAATAGATATTGAAGACAACCATCCACTAACAAGAAGAGAGGCCTGAAACAGACCCTTCCCTCACAGCCCCCAGAAAAAATCAGCCTTACCCAGATAATACCTTGAACATCTAGCCTCCAGAACTATGAGGTACTAACTTGTATTGGTTAAGCCATATAGTCCGTGATACTTTGTTACAGTTGCCCTCACTAACTAACGCAGAATTTCTTTCATACTGTTGGTGTTCTGTCCCTAATTCGTGTTTGACTCTTTCTGACCCCATGGACTGCAGCATGCCAGGCTCCTCTGTCCTCCACTATCGCTTGGAGTTGGCTCAAATTCATGTCCACTGAGCGGATGATGCTATCTAACCATCTTATCCTCTGTTGTCCCCTTCTCCTTTTGCCTTCAGTCTTTCCCAGCATTATTATTTTCATATGCTTGAAGCTAACTGCCTCCTGGACAGTTGTTGACATTTTAAAAATATGTGCTTCTAAAGGGTAGAAACCTGTAAGTGCCTGTAATGCCCATTGGCAGATGCAGAAGTGGATTATTAAATTCTGTTTTCACAGACTTTGTTAAGTGTGAAGAAAAGGTAAGGTATTTATCAATATTCATGCCATTTAGTGGGAACAGCACTGGTCTTAGTGCCCACAGACCGAGGCTTGAGGTTGTATTCAGCCACAGGCTGAGGGTTTTGAAACAAGTTCCTTCACTAGTGGGACCCTACGGTCCTCATTCAGTTCCCCATTTCCTCACTTCAAGACTCATGTTTAGAAAGTGTATGTCTCTAAAAGGTCCAAGATGTCAATCATCCCCACAGCTGGAGCCAGGGAGAGTCAGGGGAGGGCTCCTGGGACATGTGAAGAAGTTTGACTAGCTGTCTAGACAGACAACCTCAATGTTTAAACTTGACTGAACATCTGTTAGTCATCCAAGATGCTCCTGATGCTACGCCAGCCTGGAGGTGGTCACCTGGGTCCTGGCCACCAAAGTCTTTGTGTGATCGTGGCAACTCAGGGGCATAAGATAGTGGATTAGTGTGAACAGTAAAGAGTTTGTATGTCGCCTACCTAGAATCCAGGTCCTAAATAATAATGGGAATTTAATCAGGGTACTAGCTCTGTTCTACCACAAATAATACTAAATTTTCCTTCTAATTGGCAGGAGTCCAGAACCAAAACCCCTCATCGCCAACTGTTTAGTCTGGATATAAGAGAGTGGATAAATTTTCTTCTCAAAAAGTAAGTTATCTAAATTGGAAAAAGCATTTCTTCTTTTAGTCTTTATTCCAATAGAGGCCTCTTTTCCAGCCCCTCTCAACCAAGTAAATGCACTTATTCTAATATTAAAGTTTGTCTCCTAGGATGTGGTTGTTCTCTCTCCCTTGCATTTTGGGGAACTTGGAGTGAAAACAAGAAAGGAATTTGAAAATCAGTCAAATGGAATACAATTAAATCAAATCATATCAATCAAATAAGGGCAATGTGTAGTATGCTGCCTTGCTGGCCCTATCTTGGGGAATGAGTCAGACCAAGACTTCGGCTGGGTTAGCTTAGGTTAGCTTCCATTTTCCTATACAGTGATGATTCCTGAAGTAGCAGGGGAAATTCATTGCTGTCCCTCTGCTATGTATTTAGCTTGCTTCAAATGAGGGGAAAAGTGATCTGGGGAGGATGAAGAGGGTACTAATGTTTCTTCCAGTCTCTTCTCCAATACCATAGTGTCAGCACCAATAGTAAATATTCTCTGAGACACTGTGTTAGGCTTTGGGGATCCACCAATTAGCAAATGCAGTTATGGCTCCTGGCCTCTTGGAACCTACCATCTAGTGATAGGACGGGACCATGATGTTTTCAGAGCACTAGGTGTGCTAGTAATTTACATGGATTATCTCATTAAATGCTCCCAACAACCCTGTTGTTGCTATCATGATATCTGTTCTGCTCTTTGAAAACCTAAGGGCATATGTGGTTTAGCTTTGTCTACAGTCTGGTGATGGTGGCTTTTGATTTCAGGCGCTAGGGTGTATAGGCACCTGTCCATCCTGCTCTCCCACTTCCCAGCGCAGCCCCATGAACAAAGTTATAGCTCTTACCCTCAGTCTGTTTACTTGTGTACTGGTGCTCTGGCTGGTCTTTGGTTTACTGTCCCATATCTCGATCTCTCCCGAGACCCCGAAGCTCAGTTTGGCATTCTTATTTTTAATTTAGCTCTCTTTCTCCCAGAGCTTAATTGCAGAATGTTGCTTCAGTTCTGCCATCCACTCTTCTCCCATCTCTCTTCTGATCCCTTCATTCTCTCATTTTCACACTAACAGTTTGATGAGGAGGTTATGCCTGATCCTGGGCTGGTTTTTCTTCCAGATTCTGGTTCTGTATTTGAGGTGTGGGGATGCAAATTAACCTTTTTTTTTCAAGCAGTGCCAAACAGATACAAGGAACTTGAGGAAGATCAAATTCCAGGATCAGCTTATGAACCCCCAGTTTGGCCCCACTGAAACTGCTGGAATATACAGAGTGATCTTGATGTTATAATGGGGCATCATGCTCCTTCCTCTTCCCCACAGCCCAAGTTTAACCTCTGGGGTCTGTTTAGCCAGCCGGTTACCTGGAGGGCTGTAGATGATAACTGGCAGACAGAACGTCTGTGTCTCTAGGTTTTCCCTTGGAGGCAGAGCTGCAGCCTGACCTGATACGCTTTCTGCCTGAGAGCAGGAGCACAAGGTGCAGCCCTGCCTACTTGCTGGCAGGTGGGCTACAGTGAGAGTTGGTGGCGCCTGCCTGCCGCCTTTATAGCAGAGTATTTCCATGCACTGGACCCAGGATATGGCCTTTCTGGGAACTCGCTAGACAGGGAGGTGATGATGACAGGAGTTGGTGGAGAGAAGAACAGAATTGTTGGTGGAAGGTCCCCCCTTTTCTGAAAGAGAGAAGGTAAGAGGAATAAGCACTTCCTTCAGACGTCTGACATATGATTTCTCCAGGTAGTGGGCTGTGGAACTCTTCTTTCTGGGTAGAAAGAAAGAGCCAGAGAAACAGTGCTGGAAGAGTCGAATCCCTTCATGTTGCATGTGATAGAACTGGGCACCTGGGTGACTTGCCCAGGGGTACACATCTGCTCAGGGGCTGTATTAGGGAACCCAGGAGTCCTGACTCCCAGCCTAGCATCCCTCTGTTAATTGACTGAGGCTGGAATTTGGAAGCTTCTCCTTGAGAACACCCACATGCCTGCAAACTGTTTTCAGCTTACACTCAACAGCTTCATATAATAGTTGAGGTCTCTTTGTTCAAGAGCTTTGATCAAGTGGCCTTAGGCAGTACATGGCTTATCCCATTCCCAACTCAATTGGCTTTGTCTGTTGATTGTCACCCTCTAGCCAGCAGCGACTGTTCTATACCAGGAACCCTAAGGGCAAGCTTAGAAAATCAAAGAAAGATTCTAGTAGGTGCCCTATCTCTCTAGATCAGTTGGGACCAGGGAGAGATGTTTCCTAAGCTGTCTTCCTTATCCTCACAACCTTTGGGAATTTTTAATTTTAATTTATACTTATACAGATAATAATATGAGAACTATAAAGAAAGGATGTTCTTTCATCCAGAGAGGAATATGGGTAGAGCACAGGCTTTGGAGTGGAGGAGGCCTGGATACAGATTCTAGCTCTGGCACTATCGACTTGACACTAAACTACTTACTTAATAACTCTTAACCACCATTCCCCCAGCTATGTGCTGTGCTATGTTTAGTCATTCATTTTTGTCCCACTCTTTGTGACCCCATGGACTGAAGCCCTTCAGGCTCTTCTGTCCCTGGGGATTCTCCAGGCAAGAATACTGGAGGGGGCTGCCATGCCCTCCTCCAGGGGATCTTCCCAACCCTGGGACTGAACACAGGTCTCCCGCATTGCAAGTGGATTCTTTACTGACTGGGCCACCAGGGAAGCCCAAAATTCTGGAGCGGGCAGCCTGTCCCTTCTCCAGGGGAACTTCGTGGCTTGGGAATTGAACTGGGGTGTTCTGATTACAGGAGGCTTCTCTTCTCCATCTGTAGATAGGAATAATAAAGGCTTCCTGTGTGTTTGTTAAAATAATAATAGAGATAAGGCCCTGCATATGTAAGTTTAATAAATTTTAGTTCTCTTCCACTCTCCTTCCTCAGGATAACCATTTTTAATTTGTTGAGCTTCTTTCAGGTTCTTACCCGAATGCAGGTATATTTTCACATACTGTAGATGTAATTTTGTATGTGTGCTTAGTCACTCAGTCGTGTCTGACTCTTTGCAGCCCTTTGGATTGTAGCCTGCCAAGCTCCCCTGTCCATGGGATTTTCTGGGCAAGAATATTGGAGTGGGTTGCCATTTCCTCCTCCAAGGGATTTTCCCTACCCAGGGATCGAACCTGCATCTCCTGTGTTTCCTGCATTGCAGGCAGATTCCATATCTACTGAGCCACCTGGGCTGTATACATTTTTTAGCTGTTATACCATCATCTGTCCTTCTCTGTTAGTCTTAGTTTGGATCATGTGAAAGTGCTGATATTCAACTATTTTGAGTTGGATAGAGCAATTGCACATATCCCATGTAATACGGAGTTTTCAGAATCATCATTGTAAAAGAATAAATAATACTCTATTGAGTCAATATGCTGTGATTTATGTAAGGATACCCACTGTTGACTATTTTGATTATTTTTCATACTTTCCTATTAAAAACAGCTTTATAAGACTTTGGTGGCACCTTCCAGTGCAGGGGACACAAGTTCGATCACTGATCCAGGAAGAGTCCACATGTCACCCATGGGGCAACGAAGCCCCACAACTGCTGAGCCAGTATGCTGCAACTCCGGCGCCATGTGCTGCAATTACTGGAGCCCACTCCACAGTAAGAGAGGCCACCACAACAGGAAGCCCATGCACCCCAACAGGCAGTAGCCCCTACTCGCTGCAACTAGAGAAGGCCTATGCAAAGCAACGAAGACCCAATGCAACTAAAAATAAGTAGATAAATCTTAAAAACAGTTTTATAATGGAAATCTTCATGTGTATAGATGATTTTTCTTCTTTGAATTATTTTCTTGGGATAAATTTCTGGAGGTAACTCCAATTTTATTTTGAGGCCCAGTGCAATGTATTAATTTTGCCCATAGTCATCACTTCTATAATCTGTTCCTTAGGTCTGGCTAGGATTGAAAACTGTTGGCAGTACCAACTCAGAAAACAATGAGAATTCTTGAAACCAGCACCTGGTATTTGTCAGGACTGAGGGAGAAGGGCAAAGAACAAAGATATAGCAGGAATTCTTCTCTGGAGGCCTGGTCAATCTCAGCAAGGAATTAAAAAAAAAAAGACCTTTCATTGATTTTGAGCTGTCAAGGAAGTCAGGAAAAAAATGCACAAAAAGAAGAACCTTGAAAACTACTTCAGTGTCCATCAGCATAAGGACAAAGAAATCAATTGTAACATGATTCTTAGATGAAATATCATAAGCAGTTAAAAATGAACAAAATCTGTATAAAGCGATATGAAGAATTCTCAAAAAGAGTTAATGAAGAAGAGCAAAGTGCAATATAGTATACCATTTATGTCAATGTGAAAATCATGCCTGACAGTGTTTTGCACTTTCATGGATACTAACATATGCATTTAAAATGATTAAAAATGAGCTGGAAAGATGCACATTTAAAATCATGATTTTGACTATGGAAAGTAGCAAAAGAGATAATTTTAATTATACCTATAACTTTTTTTAAATGTAAAAAAACAGAGAAGAAAATATAGCAAAAAGTTAACAATAGTGAATTTTGGGATGCAGACACCTACATGTTTGTTTCATTATTCTTGTTTTTTTTTCTGTATTTGTTAAATTTCTCATATCATCACCATCATTATCATCAGTAACAAAAGATGTAAATATGAGAAGTGGCAGTGTCAGGGGTGATGGATTGGAGGAAGGGCCACCCAAGTGAAAGCCGTCAGCTCTTCGAGGTGGTCATGGATCAGCAGATTAGTGCAGACTGTCTCCTTGTTTCCCTTTGCTAAGCCAGTTTTTCTCACACAAGCGCTTCCTTGTTGGCTTTGTGATATTTCCAAGTGTTTGGTCAGCTGCTGTTTCTGGGAAGGGCTAAAACTTCAGGCTGTCCTATCAGTTTCAGCTAGAATAGATCCAGTGAAAGCTCAATCTCTAGACAGGCCCTTCACTTGAGATTCTAGAAAACATCTGATGGAATAGTTACTTATTAATTCCAAAGCGAATGCTGATGATTTGGACACTGATTAGTTGCCAGGCCAGTAAATGAACAGTTTGGGATTGTTTCTTTGTGATAAGTGGAAGAAAAAACTGCCAGAAAGAGAGGACTTATTAAGGGACTCGATTTTTGATCTGCAGATGAACATAGTCAGTCAGGTCAGGCATGTAGGAAATCATAACCAGAGAACAGAAAAATGCCAGGCAGAGCTGAGTGGCAGGCACAGAGGTGGAAATGAGAAGGCCAGCACCTCATGCTACCATCTTACCCAATACAGTGGCGAATACTGTGGTAAACCACCAGGCTCTGCCTTTAGGACCAAGCCAAGGAGTGTTGGCTCCTGACAGCTCACAGCTGCATCCTCCCCAGGAATTGCCAAGAACAGCCTTGCTCAAAGTTATTACCTTCTCTCGGGTCCAGTACACATTCAAAGAGTGGTCTAAGTGGATGTACCAAGACTTGGCCCTTTTGCTTCAGTGGCCATCCCAGCCCAGAGCTCCCCATGAACTTGACCGAAGATCCTCTTACCAGGTACAGCACAGTTCGACCTCTCACTTTTTCCTCTGCCCAGTCCTCATCCTTCACCCTCGTTCCTCATGTCCCAGGGGTGTTGAGCCCAAGAGTAGTAACTTCCTGTGTACAAGTTTCAGAACAAAAGCAACAACAACAATAAAGCAAAACGCCAGCACTAAAACCCTCGGCATCTCATGGTATATTTTCCAGGGAACCTTATCTATAACCTACCAATCTTGAACTCTTATCTTTTTCCTTATGCTTTTCTTGTCCTCATTTGTGTAGTTTAATAAATTAATCTTGTAAATTGACCTTCCAGGTTCTTGTCATCTCTAGTAGTTAATCAGCTACTGTGCTTGCAAAAAGAGTTAGATACAAAGTTGTGATTTGAAGGAACCTACTACCCAGATTGGAAGCTAAGACCTCAATTTAAAAATTAGCTAACCTCCCTCTGACTGAAATGTTGTTGCTCAGTAAAGCTACATTGTGTCCAACTCTTTGGAGCCCCACGGACTGCAGCAAGCTGGTTCCAAATTGGGAAAGGAGTATGTCAAGTCTGATATTGTCACCCTACAAGGCTGTATATTGTCACCTTACTTATTTAACTTATATGCAGAGTACATCATGCAGAGAGCATGATGTATCAGACTGGATGAAGCACAAGCAGGAATCAAGATTGCCAGGAGAAATATCAATAACCTCAGATATGCAGATGACACCACCCTTATGGCAGAAAGTGAGGAAGAACTAAAGAGCCTCTTGATGAAAGTGAAAGAGGAGAGTGAAAACATTGGCTTAAAAACTCAACATTCAGAAAACTAAGGTCATGGCATCTGGTCCCATCACTTCATGGCAAATAGATGGGAAAATAATGGAAACAGTGAGAGACTTTATTTTTTTGGACTCCAGAATCACTGCAGATGGTGACTGCAGCCATGAAATTAAAAGATGCTTGTTCCTTGGAAGAAAAGTTATGACCAACCTAGACAGTGTTTTAAAAAGCAGAGACATTACTTTGCCAACAAAAGTCCATCTATTCAAAGCTATGGTTTTTCTAGTAGTCATGTATGGATGTGAGAGTTGGACTATAAAGAAAGCTGAGTGCCAAAGAATTGATGCTTTTGAACTGTGGTGTTGGGGAAGACTCTTGAGAGTCCCTTGGACTGCAAGGAGATCCAACCAGTCCATCCTAAAGGAAATCAGTCCTGAATTGGAAGGACTGATACTGAAGCTGCTGCTGCTGCTGCTGCTGCTAAGTCACTTCAGTCGTGTCCGACTCTGTGTGACCCCATAGACAGCAGCCCACCAGGCTCCCCCGTCCCTGGGATTCTCCAGGCAAGAACACTGGAGTGGGTTGCCATNGTCACTTCAGTCGTGTCCGACTCTGTGTGACCCCATAGACGGCAGCCCACCAGGCTCCCCCGTCCCTGGGATTCTCCAGGCAAGAACACTGGAGTGGGTTGCCATTTCCTTCTCCAATGCATGAAAGAGAAAAGTGAAAGTGAAGTTGCTCAGTCTGTCCGACTGTTAGCGACCCCATGGACTGCAGCCCACCAGGCTACTCCATCCATTGGATTTTCCAGGCAAGAGTACCGGGGTGGGGTGCCATTGCCTTCCCTGATATTGAAGCTGAAACTCCAATACTTTGGCCACCTGATGCAAAGAACTGACTCATTGGAAAAGACCCTGATGCTGGGAAAGATTGAAGGCGGGAGGAGAGGGGGATGACAGAGGATGAGATGTTTGGATGGCATCACCGAATCAATGGACATGAGTTTGAGTAAGCCCCTGGAGTTGGTGATGGACAGATAAGGCTGGTGTGCTACAGTCCATGGGGTTGCAAAGAGTCAGACACAACTGAGTGAATGAACTGAACTGAACTGGACTGCAGCATGCCAGGCTTCTCTTTCCTCACTATCTCCTGGAGTTTGCTCAGACTCATGACCGTTGAGTCCATTGAGTCAGTGATGCTATCTCAGTTGGTAAAGAATCCACTTGCAATGTAGGAGACCACCCGCAGTGCAGGAGACCCGGGTTCGACCCCTGGATTGGAAAGATCCCTGCATCAGGAAGATCCCCTGGAGAAGGAAATGGCAACCCACTCCAGTATTCTTGCCTGGGAAATCTCATGGACAGGTGAGCCTGGTGGGCTATAGTCCATAGGGTCACAAAAGCTGGACACAACTTAGTGACTAACCCACCAACACCAATTTAAATAATAATAATAAATTCTGGCTGAAAGAATACTGCAAATTTGCTTGCTTGATAAATGGAACAGATGTGTTCTGTGAGCATGAGAGAGAGAGAAAATGTGGTGGTTAAGGCAGTTAGTGAAGAGATTGGAAAGTCAGCAAAAAAATTAACTGAATTGAAAAATTAGCAAAGATCCAGAAAGTTCACAAATTATGCACAATAATTATAAGATGGCTAGGAAGAGAATGGAGGTAAATTCATATCAGAGTTTGACAGAAGCGTGAAAGAAAGACTAGATGGAAGAACTGTGAGAAAAAGAAGGGGCAAGGTATATAGTGGGCCTTTGAAAAACTCTAGGCTTAGGGGGAAACAACCATCTCTGTGTTGTCAGAAATCTGCATATAACTTATAGTTGGCTCACTATATATGCACTTCCTCTGTATCCATAGTTCTGCATTCTCAGATTCAACCAACCTGAGATTGTGTAGTACTATAGTATTTACTGTTGAAAAAATCCACATATTAAATGGACCTATGGAGTTCACACTACACTGGGAGATGCAACCAAAGGCAATTTAGAGTCAGACTGTAAAGGGCATTGAGTATTAGACTAAAAAATTTGGTTTTACCCTGAAAAGAATGGGGATACAGTTGAAATTGAGATGGACACTGATGCTTAGGAAAAGGGTAGAGACAAGGAGGCAGCAGTGTTGAAAGCAGGTTGAGTTGGGGTAGATTGTATAAGATCTACTGGAAAGGAGAAACTCAGAGGCAACCTGGACCTTGTGCCGAGTTCTGCCTTTAAGCTGTAAGGCAGAAAATGAGGATGATGGCAAGTCTCCTTCCTAGACCAACTGATAAAAAATAATACAGTGCAGCCTGTGTCACAGTGGTTCCCACTTGTCTGGTTTTAATGCTGTTCCCTCAGTAAACTCCTTCTCCATCTGCTCATCCACATCCTGCCTATTCAACACGGCCCAGGAAAAGTCATGCCTCCTCCATGAAATCTTATCTGGCCCCTTCAGTCCATAGTGACCTCTCTTTTCTTTGGACTAGTACCATCCTTCAAACCAGACTGTTTCATTATTTGTTCTGTGTTTTACCTAAGTTAGTGCTATCGTGTAAGTTACTGTTGAAGCTTATTATAATTATATTAATATCTAGACAAGTCCTAGAAATAAACTATGTACCACTGTTTTCTTATTTCTTAAATTAAGTAGTTGGTGAATTTCTCTTTACCGTCATCCCTACAAAATTATTTTCACCTATCTTTTCCTTTTTAGATTAAAGAGTGCTATTTTGCACTTAAAATAGTGATAATTAAAATTCATTACTATATGCCGAATGCTATCCTAAGTGTTTTGCAACTATAACTCTCTAACCCTCACAGCAATCCTGAGAGATAAGACTTGTCAGTATCCTTGTTTTACAGATAGGAAAATTGAGGCAGAAGAAGCTAAATAACTTGCTCAGATTCACAAAGCTAGTGAACAGTAATGATTCACAGAGTTCTAAACTAGGGTGGATAGTGGAATCGTTATTTGTTCTAAATTTTGTCTAAGTAAAAACTCCACTTCGTTTTTACTCCATTACCCACTCACTTAACCCCTACCGTATTCAGTAAGACACCCAAGTAAAGGGTTGATGAATGTATGATTATGAGGATTGAATTGGACAAATTGTATATTCATGTAACACAGTCAAAGATTGGGTCCTTAGGGAAGGTATTCTCTGAATATTTCCAAGAGAAGAAACTTTTATACTGATCTCAGGTATTCTCACAGTGAATTTAATATATGTGTATAGGATGATCCTGACTTCTGAGGTCATGCCCAGTTCTTAAAGATTAAGAGACTGTAAAACCTTCTTTCACAAAGTATATTTAGACTTTAGGAATTTCTGCAAAGCATGTTTGATTGACTTTGATTGACTTAAATATAGTTAAAATTAAGGCACTAAACAAGTCATAAACCCTTTAAAGTATTGTTCAGTTGTAGCTTCAAATGCTCATAAGCCTTTCCAGATACCAGACAGATCTGTAGGGTTTGGGATTCCTCTGAAGTTCAGTTAACTGTGAAAGACCGAGGAAAATGTATGGCCAGGGATGTTTATCATTAACGCTCATCATTGTTTCCCACTTTCCTCTTTCTTATCAGAAGTCAAAGGCAACAGGGAAGATAATGTGGCTAGTGAAAAAGCACAGCTAAGTTGAATTTAGCTTGATGGCCCTCTGTTGAAATTCAGGATCTCTTATCTTTGCTTCCACTTCTCCTGTCTAGACACTTAACAATGATTTGCAGGAAATTAAGGCACTTAGCCCTGCAGAGAAGTCAGGGATAAAACATTTCTAAATATAAAGTGTGTGTGTGTGTGTGTGTGCGCACGTGCAATGTAAGTTAATGTTAATTCAAAAGGAAAACCTCAATGTTTTTTTCTGCCTCTGGAGATGGGATTAGCTGACCCTTAGGCACAGCTATGCGATTTTGCTTATTTTCGTTTTCTGGCTTGTTCTTGTTATTTAGCCCACAAAACACAAGCCTCTTTCTTCTCTGACACAAGGAAATTGGAGTCTCTTGTATTCGGCTACATTTTCTTTCTTTTACTTGCTTTCTTTTTATTTTTTTTTATGAGTAAAGACAGGAAAATAATTTTATTATCTCAACAGCTGGTATCAGAACTTCTTATAATAAAACATTGGCTTTTTTTGAGAAAATGCAGATAAATTCACTTTGGAGTCTCAGGGCCTTGGTATTATCATCCGGCATCCAGGTTTTCAGAGGAAGAGAGAAAAGTTTTGCTGCTAAGTAGGTGAAGGTGAAGGTCAAATCGCTCAGTCGTGTCCGACTCTTTGCGACCCCGTGGACTGTAACCTACTAGGCTTCTCCGTCCATGGGATTCTCCAGGCAAGAATACTGGAGTGGGTTGCCCTTTCCTTCTCCAGGGGATCTTCCCAACCCAGGGATCGAACCTGGGTCTCCTGCATTGGAGGCAGACGCTTTAACCTCTGAGCCACCAGGGAAGCCCTGCTGCTAAGTAAGGAAGAGGGAATTGGGGATCTGGCTTTTCTGGGGGCATCCAGAGTAGGTGACCCTTCAGCATGAATGGTGTTTAGGGAAGCAAAAGAGAGATGACTTCCAAAGCTGTCAATCTTTAGAAAAGATGTGAGGGAGAATAGAAAGGCTAAAAGAAAGTTTTCATATATTCTTTGCAGAATAATTAAACTAGTTTTCACCTCACCTCTCATCTCTCCAATGAAATCTTCTAATTTCTTTGTGGGAGGAGGAGGTAAGTTTTACGTCCTTGTTGGTGACTAAATTTTTTCATAGATTCAAGAGTCAGAGCTTAGGAGGAAAGATATTGCCTGGGTCACATATTGTGGAAAGTGAAGTCACTCAGTCGTGTCCGACTCTTTGTGACCCCATGGACTGTAGCCCACCAGGCTCCCCCATCCATGGGATTCTCCAGGCAAGAATGCTGGAATGGGTTGCCATTTCCTTCTCCAGGGGATCTTCCCAACCCAGGGATCGAACCCAGGTCTCCTGCAATGCAGACAGACACTTTAACCTCTGAGCCACTAGGGAAGCTCGGGCTGTTTAAATTATTAGTTTTTGCACGACACTCCCAATTGGCTGCAGAGTTGATCTGATTCAGTTAAAATAGCTAACCCACTCAACTACACTATCTTTCATTCTGCAATATATTTAGGAGGAAAGATGTAAGGAAGAACCAGTGGTTTGTAAAAAGCCAACATTCCATATATGATGTATTTTGTATAAGCTTTTATCTTGTACAAACTGGTAGGTGTGTTAGTTTGCTAGGGCTGCCCTCACAAATATCACAGACTAAATGGCTTAAGCAGTAGAAATTTATTTTCTCACAGTTCTGTAGGCTAGTCTGATATCAAGATGTTGGCAAGGGTGCTTTCGTCCTGAGCTTTCCCTCCTTGGCTTGTGGATAGATGTCTACTCCCACTTGTTCACAAGATCTTCTCTCAGTCATTGTTTCAGTGTTCCATTCTCCTCCTCTTGTAAGAAGTCTGGCCTCTTTTTATCCTAATGACCTCTTTAGAGGCCTATCTGTAGATAGAATTGCATTCTGAGGTACAGGGTGTCAGTGTTTGAACATACAAATTTTGAGGGGATACGATTCAGTCAACAGTAAGGCTCCTACAGTTTTGGGGAAATGTCTACACACATTTACCCATATACCCGCTATCTCTGAAGATGCACATATTGTTAGCTGCTACACAAAAACATATATGCATCTTAGTGCAGACTGAGGGAGTTCTGCCATTGCTGGAGGCATGGTGGTAGGGATATGCCGTAAATCTACCTAATACAGCATGATGTCGCCCATCAGGAATGTTTCCTGTTCTGCAGCACTCTTTACAGTCACACTGGGGCGTCTTTCCTCACCTCTGTAAACTCCAAATGGTATTACTTCAAGTTATGCTGTACTTGTGAAACTCAGACCTTGACTTTTGTCTCCTGAAAGAGCCCGTACTTTTTTGTTAAAACTCAGATCCTGGCTTTCTTTATTTAATTTATTATTATTTTTTTTATTTTACTTTGTAATACTGTATTGGTTTTGCCATACGTTGACATGAATCCATCACGGGTGTACATGAGTTCCCAATCCCCCCTCCCACCTCTCTCCCCATATCATCTCTCTGGGTCATCCCAGTGCACCAGCCCCAAGCATCCTGTATCCTGTATTGAACCTAGACTGGCGATTTGTTCTTTAGAACTTCTACAATTGCTCAAGCAGAATACTTCCAGTATTTACCAAGGCACAGGACCTCTAAATATATCCAGTGTGCCTGTCTTTTACGAGAAATCTGTCAGCTTTGAAGGTGTCTAAGGATGTTCCCTATCCAGGTGGGGATGAAGAAGTTGGTTGTAGCATCTGAGTCCAGCTTTACTTTAGAACTTCTACAATTGCTCAAGCAGAATACTTCCAGTATTTACCAAGGCACAGGACCTCTAAATATATCCAGTGTGCCTGTCTTTTACGAGAAATCTGTCAGCTTTGAAGGTGTCTAAGGATGTTCCCTATCCAGGTGGGGATGAAGAAGTTGGTTGTAGCATCTGAGTCCAGCTTTCATTTGGGTGTCACTTCCCTTGGTGGCCATGTGCTTGAAGAAGTGGGGTGCGGGGTGGCCTCCACTCCAGAGGAACTTATGTGAGTTATGATTTATTCAAGGTAGTTGTGATAATTTCCATTCCTCTTGCTGGTGGTTAGTTTGAGCATGGAACCTTGGAGAAAGTCTGCTCCGTGTCTTCTGGAAAGAAGAGCATATGGGAGACAACATCCTCCTTTATTCCTGGTTGTCGTTTTGTCCACTTTGATATTTGGCATTGTTGCAGCTATCATATGTCCATAAAGGGCCTTTACCTATTTCAATACAGTGGTATCTTATAGGAGTGCTGAGAGAATCAACTGAGTTGAGATGCTTGTACAACATTTAGAACTGTCTAGAACATGATAGGAGTTCAACAAGTATTATTATTATAAATGTGATAAGCATATTATCAACCATGCTGAAGATGGCAGAGCCCTTGCCATGATGATATTGCTGAGATGCTGAATTAACTCTACCCCAACTCTGTAGTTATCTACCATTGGGCATCTTATTTTGTGAGGCAGTCCATACCCTCCTTATTATTGAGGATACTTTAAATTGGGACTTAACATTACTTGCAACAAAAATCATCCTTACTGATGCATATCAGTAGGCTCTTCTGAGTGGAGATGTGGCACACATCACCAGAAATTTCCACTGTTTTCCAGCACTACTAAATGTGCTTGGAAAATTAGTCATTTGTTAAAGGGTTAACTATGCTTTATAGTCAAAGGCAGTATTTTTCGTCTTCCAAGTCATTCATGCCAGGTACTCAGGTATTTCAAAAACAATAGACCTTGAATTTCTTGGAGACAGGAATTTTGTAACAAAAAGGGCTTAGAATTTGTAGTTTCAAATAGTTGGACTTGAAAGTACTAATATGTCACTTACTGGTTCTGTGACCCTGGGCAGTTTGCTTAATATGTATGTGTCTGAGTGTATCTGTAAGGTGGAAATAATCTTCATGTTCCATGGTTATAGAAAGGATTGAATAAAATTACACATGCAGTAATAATATTAAAGTTTTCCTCTGTGCCACCATGTACTATATTAAAACTAATATGTTTTCTCCCATTCATGAATCTACCTAAAACTGTATTAAACATTTCATCAAAGCAGAGTTGCACTTTACCCACAGCTGCTTAAACTACCCTGAATGAAGATCTTGACAGTAGGGCCCTTGAGCACTGGAGTGATTCTAGTTATGGATGAGCCTATTCATAGTTATTGCCATTTGTGAAACATTTGAAAATGGACACTTGATTTTCAATAATGTACTGAGAGAAATGATGAAAATTTCCTCTGACTTGATACAAAAGCCTTAAAATGTTCTCTCTCATTTCACAGAAAAGCACTTACTTGATTTCAGTGTCCTTGAGAATATTCCCAACCAAAAGGCCATGGATCAGAATGATTTGCATTGAACAGAACCCTAAACAGGCTAAAGGAATGCTTGCCAAACACAACTCACCTGGGGAAAATGTGTGTCAAGGTGGGATGTCTGTTGGATGCCCAAGTAACTGGTGTGCTTTGCATCCAGATGAAGTGAGTGAAGATGTTTCCGTTATGTTGGTCATTATTCCTCAAGATACTTATAAAAGTCCTGATTTCATGCTCTTCTCTTTAGGCAGAGAACAGTATGCTTCTTTTATATGGTCATAATGATGTTTATTTTTTATAACTTAATTGCCAGATATCCCAGAGTTAAAATTTTGTGTTTAATAGCAGTAAGTATCTTTAGGCAAGGGTTCTGGTCAAATTATAGTCGCCTTCTCCACCATTACAAGGCTGTTGATCCAGTGTACTTCTTAAAATGGTCAGCATATACTTTATAGTGAGCCACCTCAAATCTTTTTCTGAAAGTAGATATAATCTGTTCATTGACTTATTCACACAATGATGTAACATATTTATGGTTATTCATTATATACATGACCCTGTGCTGTTTGCAGAGAAACCAGAGGCAAATAAGACCCTCTACCTCTGTTCTCATGATTCTCATAACCGACTGGGAATGATAGTTGTTAAATATCTTTACCAGTGATTTTTTTAAATTACCAAAAAGGAGAAACAAATGGTCTTATGAAAACATGAAATAAAAAGTGCAGGAATAATGATCCTCACATGCATATTCTGTAGAAAGCCTTCCTAACACTCAGTGAATCTAAATTACAGATGTCACAAACTTTTTGGCTGATTTGTATAGACAGACTGAAAGAGATGCTTTAGATATAAATAACTGGGTCATTATTATTTGTCATTTTAAAAAATTTATCCATATTTAGCTCATGATTATCATCAATAAATAATAATCTTCAAAATCCCCAAACCATAATATATACTCTAAAAAATTTACTTGGCATACATTTTTTCAACATCTGGGTTCTCTTGTCATTACTGCCTTTCCCTCTATCTCTGCTGATAACAGAGAGTAAATTGTGAGTTCCCAGAGGAAGGTTCTACATTTCTCTATATTGTTTTGCAACATATAATGCAGCCAATATGCATGCCTGTTTTAAATAGACATTTTGGTTATTTTATTTTGAGATAATTTTTCTTGACCACTAAATCTTTGGAAACTTTGTGGGCAGAATTCACAGCCAAGTGTGTATGTTGACAGATTCATATGGGAAATGGTCCAAGAATTTAGAAATGTAAAATATTGGAACTGAAAGGACTGAAGACATTATCAAGGCCTACTCCTTCATTTGTAGATGGGGAAAATAGTGACCAGATAGCAAAAGGGATACATCTAAATGCTATATCTCTCAAGATACTCCTTATATATTTTATTCTTGGTAGGTTCATCATCACTTGTGATAAGTTTTACTCTAATTGCTGAACCGACAAAGGGGCAGCTGGGAGTGGGGAAATGGAATGAGGGGCAAAGGATTCAACTAATATCAGGCTATCTAAGAAAGCTGCATTTGAATGCAGTATTTAACTTATTTTCAGAGCAGTTTCTTCCTCTTTATCCATATAGAAACCAGCATGCAATAGATTGAGTACAAATGTAAAAGATGGAGGTTTGTACCAAGAAATATATATCTAGGAAAAGTCCAGGAAATCACTTTATTCATGTTTTGGTTTCATCTGGATGCACATGGTTAGAGCACAATTTATGTGGAGAAAATAAAATGTGACATTGTTCATTTTGAGGAAGGATGTGCCCTCCAAATCCAAAGCAGTGAACTGATTATTCTTTTTCAAACAAAACCTATTTAGTGCAGCTGAGGAACCTGCTGTTTCTCCCTACCCTTTGTAAAATTGCTGTTTAAATGTAACCTAATGGAAAATTGTATTGTTTTGCATCAAGAACTTCTGCGGCCTTTTCACTAACAGGAAGTCAAGGTCATGAAATGTTTGTATCTTCCAGAAATACTAGAAGATTCTGAAATACTACTCTGAAATAACTTAAACTTTTGAAGTACAGTGGCTCTCAAGATGTCCATCTAGGTAGTTTTGTTATTTTTTAGTTGCAAGGAAAACAAAATTAAGCCACCATGATATGAAATTTGCTTCAGGAAATTTGTTTTGATAGATGCTTTAGAGCAATGGTTCTCAGTGCTGGCTGAATATTCGCATAACCAAGGGAGACTTTAAAATAATATAAGTCTACAGACTCTCTGATTTTCTTAGTCATAAGTAGGGTTAGGAGGCTCAGATGATAAAGAATCTTCCTGCAGTGCAGGAGACATGGGTTTGATCCCCTGGATGGGCATAGCAACCCACTCCAGTATTCTTGCCTGGAGAATTCCGTGGACATAGGAGCCTGGTGGGCTGTAGTTGTAGTTCATAGGTTGTAATTTTGTGTAGTTCATAGAATTACAGTGGGCAGAAGCTTTTATGTACCATCTTAGTTTTTCTTAATCTCCTTCAACTTTCAAAGGCTCTTGCCTCTCCGACCTTGTCCTACCACTTTTATCTTTGCTAGATCCTTGTGGAACACCCCACCCACACCACCTTCATCTCTTCAACTCCCACCTCCCCTGACCTGGCTGGCACTCAAGATAAAATCCCAAGAGGCAAGAATCTCATGACCCATATGCTGAGTTCCAGCTATTGCAAGTTTCTTCTCTTTTTATGTAGATTTGGATAAAATGCCAAACCTCAGGGCATGGGATATGACTTCTTGAAGTAGCCATGGGCTGGATGGCTGTTGTTCAATTACTCAGTCATGCCGACTCTGCGAACCCATGGACTACAGCATGCCAGGCTTCCTTATTATTCATCATCTCATAGAGCTTGCTCAAATTCATATCCATTGAATCAGTGATGCCATCCAACTATCTCATTGTCTATCATCCCCTTCTCCTCCTGCCTTCAATCTTTCCCAGCATTAGGGTCTTTTCTAATGAGCTGGCTCTTCACATCAGGTGGCCAAAGTATTGGAGCTTCAGCTTCGGCCATCAGTCCTTCCAGTGAATATTGAGGACTGATTTCTTTTAGGATTGACTGGTTTGATCTCCTTGCAGTCCAAGGCACTCTCAAAAGTCTCCAACAGCAGAATTCAAGAATATCAGTTCTTCAGTGCTAAGCTTTCTTTATGGTTCAACTCTCACATCCATACATGTCTAGTGAAAAAACCATAGCTTTGACTAGATGGACCTTTGTTGGCAAAGTGATGTCTGTTTTTTAATATGCTGTCTGGGCTTGTCATAGCTTTTCTTCCAAGGAGCGAGTGTCTTTTAATTTTGTGGCTGCAGTCACCATCTGCAGTGATTTTGGAGCCCAAGAAAATAAAGTCTGTCACAGTTTCCATTATTTCCCCATCTATTTGCCATGAAGTAATGGGACTGAATGCCATGACCTTCATTTTTTGAANAAGGAGCGAGTGTCTTTTAATTTTGTGGCTGCAGTCACCATCTGCAGTGATTTTGGAGCCCAAGAAAATAAAGTCTGTCACAGTTTCCATTATTTCCCCATCTATTTGCCATGAAGTAATGGGACTGAATGCCATGACCTTCATTTTTTGAATGTTGTTTTAAGCCAGCTTTTTCACTCTCTTCTTTCACCTTCATCAAGAGGCTCTTTAATTTTTTTTCGCTTTCTGCAATAAGGGTGGTATCATCTGCATATCTGAGTATCTGAGGTTATTGATATTTCTCCCAGAAATCTTGGGCTTGATGGTATGGGGAGGCAGCTAACCATGAGGCAAATCTTGGCTAGTGGAGAGGTCTGGGTTCCCCCTCCTTCTCTCTTCTGTCGACTGTTCTGAGGTGTAGCCACTTCTTACATATCTGAAGAAGTCCTGTTGAGCAACTGCTCTATATTGTCAGTACTTTTTGTGAAGTGTGAGCATCAGAAAGAAATACTGTATAACATTAATTTGTATCTCTTTGCCCAGTTTTCTTATCTCTTCACCTTCACTGTCCTATGATTGTACCACCTAAATAAAGTCTCAGCATTCTACTTCCTACAGAGACTGAGTTGAGACAATTATTTTTTTAAATTCCTCGAGTAATTCTACCACATAGTCAGACTAGAAAAACACTTCCTCTGAGAAAGATCTGAACTTTCGTCACTTCCAGAGATGATGTATATAGACATGGAGTTTTCATTAATGTTCCTTTTTATTAAATTTTAAAGCAAGTATAGAATAAAACTTAAAATTCTCTCTTTGCACGTTTCTCACTGTTCCCTCTTCACTCACTTTCTTGGAGTCCCAGCATTAGTACTGTGAATAGTTTGATGTGCTGCCTTGTAGAAGTGTATTTTGTATACAGACATAGAGTTCCAAGGTTCTTTTACTTTTTGCATGAATGTGATCATCTATCCATATTATCTTGTAATGGTTTTTGTTATTTAACAATATTTCTCAGAAAATGTCATAATACAGAGAGACTCTTTATTCTTTTGAGTTGTGGTAAAGTATTTCATAATGTGGATATATGGAATAATTTTCCCTTACTCTTACTAATGAGGATTTAGATTATAACTTTTAAATATTAAAAAATTAGGCTGAATTTTTATATATGGAATTTAGAAAGATGGTAATGATGACACTATATGCAAGACAGCAAAAGAGACACAGATATAAAGAACAGACTTTTGGACTCTGTGGAGAAGGCGAGGGTGGGATGATTTGAGAGAATAGCATTGATACGTTTATATCACTATATGTGAAACAGATGACCAGTCCAAGTTCAATGCATGAAACAGGGCACTCAGGGCCAGTGCACTGGGACAACCCTGAGGGATGGGGTGGGCAGGGAGGTGGGAGGGGGGTTCAGAAAATGCCCCTTAAAATTTTCTATCAAAAGTATAGGAGAATTACTGTTTTTTTTTTCATACTTTTGCCAATAACTGGCTATTATCGGTTTAAAAAATTGTTAATTTAGGCAAGTAATGATACTCCATATTTGTTTTAGTTTACTAAACATCATTTTTTAATCTTTATTTTAAACCTCTTGGCCTTCCACCTTTAGTTTGGAAATTTTTATTAAACTTTATTAGAACAGAATGTGAGTTAAGTGTGGTTGCTGAGAATTTGGCCTGTTCTTTATAATAATAGTCTTCTAAGGCAGGTCTAATTATTTTACACTCTCTGTAACATTGGGTCTTAGAATTTGGAGGGCTGAGCCATCCCAGCCTCTTCTCTGAGAGGAACCAGACATGGGCACCAGACAAAATGATTGAAAAGACTGTCTATTATTTGGATGGCTGGAAGAGGCCCTCACACCTGCCTGGCCTACTCTTCAAATCTCTTGTTAACTTTAACTCCACCCAGCCAGTTTGAACAGAGGCAGAACGTGCTGAGAACTTCCCCTAAAGACAGAAAAACATGCCACGAAGTCTGCATCCAGAAAAGCTGTGCCAGGATTTCCCTGGAAAACCAGCTTTAGGTGAGCTGAAGTTGTTTTGCCACTGTGAAATAGCCCAGCTTCTCAGTATGATTGGACCATGGCTATAGCATGGATAGGGAATGTGTGAAAATGAGGTTTACGACCAGATGTGGACTTCAGACCCCAAAGTAGTCCTATATCTCTACTTTTTGTATAGATAAACAATATTTTTATCTTTCTCCTGGGGGAAAAAAGAGTCATGGTCCTTATTACTGAGATGCATTTATTATGATAAAGAGGCATGGTTCTTGTTCTTAAAGTCTCTCAAAGTTACTGGGGAAATAAGTATTATTATGTCTAGTTGAAATTTATAATATGATTGGTGAGAAGAAGCATCTTCACATAAAGTGACTCAAGAACACTTTAAAAAGCAATGTATAATGAATTTGGTATATTCAACACAGAAGGGAGCAATATGAGTAGTTAACTTGGACATAGTTCTAAGAGGCAATGTTTAGTATTTTGGAGCCTAGGAAGTTGGCTTCCTTCCATTCTTTCCTCTTAATTTTCCATCCTTGCTTATCCCAGTTATCTCCTTCACAGTTAACAGAGATGGAAAGTCAGCCAGCAGCCCAGACTGGCTCTGCTTCCCAATCCATTGTTTCAGAGAGAAGGACCAGACCCTGTTTAGTGTGATAGATTTTAGCTTAGACTATTTGTCTTCACTGCCTTTGACAGATCCCCTTATCTGTGGGATTCAATTTAATTCAGCATATTTATTGAGAAGCTTTTTAGTGTAAAGGAGCTGTATGATGAATGCTACAGGGAGATTTAAATAAGAGTTGATAGGAGCATGTAGGAGGGGGCTATTTATTTTGTATATGTCGAGCTCATGCAACTTATGGGACATCTAGAAAAAGATAACCAGTAAACCATTGGGTAGTTAGATCTAGAAGTTAGGAGAATGGACTGAGGTGATTACAGAAATTTGGGATTCATTAATGTCTACTTACTTGAAACTTTGGGATGAGATTCCCCCAGAGAAAGAAGGATGAGGATGCAAATATTCAGTTTTAAAGAGAGAATAAAGCAAAGCTAGTGAAAAACCAAGGAAGTCTTATCAAAATGTTCTAATTGGGGACGTCTATGTTTACTTAATGTAGAGTAAAAGGGACCAGATTTACTCTTCTGCCTGAAAATAAATAAAATAGAAAAATATTGTAAAACAACAATTTTCAAGATAATGGATATTAAGCAGAAAACAACAGTGATCCACATAGGATAGGAATACTTGAGGTAAGCCCTAAAATTGCCCCAGCTACTACCTTGAGGGAATTTCTAGGCTGCAGCACAGAGCCAGCACAGCCAGTGCCTGGTGGACTCCATGAGTTGAAGAGATGAACTGGAGAGTAGAGCCAAAGGTAGATAGTGTTCATAGGACAGAATACTGGAGAGAGAACTGCACAGAAAGAGAACTTGGAAATCTGAAGATGACATCTTCAATAATAGTAGACAAAGATATTAAAACATTATTATGACTGTATTCCATATACTCACAAATTTAGAGGAAAGGTTGAACATATGATTAGAGTCATGAAAAAGAGCCAACTCAAATTTTTAGAGATGAAAAGTGCAGTGTTTGAGATGAAACTACACTGGATGGGATTAATACAAGAGTAGATATTGCAAAAGAAAATACTGGTGAAGCTAAATATATAGAAATGCTCCAAAATGAAACACAACAACAACAAAAAAGAATATCAGTGAGTCATAGGAAAAGTACAATTAACCTAACATACAAGTATTTTAAGTCCTTAAGAGGTGGAGGGAATATTTTTTCAAATAATTAATGGCTGAAAATTTTTCAATTTTGATTAAAACCCACATATCACAAACCTTCATGAACCCCAAGCACAAAAAATATTCAGGAAACTACATTATGGCATACCATAATGAAATTGCGCAAAACTAATGATGAAATATCAAAAGTAGGTAGAGAAAAGCACATTCCATACAAAGAAACAAAGATATGGATGACAGCAGATTTCTCACAGGAAATAATTTAATCATAAAGGCAGTGGAACAATCTAAATACTAAAAGGGAAAAATAAATAACCTATAAAGCCAGAACTGTGTGCCCAGTGAAAATATTTTTCAAACTAAAGATGAGTGAAGACAGTTTCACATATGAAAAAAAAAAAAAAGGCAAGAAAAGAACTCATCACCAGAACACTTGTGCCACAAAAAAGTTAGCTTAATGTTAAAGGAAATTCTTTAGACTGAATGAAAATGCTTCTAAATGGAAATTTCTACACAAAGGCATGAAAAGCACCAGATATGATACTATATGGTTATATGTATAGCTTTTTTCTTATAAAGTAAATGTTTCTAAAGGAAAAATTATTTAACAATGATAATGTGTCCTGGGCTTTGTTTCATAGGTGTAGGTAAAAATGTATGACAAAAATGGCAAAAGTCCTGAAAGGACAGAAATGAAGTATAGTATTTCAAGATCTTATACATGAAGTGTTACAAAAATCACTTGAAGCTAGAGTTTAATAAGTTACAGATGTATAATACAAACCTAAAGCAACCAGTAAAATGAAAAGAGAGCTAATAAGCCAGTACAAAGATGAAATAATAAAAGTTACTAATTCAAAATAACACAGAAAAAGAGGTAAAAGAGAATGAAGAACAAAGGAGACTGATATGAAACAAGTAGCAAGATGATAGACTTAAGCCTGGCCATATCAATAATCACACTAGTTGTAAATGGTCTAAAAACCCCATTTGAAAGCCACAGATTTTCAGGTTCAATTAAAAAAAAAAACTAGATGTCTACAAAAAAGCACAGTTTAAATACATCAATGCATGAGACAGGGTGCTCAGGGCTGTTGCACTGGGATGACCCAGAGGGATGGGATGGGAAGGGAGGTGGGAGGGGGGATTCAAGATGGGGAACACATGTAAACCCAAGGCTGATTCATGTCAATGTATGGCAAAAATCCCTACAATATTGTAAAGTAATTAGCCTCCAATTAAAAGCTAATAAAAGAATAAATATAAAGACAAAAACAGAATACAGGTAAAAGGTTGGGAAAAATATGCTGACTCGAATCAAAAGCTAATCACAAGACTTCTCTGGTGGTTTAGTGGTGAAGAATCCACCTTGCAATGCAGGGGACGCAGGGTGGATCCCTGATCAGGGAATGATCAAACCTGATGATTACCAGATCCTACATGCCGTGGAGCAACTAAGCCCACTTGCCACAACTAGAAAGCCTGCATGCCGCAATTATTGAGCCTGTGTGCTCTGGAGACCTTGCGCCAAAACCAAAATCTGCACGCTACAACAAAAGTCCCCACATGATGCAATGAAGGTCCCACGCTCTGCAACTAAGACCCAAGACAGCCAAATAAAGAAGTATTTTTTTAAAAAGCTAACTGAGTGACTATATTAACTTCAGGCAAAGACGCATTTAAAGAAAATAGCTCTACCTGAGATAAAATGGTCATTTCCTGGTGATAAAGCGTCCATTTCATTAAGAGGACATAACAACCCTAGATAAATGAAGCCCCTAATAAGAGGGCTTTATAATACATGAAGAAAAACTGATAGAACTAAGAATAGAAATAGAAAGAAAAACAATTATACTGAGAGAAATAAGTGCATCTCAATGAGCAGACAGAAAGTCAACAACGATATAGTAGACTTGGACAGTCCTACTAACGAACTTGTCTTGACATTTGTAAAATACTCCACCCACTCCACCACCCCTGCAACAGTAAAATGCACATGTTTCTCAAGTGTATCCAGCACATTTATCAAGATAGACCATATTCTAGGTCTTAAAACAAGTTTCAGTAAATTTAAAAGGATTACAGTCATGCAAAGTGTGTTCTTTAACTACAGTGAAATTAAATTATAAATCCGTCCTGGAAAGGTGTGTAGAAAGCCTCCAAATATTTAGAAACTAAATAATACTCTTCTGAATAAAAAGAGAAATTAGAAAGTATTTTGAACAGTGTGAAAATGAAAACACACCATATCAACATTTGTGGAATGATGCTAGAGAGATACTTAGGAGAAATATAGCGAGAGATCACTGTTTTAGAAAAGAAAAAGGTCTCAAATCAATGCATTCACTTTTTCCATAAGAAATGTGAAAAAGAAGAGCAAATTAAAAGCAAGCTCAGTATAGAAAGGAAATAATAAAGACTAAAGCAAAAATGAATGAGATATAAAACCAAAAAATGGAGAAAACCAATGAAATAAGAGCCAGTTCTTTTAGATAATTAAAATTGATCAAGTATATCCAAACCACTGAGGACAAAAAGAGAACACACACATTACCAAAATCAGGAACCATTGAGATAATACCATTGCAGATTCTACAGATATTAAAAGAATAATAAGGGAGAGATTATGAACAACTTTATTCCTATAAACTGAACAACTTAAAATTTTCTTGAAAGATACAAACTACCAAAGCTCATTCAAGAAGAAATAGATAAGCTGAATAGCTTGTCTATTTTAGAAATTGAATTTGTGATTAAAAGTTTATCCACAAAGAAGCCATCAAGACCCAGATGGTTTCACTGGTGAATTTCACCTAATATTTGAGGAGGAAATAATGCCAATTCTATATAAACTCTTCTAGAAAAATGAAGAGGAGGAAATACTTTCCTACTCATTCTTTGGTGCCAGTTCAGTTCAGTTCAGTTCAGTCGCTCAGTCGTGTCCGACTC